>CM040428.1:154488744-155015376 GCA_022702705.1 Papilionanthe hookeriana x Papilionanthe teres | reverse complement strand
GTGATAAAAGCAAAAATAATAAAAAAGGATGGATTTGGAGCAAAAAGGAAGAAAATAATGCAATAGCCGAGTCGCCACGGCGAGAGATCGAGCTTCCGCCGACTCCCGCGAGGGTACGAGGAAGAATTCCCGAAGGATTTATAACCTGCCTGCCTGTAGCGAGACCGAGACCGCCGACAAGCCGAGACTGAGTCGCCGACGGCGAGATCGAGCCCGCCGACGGCGAGGGTACGAGGAAGAAATTCTGAAGGATTTATAACTGTCTCGCTGGTAGCGAGACCGAGACCGCCGACAGCGAGACCGAGCCCGCCGACAACGAGATAGCGCGTTCGAAGATCTTCTAGAAGCCTCGCAGACAGCGAGGTAGTTCATCGCCGAGGGCGAGGTAGTTCAAATGGCGTAGATACATTGAACCTGAACACTTTTTGAAGGGATGCTTACACACCTCTTGGTCCTTTGCTCACCTCTATATATAGAAGCTGAAATTCAGCTTATAAGTGTGTTATAAGTGTGTGTCATTTGTGTGTATCTCTGGAGTCTTAAGTGAGTTTATTTAGAGAGTCTTAGTGAATCTTTAGTGAGTTAGAAGTGTGTTGTACTAGAAGGAAAAGTCAAAGGAACTTCAAAGAGTCTGCTTGGGGAGGAAATTAAGATAAGAATCTTTGTTTATTGTTTTTAACTTTAAATGAAATCCATGCTTAGTTTAGTTCCCATGCTTTCTGAGTAGTTAATTTAGTCTTTCTCCCTGTTTATGAAATTAAGTGACTAGATGAAAAAAAAATAGTACTTTTAAATAATAATAAATTGTGATAATTTTTACTTAAAACTTAATTTACTTTCAAACTGGCCATTTGATTTGTTAAAATGTGTTGATTATCAACTATAGTAAAAATTACATCTGATATTCGGGAATTTAAAAGCCTTGGAAGGAGGGTGCAAATAAATAGGGAAATAATATCAATGGGCGTAGAATAGAGCATTTTAGTGCGACAGACTAAAATATTCAATTCGGTCCTATTGTTTGAGAGCTGAAGTGTAGATGTTAGCCCTCAGGCGAGGAGAACGTGGGAGCTCTGAAGTGGCAGTCGGTATCCTCCCAGCCTAGCCGTAGATTCAGTAATCAAACATAGGATTAGTCAATATTCTTTACACCTGGACCAAAGGGTAAAGAATATGAATGCTCCTATTTGTCACAATACCTTAAAATTATCTATTTAAATTCATCAATCACTTAAATTTCTAAGCAAGGGGAAAGATAATTTTTCTGAATAGTTAAGACTTATTTAGCAATTAGTTTAATTTCCTGCACTTTCAATACGTATTAATTTTCTACTTAGTTAAGTTACTTAATTAAAATGCTTAGTTTACTTTATTGCGCTTAAATTTAGAATTCCAAATTTTCGTCTACTTATTTTAAAATTATTATTATTATTATTTTAAAATTAGTTGTTATTTAATTTTCTATTTTCCCGTGGGATCGATAACCGAGGACTCCACTAGAGCCCTGTATTACTTGATACGATACGTATACATGCGTAGCATCCACAACATAAACAATTACAATTCTATACATATAATATTGCGGGGTCAAGTTTTTGGCGTCGTTGCAATTAAATTAAAAATATCATAATATAAAATTGTGGGTCATCTACTATTTCGGGGTACCACGCAGAATCATCTCAGATAATGGGTCTGCATTCAGAAGTACAAGGTTCAACAATTTTGTCAGAAGGCATGAGATCGACTGGCGTTATTCGACAATCTACTACCCAAGAGCATGCTGTTTAGCTGACGCTTTTAATAAAACTCTCGTCCAGATGCTAAAGAAAACTTTGGAAGACAACAAAAGAAATTGGCACGAGAAGTTTTTAGAAGCCTTATGGGCCTACAGGACAACTTTCAGGACTACTACTCAGTCCACACCTTACGTTCTAGTGTATGGGTTCGAAGCCGTTCTACCCTTAGAAGTTCAGCTTCCGTCACTTAGAATTGTAGTTGCAAACATAATCACTACAGAAGAAAATGCCAAGCTACAACTAGAAGAGCTGGAAAGTTTGGAAGAAAAAGGACCTTTAACGCAGCAGAATCTGGAACTGTATCAAGCCAAGATGATACAGGCCCACAATAAATTGGTTTGCCCAAGGACATTCAAAGTCGGTGACTTAGTTCTAGTTCTCACTAGACCTATTCTTGTGCATCGCAAGATAGGAGGAAAAATTGAACCGACATGGGAGGGACCATTCGTGGTCGAGACAGTCTACTCAGGAGGTTCCTACCAACTGATGAATTGTCGTGGAGAATGACCTATGCTTCTAATTAATGGACGATATTTGAAGAAGTATCACGCAACCTGATGTTTCGAAGGATGAACTTTAACAAAAATGAAGTCTCATTCCTAGATGCACGGGTGAAGTAATCATTTTTAACTGGGTCCGAACCCAAAATAAAAAAAAAATGGATGATAAAATAAAGATCATTAAAAAAAATGTGTTAAAAGAAAACATGTAAAATCATAATAATGGAATTTTGATTCCTTCCTTTTAAATCAATTCATTCCTGATCTTTCCTCATCTCTTCCTACTCTCTTTAAAATTTAAATTAAGTAAATAAAATTTTTCATTAATAAATTTTCTTATGGTTCTTGTTCTTAGTACAGCCCCTGATCCTTTCCTTGTTCTCGCAGGGAAATGTTGAATGGGCGGTTGGTCCTGAACTTTAAAAATGGCTGGAGTCTAGCACTCGATGAAGAGAAGATGAAGGATGGAGCCGTGATTGAAATCGACTCTGATTTTACACCAGCCGGGCTGCAATATGAAGAAACTGATTGGACTCTGGTGGACCGGGAAGAATTCCACAGCGAGACAGTAATGAAATTGGGTGGCCCAAGTCAGCAGTTAACTAGCAAGAAAAGAAAAGCAAATGTCGCTCATGCATCGGGAGAGGACAAGAAGGTTAAGTCCATGGTTGCTACAGCAGAGGGCAGACTTGTCAGCACCATGCCCACAAGAGTTCAGGAGCTGAGAAGAGCTACTCTCACTCCTACCCAACGAAGAAACAAGAACCGCCGCATTCACAAGATGCTAACCAAGCTAGCAGCCGACCAACATGAACAGACAGTTGTTACCGTCAATGCAAATACCCGAGGAAATCGGTTCATCAGGAACCAGAAAAGAGGAAATCAATTTCAAGAACAACAGAAAGATGAAAGAAATTCTGAGAAAGTCAGAGACAAAATCGGTGCTACAACGCCAGACAGATGCACCAGTTCTGAAGAGTCTTGTTGCGAAAGCAACCCCGGAGGATGTCCCGACAGAGACTATCCCCGAGGAGCCGAGACATGCAAGAGAGCGTGCTGAAGTTGAGCCGTACATCCCACAATATATTACCAGACCCCGAGGACTTCAAATAATCCCAGAGTACGAGCTGAAGAAGTTATAGCAAGTTGAGAAGAAGACCTTTGAATATTTTGAGAGAATGAGAGGCAAGATGATTAATATCTTGGAAGGCCTTGAGCTGCATATGGATGTGTTCTCAGATTACGAATAACAGCAAAATGTAGACTATTTTCTTTAACTTCAAAAAATGGGCCAAGCTAGCCGCTTGAGGGAGAAGACCTATTCAGGGCCCCGGAGATGGATGCTAGGAAAAGGAAGAGTTACTATCCAGTGCGGGTGTTGCTACAACTTCACAAAAGACAGAAAAGGAAACCCACCAGGGATACTCCGTCGCAGTGAGGTGGATCTGATGCCAAGAATTATCAAAAGAATGGTAAGAAGGATGATAGCATGGAGGGTGTTGCCTGCAGATTGCATACCCAACAACTGCATCATTAACATCTACAAGGAGGGCGACTGTATACCTCCACACATAGATCATCACGACTTTGTCAGACCTTTCTGCACAGTGTCCTTCGTCAACTAGTGTAACATCATGTTCAGATCTGACCTCCGGATAGCAGGCCCCGGAAAAATTTCGAGGGCTGGTGGAGATACCACTACCGGTAGGTTTCGTCTTGGTGTTGAAGGGAAATGTAGCCGACATAGCAAAACATTGCATTCCAAGAGTGCCTGTTGAGCCGATCTCCATCACTTTCAGGAGGATGGACGACAGAAAAATGCCTTTCCACTTCCAGCCAGATCCAGAGTTAGAGAGTCTCCGGCCCTACGAGCTGTGAGCTACATAGAAAATAGCACACCTTCAATGCACATCATACGACATTCCTGCCAAGGGTGGCTTGGAAGGTGATGTTATTATCCATGTGTCTCACTATTCATACATTGATTTCGACAGATTGCTTTTGGAAGAAATTTGCAAGAATCTTACACAATCCGTTTTGGATTTATGTGGATTATATGAGATACTGAATCTTCAAAGAAAATATCATCATGTTTTGGATCAAGATGTATGATGTTTTTTCAACAAGATGGGAATGAAAATGACCATGTCATGTTTGGCCTTCACCGCTTTTTGTGCAAATTGATTGGGAAACGCGATTGAGTTAAATGAACTTTGAACAAAGAACAAAGGAAAAAAATAATTAAAAATAAATAAATATGAACTCTCTTAAAAATCTGAATGTCAAAATGAACTCCAAATAAATGTGAATCATAAATTGAAAATCAAGCTAAAATCAAATCACAACAAGCAACGAAAACAAATTCCTGAATCTGGAATCCCCAGCCTTCGGCTGTTCTCAAATCTCTTTCTGACTCTCCACGATTTCATTCCTCTTTTTAGAAGGTCGGTTGAATCTACTGACACAGAACCATAAAAATTTTCGATTTGGTTCTGATGGCATTGATTCATATCCTTCGCCAAATGGTCAAACTTTAATCAACTCTCTTGGGATGTGAAACACTTTCAAGTCTCATTCCATTCCTCCGCTAAACTGAAATTTCCATAAAATCATCCAAATCAAATTTCAATTTTAAACTTCCGAGACTGGTACCAAATTTCAGTTCTCTCCTTTCAAGGTCATTACCAAATTCCGACTCTCTTCCGAATTGATACCAAATTTCAATTCTAAACTTCCGAGGCTGGTACCAAATTCCAATTCTCTCTCTTTTTAGGTAAGTACCAAATTCTGACTCTCTTTCGAATTGATGCCAAATTTCAATTCTAAACTTCCGAGACTGGTACCAAATTCCAGTTCTCTCCTTTCGAGGCCGGTACCAAATTCCGACTCTCTTCCTAATTGATACCAAATTTCAATTCAAAACTTCTGAGACTGGTACCAAATTCCAGTTCTCTCCTTTCGATGCCGGTGCCAAATTCCGACTCTCTTCCGAATTGATACAAAATTTCAATTCTAAACTTTCGAGACTGGTACCAAATTCCAGTTCTCTCTTTCTAGGTCGGTACCAAATTCCGACTCTCTTCCGAATTGATACCAAATTTCAATTCTCTCTTCCGAGACCGGTACCAAATTCCAGTTCTCTCTTTCGAGGTCGGTACCAAATTTAGACTCTCTTCTGAGTTGATACCAATTTTCAATTCTAAACTTCCGAGACTGGTACCAAAATTTCAGTTCTCTCCTTTCGAGGTCGGTACCAAATTCCGACTCTCTTTCTGAGTTTGATTTTATATTTCAATTCTCTCTTCTGAGACTGGTACCAAATTCTAGTTCTCTCCTTTCGAGGTTGGTACCAAATTCCGACTCTCCTTCGAGATCGATACCTAAATTTTGATTCTCTTCCTGGATTGATACTTAAAATTCAATTCTCACTCCTTCGAGATCAGTACCCAAATTCTGATTCTCATCCTTTGCAAGGTTGGCACCTAAAGTCTGATTCTCTCTCTGAGGCTGGTACTTAAATTCCAGTCCTCATCCCTTTCAATCAGTACCTAAATTTTGATCTTCTTTCCGAGGTTGGAGCCTAAATTCCAACTCTCTTCTTCGAGACTAGAGCCTAAATTCTAGTTCTCTTTCAAATTCTGAGGTTTGAACCTCGGTTCCAATGCTCACTTCAAATCCAAAATTTCCAGGAAATCCACCTTGAAATCAATCTTAAATCAAATTTCGACCAAAATTGAAACTCAAACTAAAGTCCAAACTCACACATTAAAACTTGAAACAGAAAAGTGAAACGAATTTAAAATCGAATCTCTCTAGATCTCGTAATCTAGAATTCACTTCCTTTTCTTTTCCCCAGCGAGAGTTTAGGGATCTTCAGTCTTGGAGACTTACCTGACACTCCCCAGTGAAAATTTCTTATACTCCCTTCTATGTGTGTCACTTAGACATCTGTGTTGGTTTTGTTGATCTCTTCGTACAATGACAATACGCGCGGTGTGCTTGGTTAGCACACCAACCTATTGGGGGTCCACTTGTTGACCTCATTTTAATGAGGTCTTTTCTCTTCTCTCTCCTTAGTACTTAGGATCTAGCCATAGGGCTTCTCCTTGAGTATCCTTGAGGACTAGAAATGGGACCCACCACTTAAAAAGTAAAACACTTCTTGGCTCCCTCCAAACCCTACAAGTTTGATTGTAAACCCCTAAGCCACTTGGAGGGTTAAAATCAATTGTGGAGGTTTAAAGGATGAGTTTCCTATAAGGCTTTTTGGCCTTAGGATTACCCTGGGTGGCCTGATCTGGTGAGGATAAGCTAGCACACACCACACAAACATTCCAAATCCTAAAACTACCTTTAACCAATTTGACTCCCTGACTCATGTAGGTAACTCATATGGATGGACCTTAACCCCTAGGCTTTTGGCTAAGAGGGTTAGGAACGACATATTGAGTGCCTCAAATGAGTCCTCTCATGGCTCTTATGGGCTTAATATGGTTTCATGGCTCAACCAAAATTATTCCATTCCACTCACATTTAATTAATCTTCATTTTTTCTAAAATTTCAATTTTTGACCCCCGGGACCCTAAACCCACCAAGCCTACCAAATGCCCTTGAAATTGCCCAAAATTTGAAAATTGCCTAAAATACCCAAAATTTCTCAAAATCAGTCCTAAAAATTTCTCTTCACTCAAATTAATCATCCATAGCCAAGTATACTAAAATTTCCAATAATACCTCCCAATACCCTCCAAATACCCAAAATACCCTTTTAACCCAAAAATTCCAAAAATTATAAAAATTACCATAAAATTTCCAAAAATCCTAAATATTCCCAATTTCAATTTGTTCAACTACACCATAAGCCAATTTTGCCAATTTGGCCCACTTTTACCAAAACCCCCCAATTTCACCCATATTTAACCCAAAGTGAACCCAATGTCAAACTAAACCAACCCAAGTGACCTCAATTTTAAACCAATTCAATTCTAAACTTCACATCCATATCCATAATACAAATTTAGACAA
The DNA here is from genome assembly GCA_022702705.1 of Papilionanthe hookeriana x Papilionanthe teres. Classification (NCBI taxonomy): domain Eukaryota; kingdom Viridiplantae; phylum Streptophyta; class Magnoliopsida; order Asparagales; family Orchidaceae; genus Papilionanthe; species Papilionanthe hookeriana x Papilionanthe teres. The sequence goes on along the minus strand of CM040428.1, from coordinate 155,008,054 downwards.
AATTCAAGCCCAATTTGATGAACATTTGGATCCAATTTCAATTTGAAGCCTAAGGCCCAATTTTGGCCCATGACCTAAACCTATCCCAAACCAACCCAACTCAACCCAAATTGGCGCCAAATCTTTTATAAAACCTTCCTAAAATCTCCAAAAACAAAACAATAACTTGATTTGCCCCAAATTTGGACCCAAACTCCACCCAAACCTAACCCAAAACCAAAATCCCTTAAATTGGCCTAAACCCAAACCTAGCCCAAATAGGCCCAAATCCCTAAATCAAAGCCCAACCAAAATTGAAAACTCTTTGTAGCACTCCTATAAACATTTCCCAACATTAATTTTACATTAAAACCAACATTAGCCCAACCTTAGCCCAAGATAGCCCAAGTTAGTCCTTTTTGGCCCATTTTGAACCTATTATCAAAAAAGCCCAAATTAAACCCATTTCAACACCAAATGACACCAAACCTTTTCCAAATCACTCATGATACATCCTTAAACTAAACCCAAAATTTATTTGGCATGGTCCTTCTCAAATTTTTTCTCATCCAAAAGTCCATTTGAAACATAAAGCCCACTTCCTTAAACCATTTTAAAAGCCCGTCCAAAATGATTTCAAAAGGCCCAAAATCAATCCAAAGCCTACATTACACTTTCACCTCATCATCCCTTTGTTTTAAATCACTCCCTAATTTTCAAATTCCTCATTTAACTTTTCAAAACTAAGCCATGTGCCAAATTGCCCCTAAACATCCAAAATCCTTAAAACCCATTTCCATGAAATTGACTAAGCTTGGCCCCAAGCCAAATGAAGCCATGGAGCCATGCATAAGCCATATTAAAGCCATGAGGAGTCTTTCCACCTCACCAACCCATTAATGCAAAAAAAGGGGATTAATTTCTTAAACCTTCACTAATTTTTTTATCCCCATTCATGATACACTTTAACCTAAATTAGCCACCTCACCTTGGATAGGGCCTTCACCACACATGGGAGGCTCATCCAAGTGATTCCTTTTCAGTCCAAAATCAGGTCTTGGGAGGTGCACCTAGCCCAAAATGATGGGTTTACCAAATTGAACCCAAAATGAGCCTCCCCCCATTCCATTTCAATTCAGCCGCTTTACACTTGGCCAACTCCTATTGACTTCACCAATTTCAAACCCTGACCCTCCTGATCAGGATGGTGACCTGACCTTGGTCGGCCAGCCACTACAGCACCTGGAAAAGACCAGGCCGAAAGCACCCATGTGAGCCAAATTTAGAATTCTTCCTTGCTGAGCTGTCTCATGGAAAGTGGACACCATGGCAGTTCTTCTCCTCACCAGAGCAGTGGATCCATGCCATCAAACCCCCCTAGGAGGCCCTCCAGCCACCTCTATTTAAACCTCACCACCTCTCAGCCGAACAAGGTGATGAACCAAAGCTTAACAAAACTCTGCCAAAATTGCTCCAAGACCTTCTCCTAACCCAGAGCAATTGATTCCCAGTGTCCCTTTGCCCTAATCCCCAATGACAGAGCTCAATTTCTCAGTACAAAATCTACCTAAAACCAGGACATCGTTTGAACCTCCACCAAAATCAAATTAAACTCACCCACACCTGCACAAGACCAAGAGAAGGAGTTCCCCAGTGAAAGCCCCCTCTCCAGGCCACCCAATTGCTCTAGCCTTCAAAGTCTCAAATCGGTCTTGGTCACTTTCATACCCAAGCAATTCCCCAAAGCAATAGACTTCATCTGGAGTATCCTTAGGTGCAATCGAAGTTGCCACAACTCTCTGATTGAAGCTTCACTTCTCAGAGCCAAGGTATAGACCTCTCCTTTCTCCCGAGTTTCCAGTGATTCTCTATTTTGATTGTCTTAATTTCATATCATGTAAACCCTATGGATGTGTTCGTCTCCTTAAGATGAATCAATAGAGCATAAGAACATGAAAATACGTTGAGAAACAAGAGAGATCTTAGGGCTTTAGTGTGGACGGCTCACGGGACACACCAGTTGTAGAAGATGACCAGGCGCCGTTGGATCACGCTTGTATCGGTTGAACGGCTCAGATTACATCGGATCGGAATAAGGAGAGGGACCGCGAGACGCGTGGCGGCTGACTCAGATGGCGGCGTCAAATAGGAGCGTGCCACGTGGTCTTTCGATCCGCCGTAGGTTGACGCGGCGCTGAATGGGTTAAGTAGATAAATAGGATTTTTTCTAATTATTTAAGTACCCAAAACTTTAAAAAATCATATCTTTGCATAGAAAGATCGTAAAAATAAACTAAAAAAATCACTTTCTCAGTGAACAGAGGAGAATAATGTGGAAAAGAAATTAAGTTATTTTGATGAGTATTTTATTTTTAATTAATTATTCACTGATTTCAGTATTTTAAGTCTCCATTTGCATAGAAAATTCACCATGACATGAGACCATAGGGCTTTTGTAGCCTCTGTTCTTGGGGACATTCTCTGAATTTTCCAAGAACAGAGGCCATCTCTATGACAAGTTATGTATTTTTCAAGTTTATGACTCTGTTTTGGCATTTTAATTCTTATAATTAGCATGTTGATCAATAAATCCTAGAAAAATTAGGGGAAGTATCTTATAATTAGCATTTTTCTAGGACGAGAGGACCCTAGAAAAAATGTATTTTGAGTTAATTCACTAAGCATAACCCTAAGTGGCCTAAATAATCAAAACTAAATTTTAATTAATTAAGGTTAACCACACATCAAAATAACTTGAAAATCATTCTTCACTGGTCTTTACGATCAGAGGAACCTCGCATAAAAATTTGAGATTAATTGGAATTGATTAGCCCCACTAAATGGATTAATTTAGTCACATGATCAAAATTAAACTATAAAGATTCATAACTCCAAAAATACATTTTTAAAATTCACCAAATTGGTTTTGCGACTTCTCTGATATTATAGGAGTCTAAGAAAGTTAAAATTGTAATTTTTCAAAAATCTTTATTTTCCACCATATTTTAATATTTTAATAAATAAAAAAATTTTAAAAATCATAAAAATATTAAAAATCACATAAATGTCATATTTGGTCTCCTAATCACTTAAGAACCATTCCCATAATTTTCCTAAGTCTCTAAGTCAAGATATTATTTTTTAAAAGCTTAAGAGATTTTTTTTAATATTAAAAATGGATTTTCCAACATTTTCATTTCTAATAAATCAAAAAAAAATTAGAAAAATATAAAATTTGCTTTTCTGGATTCCTTGAGGTCAGAGAGACTTAAAAAAATATAAAAGTCATTTTTCAACTTTATTTTTATTTTATAATTAATTAATACTCCAAAATTCAAAATAATTATAATAAATAAAATATATCTAAAAAAATCACCAAAACTGGTCCAAGTGGTCCTCTGGTTAGTAGGGACATCCCATAGTTTTCCTAAGGATAGAAATCTTACCTTGGTCATGTTGTTGAATTTTCATTGAAAACCCTTATTTTTTTTACAAAAATAAATATATATAAATTAAATTAAATTTAGAAAAATCACATTTTCTCCTCTATTGTCTTAATTGACATGTGAGTGAGGTGACATAAAAATTTCAAGTTCATTTCAGCTTAATTTAGTGAGTTATGAAATAGATAAGCCTAAAGGGGCATAAAGGTAATTAAACAACTTTAACCCTAATTAACACCTTATGTCTAATCAAGGGGAGGGTAAACTATCTAATATTAATCTTCTTTTGGATGACTGGAACTTAGAGAATAGAAGGGTAGAAACCCATTAAACACTTTAAAAACATCAAAATGGAACATTAAGTAATTAAATCATTTGAATCTCGGATGAATAACCAAAATATGGATTACTACAAATAGGGATATGATTTAAGAAGATATTAATTCTTTAATTTAAAAATCACCAAATGAATCACTTTAATAATATTTAGTTATTTTTTATTAAATTTAAAGTAATAATTGAAATTAATAAATTAAATAATTAAAAGAAAAGGAGCAACCCTTATTAAATTAAAACTTAAAACATTGAATAATTTGATAATCAAATTTGAAAAAATTTAAAACATTAAAAATTAATCTCAAAGATCACTTGAAAGTAAATATAGGACAAACTTGAAACATCAAAATCAACCTTAAAAATAATTCATAATTAAAAATCAAACCAATTAAAAAATTAATCTAAGATATTTCAATTAAATTAAAATTAAATCATTAAAATCTAAATTTAAGAATCTAAACACCTCTTTCAACCCAAATTAATCTAATATATTGAGATCATTTAAAATGTAAAGATTTAATTAAATTAAAACAACTTGAACACTATTCCAAACTTAAAATTATTTAAGTTTCATAACTAAATTAAACCACTTTAAATCATCAATTCCAATTTTAAATCATTAAAATCTTTAATAAGTTAATTTGCCCTTAAAGCCTTTCATTATCATAACTCTTAAATGGAGCATTAAGTGAAATGTCACTTCACTCATAGGATGATCAAACATCCTAATTCACTGAGCAAGAGTTAAAACTTAACTAAAATTTTTTGATGATTGATTCGCATGTACAATGAAATTCATTTGGACTCGAAATGATCTCAGAAGTATTGATGTTTAGGACCCATTCTAAGCACTTTCACAATGCAATGAGATGTTTTAAGAAGAACAATTGAACTTAATTGTTCTTTGGTGAAGAAAATCATCCTTAACAAAACACAAGAACCTAAACGTCATAGGAATTGATTAGCAATAGGATTAGGATTTTGGTAGACAACCAGAACCTTCCCTTAGCTTTACCTAGGTATTTCTTGCAATTATATAAATGCTCTAACATGTGTTTTAAGTGCAGCTTGGAATGACGGGAAGACCCTCGAGGTCCATGACATCCCCTACTTCTCTTCCTTTGATTCCCTAAAATAATTGTTCCAAATTTAATCCATTCCCAAATGAAATTTCCAAAATCCAATTGTTTGAAAACCTTAAACTTTGAAATTCTCGAGAGCAAAACCACTGATCATTATCGAGAGTTTTCTTAAATGATTGCCATCATTTAAGATATAATTAACTATAGGGGCTTGCCCTTATAGGGAACTTTAAGAACCCAGGTAATATAAACCCTGCTTAAATTCTTTATATTAAGCAGGGGAACTTGTCGGCTTATAAAATTGGTTCGCAGACCAGACAGATGTCACAAATCTTCTAGTTTATTTAATCGAGCCCCATCATCAAGCAGTGTGTCTCTTCCTCGGGACGGATACACGGTTTGTGGTGTTGTGCTCGTTTATATAAACTATTTAGGATGTGAGATCGGTTTGATTTCATATCTTAAAATTTTCAAACTTAAAATTATTTTCAAATTCAAATGCTACTTTCCAAAATTATATATATTTAAATTAAATTTAAAATATGAAGATTCGCCGACAATTTCTGTATGCGACCCCCTTTGCAAAACACACAACTGAAAAATTTGCCGACATATATATATTAAATTAAATCTATTTTAAGCAGGGCATCATGATACCCATTCTAGCGACTGATAACTTCCAATTTGGCGATCAACACCCCTCATGGTCCAAAAGTTCCCAAATTCTTTAAATTTGCTCCAAGCATCCACAAAATCAATTTAAACCACCCAATATCCCTAACTAAGCCCAAATTCACAAATTTTGACCAAAATTCTCAAATTGCCCCTAAAGGACAAAAGTCCCCAAATTTCCCTCAATTTCCATCAAATTGATTCCCAATTTTCAACCCTAAATCAAAATTAATCATGTCCAAGCCTAATTGAAATTAAATTTAAGCCCAATTAAACCTAACTCCAAACCTCAATTTTAATATCAAACCCATAACCTCTAAATTGACCCAAAATCCAAAATATCACAAATTTAGCTTCACGAACATTCAAATCCCCCAAATTTCAAATCCATTTTAAATCTTATGATTCATAAATCAAATTTCAATCAATTCCAATCTAATTTGATTAGCCCATGAACAATTTCCAAAATTGAAATCGTCACATTCATTTTTAAAGCCCATTTGCATAAACAATTTCTAAAAGCCCACGAGATTAATTTTAAAAGCCCAAATTGAGACCACATGACAAAAATATCTTTTAAATCATTTCATGGCATTTAAATCATTTTTAATAATTGCATCACATGAAGCATATCATGCATAATTGATACTTTATGCAAATTAAGCATGTGAAATCCCTCATTTAAAATTCAATAAGTCTTTAATTCCATTTGCATGAAACATTTCCATGGGCTCATACACATCGTGGCATGACGAATGAAGCCCTCCATAGCCATACCATGTTCAAATTTACCAAATTTGTCAAGTGGATGTGACCATTCCTTCTCCACTCTCCTCTTGAACTTTCCCCCTTCATGAAACATTTAAACCTTACTCGATGCCTAAGCCTGCCCCCCCAAACTTGCTTAGGGATCTTCGGAGCTGCCCCAACCACTTGTGGTCGAAGTCTAACCCCTGGACCAAGGGGTTGAACCCAACCTAGCCAACGTAGCCAACTTAGCTAAAACCTCACTTTTCCATTTGATCTTCACCATGGAGCCTCCTAGGACCAAATTGGCTTGACCACTCAACCTCTCTGGCTCACCTGAACTTGGAGGTGACTTGAACCTGGCCAAATAGTCACCCCAGAAACCTAAAAACACAATGTCTGAGAGATCTAATAGGGTTTAAATCAAAAATTCAGCCCACCTGAGCTGGCTCACTACCATTGGCAATCACAGCTCTTCTTCTCGCCACATAAGCGGCTCCCCTGCCACCATGGCTTGCCCTAACGGAAGTGATGGCCTCCTATATAAGGAAAGACCCCTTCACGACCAAACTATGAAGTGTGCTCAAACATTAAAGAAACTTTTCTAAAATTCTATTGACCTTCCCACTGCTCAGAAAAGCTCATCCCCACCATTTTCCAACCCATATTCCCCCTGTATGAGTTCCATTTCAGAGTTAAAAAATAGGACACTTTCACTGCAACCCCATAAAACTGCACCATTCTCGAAATTGGAGTGCACTTAAGCTTCACCAGAGCAAGAGATGAAGCTTCCCACTGAAATCCATATTTATTAAAGTCTCTGCACCAGACTTCAACCAAGGCCGCACAACCTGTAGTAGGAAGTCCTACACAGACCCATCCCCACATCAAACTAGCACTTTTAGCAGGTTCTCCAGACTCTACTGAAGCTTTTGCAAGCATCTGATTGAGTTCTCACCTCTCATACCAAGATATGGGCCATTTTCTCCATTTTTGAGCTCGGTTTGAGCCTTTGTGAAGTGAACCTACATTTCATACTTGATTGACTCTATAGAAGGTTTGGGAACAAACCCCATGAAATTTGGTTGAGAATCTAGGTTGAAATTAGTGTTATAAAATGTGAGGTCTCTATTTATACTAGTTGAGGATCAAGAGCCACATTCGTTGGATCGTGCATGTATCGAATGGATGATCCAAATTGCATCGGATGAGGAGACGATTAGCATGGAGGATGAATGAGAAAGAGGCACCGAATGGGATATGGCCATGTGGAAAGCTCAGGGAGTACGAGGATCACATGGAGCCAACGTGGAGAAGTAGGAAAATCCTAGAAATAAAATAAAAATACTCTAATGTTTAGTAAACAAATGAGAAAATTATGGACTAAAAATTAAAATTTTCTTTTCAATATTTTATTTTTATTTAATTAAATACTCAGAACTTTACTTTAATTATGTAGAATTATATAATTATTAAAAGAATATGAGCTTTTGGGTTTTATTCATCTCATGTTTAGGGATGTTTCTCTGATTTTTCATTAGTCAGAGAGCAGCTCTAACATAGTAAGCTCTAATTTTCAAGATAAATCACCATTTTTCACCTAAAATAATCATAATAAATAAAATATAAATAAAAAAAATTCTAAAAATGGTATTGGTAGGTTTACTGTGGTCAGAAAAACTTAAGAAAAAAAATGGAATTTTAAAGTTTCAAAACATAATTTTTTATTTAAAAATTAAGATAAATACTGAAAATTGGAGAAAGCAAATAAATTCAAATAATTACCAAATTGGACCAAGTTGATGCTCACCACTTCATGAGGCTCCTATAAAAATTCTATGATTATTAAAAACTTTTTGATACAACATTTAATTTTCTAAGTAAATATGATTTTTTGCTTAAAATAATTATAAAAATTAGAATGAAAATTAAAAAAAATACATAAATTAGTTTGGAGTGTTCCTTAAAACCAGATAAGCATATGAAAATTAAAATTAAGGATAAAATAAATAGTTCATTTTTAAGTATTTTCTAATTTTTAATAATTAAAAATAATGAAAAATCATAAAAATACAAAAACACACCAAAATGTCACAAATTGTCCCTGGTCATTTGAAATCCTTTAAAATATTTTTCCCAATCTTCATAATTTAATTATGTATTTTTAAATGCTAAAAAATGTATGTTACTTAATTTCTCATTAAAATAGTTATAATAAATGAAATAAAATCATAAAAATGAAAAAAATTATTTTTCTGATTTCTTTAAACTTAGGGAGATTTAAAAAAGACATAAAAACTAATTTTTGAAATTAATTTATATTTTCTTTTTAATTAATCCCTAAAATCAACAAATAATTTATAAAAAATTTAAATATAATTCAAAAATTCACAAAAGAGGTCCTCTGATCTAGGTGAACCTTCAATAAATTTTTCTATGGATAGAAACTTTAATTTGATTAATTAAATGAATTAGCCTTGAAAATTCCTATTTTTGAATTAAAATAATTATATAAATAAAAAAAGATTAGAAAAATCATAATTCCCCTCTGGTATTTCAATTAACCCAAGAGAGATAGGTCACCAATTTTCAATCCTATATAAATTAATTTAAAAGATTTATGAAGACAGGGGCCCTAAAGGCAAAATTATAATTTTCACCTTCGCACTCCTAATTAAAATTTAGGATGGGTTAAAATCTCAAGGGATAATCTTCTTATCATTAATAATATCTTGGGTGGTTAAAACATGAGGGTAAGAGGTAGAAATAAATTAACTTTCGCTTTTATAAAAGAAGGGTATAATTGCAATTGTTCAATTGTTAAGTCTTGAAATAATAAATCAAATTGGATGATCAAAATGTTTTGGGCATGAGTTAGGAAGTTAATAATTCACCAACCTAAAGTCCCAAACCAATGATTGAGTTATAGGTTAGTCTCTCAATATTAATTAAAAATTCTTAATATTACATTTGGTAGATTACAAATTTACCTCTAATGCCTTTTGAGTTGTTGAGTGAGCTAAGTTTAATCTAAATACTTGAGGGTTAGTTAGAAGATAAACCATAATTATTCTCCCTCAAACACTACAAGCCCAAGCTTGCTCGTCCCTTGTCTCATGGGTTAAATTAGATATAATATTAAGCATGACCAAAACACTAAACTCGGATGAATGATTTATCAACATAATAAGTTTAAGAACTCAAAACAATTTAAAGGATTTTAAAAGTTATTTAGGGTTGTTCCCCGAGCAGTTTTATGATCATTTGGTTGATTTGAAAGACAATTGAACCTATTATGCTTTGATGAAGAAAATCATCCTTAAAACCCGTAAGGATCCAACAAGTTATTTCATGGGACCCACTAATTCACCTGAATAAACATAAATAACTTAAACTACTTATTATACAATTACAACCCAATGCTCAATGGCTTGAGTCTTCTCTAAGGTATTTAAGCCCTTGTGAGCAACTGGGGACATTATTTTTACCACATATGGGTCATCAGACTAGTATATGTCTGAGGTCCGGGTGGCTAGGGCAATGAAAATAATGCTAATGTGTGCTAAAATGAGGGATACAATACGATGCGAGAATTTTTAGAATAGTATCTCCTACCTCAAGGACCATTAATAAGGAAGAGGAAATGACTGATGATATTATTCACCGACTCTTGCAGGGATTGTTTCCCCCAAAGTTCTTAGGTTGTTATTAGTCCTATCTTGATTATAAAAACTAATTTGTGTGCTATATGACTTTACCAAGTTAAAATAAAATTTTTTTTGCCTGTTAAAACAAACTCTTAATGAGAACTTTAAAATGAAAATTAACTAATTTTGATGAAAATTTATAAAGGTCCTTGGTCAATTAGTCGGATCAAGATTATGATTGCTCTCTGTAGGTTGTCGGGTTGGAAGCTCTTACCTAAGAGTGGAAAGCGCACAGTCTAGCTCTGAGCTCCCACTTTTTCTGATGCTTTATACCCAGTCTTGGTTTTCCATACGTGACTATGTGTTTTTCTTGTCCGTGTTTCTTATGACGTACTTTTCTTGCTATTCCCATACTAGATTTTTCTTGCTCTATGTATTTACCTTCCTATAATTTTGTTAAATCTACTAAAAATTATTTTATGCTTTATGGACTAACCATGCAGCGGTAGCAGAGGCCTAGATACGCATTTATTTTATGTACCATACTTTCCTTTTATTTACTTTACTGCATTTTATTTTTCAGCATCTTTTATTTACCTGCATTTACATACCTTACATGCAAAACTAAAACAAAATCCAAAACCAATACCAAATGCATGAACAAAGCTGAAACCAAAACAACAAAAAGAACAAAACCTGACATACACACTGCAAAACTATAAACTTTAAACCTTGATACTACGAAACTACTACAACTACTACAAGAAGCTTGGAGCAAACATCATGGACATCACTACGAGAACCTGCAGTAGGACATCTTCGAGGGAGCAAAAAAGTCTGTAATAGCAAACCCCTTCTTTAGATTTAAATAACAAGCCAAAGGACTTCAAGGTTTTCTGTCTAGTGCGGCATAAAACCTCAACTCATCTTTAGGCCTTTCCACAACCCTGTCGTGCAATATAATCCTTAACTTGTCTTAGGATTCTGATGTCGTCGTTCGGTATGACGTAATTCCACTTATCCTCGAGGCTATTTTTATGATCGGTATCATGCAATTGTAAGCCCTATATAATAAAATTGGCAGGATGAAACATTATATAATTCCTCTTTGAAACTGAAACCAAACCATATGATAGTTTGGGAAGTCACTGAGCTTCTCCTCAGGATCTGTAACATCCCCTAGCTTTCTTCATTTGGATTCTATAAAACTATTTTAATCTGATCCTTTCCAACTTGAATTTATGATGTTTGACCTTGAAATCCTAAACTTTAAAATTCATTAATACAAGATTTCCTGATCTAAATCGAGAGTTTTCTTAGATGACCTAATCCGTGATTTTAAATATACTTATAAATATAAGAATTTGATACCACCACAAGAAATTATAAATCTCCGGCAACTGCGCCAAAAACTTGATCCGCGATTTTAAATATACTTATAAATATGAATTCGATACGACTACTAGAAGATATATATCCTCAGCAACAGTGCCAAAAACTTGATCCGAAGTGTAATTCTAATTTTAGTAACAAATATTTATTATAATCTTTTAATCACAGAGTTACCTTTAAACGCAAGTATACGTATCGCTCAAGTAATACAGGGCTCTAGTGGAGTCCTGGTTATCAATCTCACAAGGAAATATATTAAAGCCTACGAATTAGGATTATATAAACCAATTCAGAATCAAAACTAAATCACTCACTAATACGCAATCGATAATAATATGAAATTTATATCTAAACTAGCTTTACTAATAATTTACCAATACTATAAAAGTTAATTTCAAATATATAATAGCATGAATATTTCTCCTTTGTTAAGATATTTAAGTGAAGTGATAAATAGAATTAGTTGTATATGTGTTGTGCCAAATAGGAGCATACATATTCTTTACCGTTTGGTCTATGCATAAAGAACATTCACTAATCCTATTTTTGGTTACTAAATCTGCGGCTAGGCTAGGAGGATACCGGCTCTCACTTTGGAGCTCTCATGTTCCCCTCACCTGAGGGCTAACAATCTACACTTCAGCACCCAAACAATAGGACCGAATTGAGAATTTTAGCTTTTCACTCTAAAATCTCCAATTCTATGCCAGATTAATATTATTTCCCTATTTATTTGCACTTCTCCTTTCATGAATTTACCCGTCTACCTTTCAAAGAGAAATGTGATACATACTAGTTAAGAATTCCTAGCCCATGGTCAGATATTAAGAATTCTTCACATATTTTAACAATATAAATGACCAATTCATGTAATAAAGTATGTTTTGGTCTAGTATCATCACAATTTCTTTATAATAGGTTTGATAAACTAATTCATATAATCATTTCACAAGAACATCAAAATAAAGAGAAAGACAGAATAACTACTCAAAATTCATGTAGATGATGCAATAAAACTTGGATTTCATACAATAAAGTAAATTTCTACAAATTAAAGTAAATAAACACAACTTATCTTAAATTCCTTCCAAGCAAACTCCTTGAAATTCCTCTGAATCTCTTCCTTTCTTTACAGTACGAGGAATTCTCTTTTAAAATGGCAATGCAAGAGAGATCTCTCACTTCGCTATCACTCTTACAATCCTTCGAAGAATTCCTCATAAAATCTCTATCTGAACTCACTACTCACTAAATTACAATGCTAAAATAACTATTTACTCACTAATAGACTCAATAGTGGACTCTTTTGGACACTATGGACTCTCTAGTAAACACGTAGGAGACCACTTTTTTAGCCTAAAATGGTTCTTTTTAGAGTTTTAGAGTCTCTAAGGGTTTTGCAGGAACCCCTTCGAAAATTATCCACATTCGACATATTTCTGGAAAGAACCGTCGATCCCGCCGTCAGCGGCCTCGAGCCGCACCCTCAGTGGCCTTATAGAAATAGTACTTTAAATTGGCCCCACCGTCGGTGGCCTCGAGTTGTGTCGTCGGCAACCTCCCTTGCAATTTATTCTGAACTCTCAGAAAAATCACGTCGTCGGCGCCATCGACCTCGCTGTCGGCGCCCTAGGTCAAATTTTGCATAATTTGGTCCTTTTTGCTCCAAATTCGCTCCTTTCTGCACAATTTCACTCGTTTGTCCTTAAATCTTCATACCTACAGAAAAACACCAAAAAAATCTTTCCTTAATGTGCAATATCATCAAAATCAGTATAAAATAGGCATAAAAATCTTAACCTTTTTTCCTTGGGTTAAAATCCCCTAAACTTAACTATTATTTGTCCTTAAGTAATCTTTAGTACTACATAAAAGTTATGATTCATTGTGGTAAAGTTTCAATTCTGAAATACTATAGTTTTGATTTAAATAAATTTTATAGTAAGAATCCTAAGAAAGATTTTCAAGTAATAAGATTTTCAAATATTTCAAGCTATCTAGTCATCAAGTCTAAGAGTTCTAGTTTTCTATTCATTTCAAGAATAACTATATGTTGCAATATTAATTCACTCAAAATATTCTGAAGATAGGAAATTCATAAGGAAACTACAGGTAAGAAACTAGTCATAAATATAAGTTCAGAAATATTTTTAGTTTTCCTTTTAGGTTAATCCAAGTGAAGCCAATTTTTGATAAGGCTTTTCCTCAAGCTTCTCCTCACTTACTTTTTTTTTTCTTTTTCATTTCTTTTCAAGGATTTTTTTTAAATCCTTCCTTTTTCTTTTTTTTTTCTTTTTCAAGTAAGGATTACTATATCTAGATAATCTGTTAATAATTTTGAACTTCACTCTTCTTTTCCTAAATTTGAAACTTTCAAACATTCTTTACCTTATATGCACTTCATAGTTTTTACATTATTGAATCACAGTCCTTTCTTTCTCAATTAAATTCCTATGATTCTTAATATTTCAAAATATAGTTTTTTTTACTTTAAATAGTTAACTATAGTCTTTTCCCCTTATTCAAAATATCTTATTCTACAAGATTAATTTTCATTATAAAAAATATTTCTTTGAATTTTCTACAATATTTAGATAAAATCTAAACATAGTTATCGGAATTAAATTTTATCACAAAAATCATATTAATAATTTTTAAAAATATGTTATTTAAGAACATATAATAGTTAAGATTTTTCTTCCCTTCCCCAAACTTAAAGTTCTCTATAAATAGAAATAGTACATGGTGGAAAGAAAATTCTAAATATAAAATTCATACCTTTCCATATTAGACATTTTTGTCTTTTTGAAATTTGTAGGTTCTTCTCAAAATTTCTAACTTTAACCAACCTGTAATATTAAAATCCTTTCTACACATATAACAGTTTAGAAAATTTTTGCTATGGTAATGAAATTTTAAAACAAGTATATAAAACTAAACATTAAACAAAAACAACTAACTACACAGGACATATGCATTTCACAACACAAAATAAACAATTTACTATTTTAAACTCAACAAGTTACAATTAAAATTACAATCACAGCTATCACAAACATCTAGAAATGAAAACACAAACTATAAACTAAACACATGTCACAGAAAATAAAGCATAGTGCACAAAATGTAATCAATAAAAGTACTACAACAAAAATAAAAACAAACACAAACACACAACACATCACTATCAAATCATCAAGCATCAAAATCCCATACAATGTCTTCATCACACTGGTCAGCAGGAAGATGGTTGAAACTGAGTATACCGGGGGCATTCTGGAAAAATGACATCAGGCTTTTTTCTGTAGTATCTAGCCTGAGCATCGTAATAAGCCATCTCAAAATCTGAGTGCCTCTGAAGATATTCACTATTGTGATCATGTCTTCGTTCTAATCCTTCAATCCTGTGATCAATTCTTTCCAGTTTTTCATCCAACTGTTCAAAACTTTTCCTCTGCAGGGTCATGGCATTCATCAGATCATATAAGGTAGGGGGACTAGAGGCAGGAGGGTCATAGCTAGTATAAGGAATGTCTCTACTAGTAGAAGGTCCTTTGCTCCTACTCCCTGATCTCCATTCCTCATGGGATTTGTAAGTCTTTATATTCGCTTTATTAATGGGTTTCATCGGATACACCCATTCCTCATCCTATCTTATTTCAACTCCATAGAGTTGACAAAGTGCATAAATGAGGCCAGGATGCCCTAAATATCCACCTGTCTCACTCTTTGTTGTGGTCATAATATTCTTATAGATAATTCTCCCCACATTAATGCTTCTATTGTTCTGAATATAGAAATTCAGAACAGCTCTCTCTCTAGAGACTTCACTTTGATGGTAAGTGGGTAGCAGAGTCGAACACATGAAATAATGTCATGCTTTAGCAGTGGCATTCATCATGGACAATGGAAAGTTAATTCGTTCACAATTTTTAATTTTCCAAACTCCTTTCCCATCATTAAGAAAGTCGATAACATCGTTCAACAGACCTTCCATTGTTCCAAATGTTTCATACTCGCTAGAAAAATAATCGTGAAGCTCGTAAAAAGAGTTAATGTGATTAGTACTAAAGTCGGCAGAGAATCCGTTTACTTGGACTGGTTCATCCTCATGTTGAGTATGATTCGAGTAGAACTCTCTAACAACTTCTATAGCAGACTTGTTGATTGTATAGCAAAAGTATTCCAAACCTCGCTCCTTGATAACTCGTTCCACTCCTTCTCCAGGATTTTTGAAAACCCTATCTTGTATACACTTCTTACTTAGAAAGAGTGAAGTGTACCTCGATTGTGCTTTCGCATTAACGAATCGAGTTTCGTAGAATTCAAGTCTTCTCTTTTGTCGTGGAGCCATTGCTTAATCTATCAAATCACAAAAATTCCAAACTAATATCCAAAATAATAATATAATGGCTTCAAAAGAGGGTTTATAACAATCTAAATTAATTTCCATGAATTCCTTCCAAGTCTTTTCTCCATATTTTTAATTTTCCAAAATTTCTTAATGTGGAAGAAATTCATGGTGAAAATAAAAAATTTTTACATAGGAGTGAAGCTCTTACCAAGGGAAGATGAAATCCGGTGTTAGAATTTGTTGAAATTGCTCCAAATCCGAGATCTATCAAGTCCTAGGTCGAATTTTCGGGTAAAAAGGGGAAGAAGATGATGAATAGTGGCATTTGATCAGTCAAAATTGTGGTAAATAGGTAATTTTTGTGATCGCGCCTTCGGCACTCTTGTTTGAGCCGTCGGCGGGCTCTATTGAATTAAATTCATATTCTTCTCGGGAAAATCATGTCGTCGGCAGCCTCAAACGCGCCGTCGGTGAGATTCTCAAAAATTGAAAATTTTTTAAACTTTTTACAATTTTGATCAATTTTAAGCCTCATCGTCATCCTTTCGATCCCTTTTATCATATATTTAAGTGATTAAGTGATTTATTAACACAAATAAATGTTCAAACAACAAACTTCACATTTATATATTGAATCCAAGTGTTTGCAACATACAATACATAACACACATATGTAGGTATTCTTTCAACCTAAATCCATCTAATCAGCATCACAATCATAACCACAACACTCAAAACGCTGAAAACAAACATTTCAAACTTAACCTCATTTATAATGAGATTAAAAGCAAACTAATAAAACACACAAATTTATAAACATTGTTCAAATCAAATACAACATAATCAAGTAAATTAATCAAGTCTACTACTCTTCAGAACTAGTGTTGGTCTCTCCTCTGATATCACCCATTGCTTGAACATGGACAAATAGGTTGTAAAAAGGTCGGAATGGGAATTATTCAGTTGAATCTTCATCGATCAATCTCATCCTTCTCATTAATTGCACCAAACTTGCTTCAAATTGCCCAATATGATTAAAATATTCTTTCATTCTTGAATCGATGTGATCGAAGAAATCAGACATGTTATTAACTGTACAAGTTATGTTTTGTACCTGATTCTCCAGAATTTTGATTCTATGCAAGAGCATCGGTGTCTTGTCTGCTACTAAAGGTTGAACAGAAACAAAATTCTCCGATGCTTGATCCATAATCATGCCTACATCGCTCTCTCTATCATTGGCTGGGAACATCTGTGTTGGGTCTAAGGTTTTCCAAGGTAGCAGTTTCTTCTCCTAAACCTCGTACGATACTTGAAACAAACTGCAAATTGAAAAAATTGTGGAAGGATGTCCAAGCCCTTGGGATGATCCTTGACCAATCAGGCTATAAACAAACTTCACAATAATCAATCCAATATCAATGGGCCATCCCATTTGAATGCAGTAGTTCAAAATTGCACTTTCTTTTGTGACTTTGCCAATATTCATCGTCGGCATTTATTTCACAGAGATGAAAAGTGCCAATGTTTTGAAACGGGATTTAAAAGTGTTGCAGAGAAACTAACATACCCGTTTTCTGTAACTTCCCAGTCATCGGTTTCGTCCGTCAAATATTGGTATATTTCATTCTTCTTTTCTCTCGTCAGCATGAAATTTGAATAATAACAATCTTCAACATTCTCAAGCATATATAACTCATTAATTCTTCCAGAATTGAATGTAATCCACCTACCTCGCACATAAACGCTTCCTTGGTTTATTCCATTAAAATTGGCGTAGAATTCCTTAACCACTGGAATGACTACTGCGGCTGTCGTGTAGCAAAACACTTCCCATCTTCTCCGCACGATCATTTCTTCAATCAGTGATGAAGAATTTCTTTGTCCTCTTCAGAAAAATCATCTTTCTTTAATTAATCTTTTCTTCGAGATTACCTTATTGAAAATTCACTGCGCCTCTGCACTGACAAACTTTCTCCGGTTGTATACTCGAAATCATGGGTTATCAATCAAATTGGAAGCCATATGAGAAGAATTCAAGAGATTATCCATTCATTTTTGGGAGTTTAGAGTGTTTAGGAACCGTTCATAGGAGTTTTTAGAAGACGAATTTGCTAAAAACTGCCAGAAACCGTTGTTTTGAACACGAAAAACTGCCCACTCACCGATCCCGCTGTCGACGACCTTGAAGGCACCATCGGCAAGCCTTGTGCAACTAAATACCAGAGCTCTCAGGAAAACCCGCCGTCGGCGTCCTAGGTAAATTTTTGCACAAAAACGTCGTGGTCCAATATGTTCCAAATTTTCTCTATGGATTCAAATTATATGATAATTAGAGGGTAAATATAAGTAGTAGGACTTAATATTACTATAAACTAATTATAATTGCAAACAAACCACAACTATTAAAGATAAATATTGGTTACCTCTCATAAAGCGCTTGGTTTAACGTCATCAGTCTGACCTATTCAGGTGTTATTCAGGTATACTGAGCATTAAAACCTCTTTAAAATTTGGTCTTTTAATTTCAAAATGTGGTTTTACTCTATGTCCATTTACTTTAAATCTATTCCCACTCTTTTGATCTTCAATTTCAAGTGCTCCATAAATAAAAACCTGAGTCACAGTAAAGGGTCCTAACCAACGACACTTTAATTTCTCAGAAAATAATTTTAGCCTTGTATTGTAAAGCAAAACTTCTTGCCCTGGTTCAAATTTCTTTCGGTTAATCTTCCGATCATGTCTTAATTTCAGTTTTTCCTTATAAATTATGTTGTTATTGTATGATTCATTTCTTAATTCTTCTAATTCATTTAATTGCAGCATTCTCTTCTCACCAGCATTTTTCAAATTATAATTAAATTCTTTAATCAGCCAATATGCTTTATGCTCCAATTCCACTGGTAAGTGACTGGTTTTTCCATATTTAAGCTTGTAAGGAGTCATACCAATAAGAGTTTTATAAGCAATCCTATATGCCCATAATGTAGTATCTAGTCTTGTAGACCAATCTACTCTATTAGAAACTTCAACTAAACCACTGGTTTGAGGATGATAGGCAGTAGAGAATTTATGAACAATATTAAACTTTTCTACTAATCTTTGAATGTATTTATTTCTAAAATGGGATCCTCCGTCAGTGATAATTACTCTCGGCATACCGTATCTTATGAAAATATTTTTCATTAAGAATTTTGAAGGACTTTAGCATCACAACGAGGTAAAGCTTGTGCTTCAATCCACTTTAATACATAATCAACTGCAATCAAAATATATAAGTTCCCAAATGAAAAAATAAATGGTCCCATGAAATCTAATCCTCAAACATCAAAAATCTCAACTTTTAATATAAAATTTAGAGGCATTTCGTTTCTTATAGATATATTACATACTCGTTGACATCTATCACATGTTTTGATATATCTGTAAACATCTCTAAAAAGTGTAGGCTAATAAAATCTAGCTTGTAAAATTTTAGATGCAGTTTTGTCAATCCCAAAATATCCTCTAAAATTAGAATCATGACATTTTTGAATGATCTATTCAGTTTCTTCATAAGGCACACATCTCCTAATAATAAGGTCATTACATTGTTTATATAAATATGGTTCATCGCAAAAATATGATTTTGAATCATGAACAAATTTTTTCTGTTGTTGCAATGTTAGCATAGGTGGCAAAATATCCCTTACTAAATAAGCATACCAAGGTATTTCCACTCATTTATATTATAAAGTTTTTCATCAGAGAAACTGTTTATTATTTCTTTGTCGGTGTCAGATAATTCAAGATATTCTAGTCTCGACAAATGATCAGCAATTTGATTTTCAGTTTCTTTTCTATCAATGACCACAAAATCGAATTCTTACATTAAAAGTACCCATCTAATTAATCTTGGTTTAGTATCCTTCTTTTGCATCAGATATTTAATATCAGAACGATCAGTATGCACAATACATTTAGTTCCAATTAAATAAGATCTAAAATTTATTAAAAACATACACAATAGACAGTAACTCTTGTTCAGTAACCGTTTAGTTAATTTGAGCGTCATTAAGAGTTCTACTAGCGTAGTATATAACCTTAAAAATTTTGTCATATCTTTGATCAAGAACACCTCCAATAGCATAATCACTAGCATCACACATTAGTTCGAATGCTTTCTCTCAGTCAGGTGAAACTATTATAGGTGTTGTGATTAGTTTTTCCTTTAATAACTCAAAGGAATTTGAGCAGTCTTTAGGAAATTCAAATTTCTTATCTTTCTCTAAAAGTTCGCATAGAGGTTTTGTAACTTTTGAATAATTCTTAATATAGCACCTGTAGAAACCAGCATGTCCAAGAAAACTTCTTACCCCTCTCACTGTAGTAGGAGGTGGTAATTTAGTTATTACTTGAATTTTTTCAGGGTCTACTTCCATGTCATTTTCTAAAATTTTATGCCCTAATACTGATCCACTTTAAAAATACCCATTTTTATGCCTTATTTATGATTCAATTCTTAAGGATATAATGCTATAATCAAAGGAATTTTTATTTTTTTGGATGTAGGTGATAAAAAAAGAGTTCAAGAAGGAAAAAGGAGCAAAAAGGAGCAAAAATGGAGCTAAAAAAGCAAATTCATTGAAATTGTAGGCCTGACACCTAGGCGCTAGAATCCGGCGCCTAAGCGCTAGTTTGATAGAGACACAGACAAGATTTTTGATGACTTTGGGCAGTTATTTTGACGATGTTAAGAAGTTATTAGAGCTTCTAGAAGACTGGAAGTTACTCCTAATATATCGGACATGTGATACAATGCATCTGGATACAGGGAAACGGTTTTAATCGCGAAGAGGTGCGACCCAAAGTGAAGAGGTGTGAAGACCTGGTCACGGAGTCTGGCGCCAAGGCGCAACAGTTACCTTCTAGAAGATACATTGTATTTGGAAAAATTTTGAAGAGGTACCTTAAGCAACTCCTGGTCAAATTCAGAGCTCTATAAATAGGAGCCCATTCTACAGTGAAAATCGCCACTTTCACCCCCTTTTAGCATCCTTTAGTCCCCAAGCACTATATAGCCATCCAATCAATTTAGGGAGCCACCTTCTTTATTATTTAGTGAGTTTATTTTTAGTTTATTTTGAGTTTTAAGTGTGAGATTATTAGTGTTGTTGCTGTTGATGTCTTTCATCATTGCATTGAAGTCGGTAGGAGTCAGCGGATCACTTGAAGGAACATTCCAGATAAGTATTTATAACTTGGTTCAAAGTTTTATAAATATGTTTTGTTGTGTGAATTTAATGTGTTCTGAGTAGTTAATTTTCTCTCTCCTTTCAACTATGAAAAGATAATAAGATGATTATACTTTGTTGGAGAATTTAACTTAAAATATTTATAAAAATTGCGATGATATCAATACCAGATCTTAGTTTACTTTTTAAACTAGCCATTTAAATTGTTAAAACCTATTCAAGACTTTTAAAACCTATCCGGAGATGATTTCTTAACTAGTAGATATCACATAAATCCTTGGGTAGTCGAAGGCTTTATACGGGTTATTCAAGGTGAAGTGCAAATAAATAGGAAAATATGATTTATTGGGTAATGAATTAATTAGTTTTTAGAGTGAGAGACTAAATTCTAATAATTTGATTTATAGAAAGGGAACGGGTCACGGGTAGGGACGAACATAGCCACCCTTGGACATCTATTAGTGTGAGCCTAGATTAACTTATTCTAGTAATAAAACATCCCGAACTGATCTATAGATTAGTCAATATTTTTTATACCTGGACCAAAGGGTAAAGAATAGGAATGCTTCTACTTGGCACAATACCATAATCTAAATTTTCCACAAATGATAATTATTCTAAAAATCTTGGAGTAGTTGAAAAGGAGAAAGTTGTTTTATTTATACGTGCATTAATATTTATTTTAGTGTTGCTTACTTACATTTAGTATAAATTTCATTAAATCTAAAATCTAAAATTTAAAAATAAATAAAAATAATGATTACTTTTAATTTGAAAAATCTAAAAATATTACTTAATATTCTAAAATCTTCCCTGTGGGATCGATAACCAGGACTCCACTAGAGCACTGTATTACTTGATACGATACGCATACTTGCGTTTGAAATTGTGACTTTAACAAATTAAAAAAAAAACTAAATATAAATTCATAAAATAATTCATAAGTAAAATCACATCAAGTTTTTGGCGCCGCTGTCAGAGATTAAATCTTCTAGTAGTCGTATCAAAATCTTGCATTTAAAAGTATATATAAAGCCCCATTAGGCTGAGTCACGCATTAAGATTTTGGCGCCGTTGTCGGGGAAGATAAGGAAAATAAGTAAGAAATTTAAAAAGACAATTTTTAAATTAAATATAATTTATACACTTTTATTTCTTTAAAATATAAAACATAAAAAATATATATATATATAAATAAAAATACCAAAAAGATTCTAAGCATAGTTCCGGATCGGAAGGATGATTACATTTTGATTCCGAATTAGAAAGAACAGTTAAAAGAATTAAAAAAGGAAAACAAATTCAAAACTATCAGGAAATGGTAATCAAATTCCAATAGAAATCAATGAACAAAATGTTTATAAACCATTAAGGGATTATGCAAACCCTATAGCTGATGAAATTCATATTAGTATTCAAATGCCTGTTGTAGATGCTAATTCTTTTGATCTTTAACCTTCTAATATTCAAATGGTTCAAAATAATTAATTTGGAGGAACACCTAATGAGGATCCAAATTTACGCCTTGCTAGTTTCTTAGAACTTTGTGCTACCTTTAAATATAATAATGTCTATGATGATGCTATTAGGCTTAGATTCTTTCCCTTTTCCTTAAAAGATAAAGCAAAGATGTGGCTTAATTCATTAGCAACTTATTCTATTAAAGCTTGGGTAGATATGACACAAAAATTCCTTGTTAAATATTTTCCTCCTGCTTAAACTGCTAAATTAAGAAATGATATAACTGCATCTACACAATTTGATGGAGAAACAATTTATGAAGCTTGGGAAAGATTTAAAGAACTATTAAAAAAATGTCCTCATCATGCTTTGCCAGATTGGTTAACTATTCAAACATTTTATAATGGACTTATTGGATCACTTAGATCTATTATTGATGCTGATGCTGGTGGTTCTTTAATGGCTAAGACATTTGAAGAAGCTTATACTTTAATTGAGGAAATGGCTAATAATAATTTTCAATGGCCTTCTGAAAGGGTTAATCCTAAAATAATGGCAAGTATTCAAGATAATGAAGCCTTATCTATTTTAGCTTCACAAGTGGCTACAATATCTAAAAAATTAGATAATTTTCCTATTAATATATCGATTGCAAATAATGATAATTTTGCAAATACTGATGATTCTCAAACAATTGAAACTTTGCAAGCTATTACTAGTAAAACTAAACCCCATATTCTAATTATTATAATCCTGGTTGGAAAAATAATCCTAATTTTAATTGGAATAATGGACATCAATAATAAAGTAATAATCAAGTTAATCCAAATTGGAACAATCAAGGAAATTCAAACATTAGACCAACTTACCCTCCTAGTTTTAATAATCAGAAGAAAAAGTTATCTATAGAAGAATTGATCTTGCAACTAAGTAATAAACTACAAAGTCAAAACATTGTTATTCATAATTATGAGAATCAGATTGGTCAAATTGCTAATTTTATTAATTACAGACCTCAAGGAACACTACCAAGCAATGTTGAAATTAATCCTAAAGAAATTGGAAAAGAACATGAACAAGCAAAAGCTGTACAACTTAGAAGTGGAAAGGAATTAAAAGAGAAAATTTGGAATGAAATTGAAAAAGAGAGAGAGGTAGAAGAAATTGGAAAACCTAAAGATACTCTTTCTCCAAGTAAAGATCAGACTGTAATTCCTATTGAAGTGGAAGTTGAAAGACCACCACCACCTTTTCCTCAAAGATTAAAACAGCTGAGGCTTGACCGTCAATCTTCTAAGTTATTTGGGATTTTTAAGAAACTTACCATCAACATTCCTTTTGCTGAAGCGTTGGAACAAATCCCAAGCTATGTAAAATTTATGAAGGATATTTTAAGCAAAAAAAGAAAATTTGAAGCTTATGAAACTGTTGCATTAAGTGAAGAATGTAGTGCAATAATTCAGAATAAACTACCTCAGAAACTTAAAGATAGTAGAAGTTTCACTATACCATGTGCTATTGGAGAAGAGTTTTGTGAAAAAGCCTTATGTGATTTCGGAGCAAATATTAATCTCATGCTATTTTCAATCTTTCGAAGGTTAGATTTAGGAGAGATTTCTCCCACCACTGTATCCCTTCATTTAGCTGATCGATCTATCACTTATCCTAAAGGAGTTATAGAGGATCTTCTTGTTAAGGTAGATAAATTTATCTTTCCTGTGGATTTCATTGTGCTAGATATGGAAGAAGATAAAGAAATGCCTATTATTTTAGGGAGACCTTTTCTAGCTACCGGACGTGCTATGATTGACATGCAAAAAGGAGAATTAACGATGAGAGTTAATGATCAAGAGATAACATTTAATGTTCTAAAATCAATGAGGTATCCTGATAAAGAAAAATTCTATCAAACAGATATTTTTAATTATATAATTGAAAAAAAATTATCAAAGGCATAGACTATAACTAAAAGCTCTTTCTCAGTAGTAATGTAATTTCTTAGAGTTTCAGTAAGTGTTTTACTGGCATTATATATAACTTTGAAAATTTTCTCATATCTTTGTCCCAATACAGCTCCAATTGCAAAATCACTTGCATCACACATTAATTCAAAGGGTTTATTCCAATTCGGTGCAATAATTATAGGTGCAATTATTAATTTTTCTTTTAAAATATTAAAAGCATTAATACAGTCTTCATTAAATTCAAATTTAGCTTCTTTTTCCAATAAATGACAAAGAGGTTTAGCAATTTTAGAAAAATTATTTATATATCTTCTATAAAATCCAGCATGTCCCAAAAAACTTCTTACATCAGTAATAATAGTAGGTGGTTGCAGTTCAGCAATAATTTTCACTTTTGCTTGATCAACTTCCATCCCTTTTTGTGAAATTTTGTGACCAAGTACAATGTCTTCTGTGACCATAAATTGGCATTTTTCCCGGTTCAGAACTAAATTTGTTTCTTCACATGTTTTCAGAACTTTGGAAATATTTCCCAAAAAAGATTCAAAAGAAGTTCCAATGAAAAATTGTCCATAAATATTTCAATTCCTTTGTCAATCAAATCACAAAATATTGACATCATACATCTTTGAAAAGTTGCATGTGCATTACATAAACCGAAAGACATTCTTCTAAATGCAAATGTTCCATAAAGACTTTTAAAAGTTGTTTTCTCTTAGTTCTCATGAGTGACAGGTAATTGATGATAACCAGAATATCCATCCAAAAAATAGAAATATGAGTGTCCAGCTATTTTATCAAGCATTTGATCCAAGAAAGGTAAAGGAAAATTATCCTTTCTAGTGGCGTCATTTAATTTATGATAATCAATGCAAATTCGCCAACCAGTAACTTGTCTTGTAGGAATTAGTTCATTTTTATCATTGACAATGACAGTTACTCCTCCTTTCTTCGGAACACAATGAATAGGACTTACCCATTGGCTATCCGAAATAGGATAAATAATTCCAGCATTTAACCATTTTAAAATTTCTTTTTTAACAACCTCTTTCATGATAGGATTTAATCTTCTTTGAGGTTCAATAGTAGGTTTAAAATCTTCTTCCATTAAAATTCTATGCATACAGATGGAAGGGTTTATTCCTTTTATATCATCAATAGTCCAACCAAAAGCTTTCTTATAATTCTTTAACACTCCTATTAATTTTTCTTCTTATTCTAAACTTATATTAGAAGAAATAATAATAGGTAAAGTTAATGAATTTCCAAGAAAAGCATACTTAATGTACAGGTAACATTTTTAATTCTAGTTCAGGGGCTTTTCTAATTGAGGGTAAAAGTATATCATTTTGTGTTATGTCCAAAATTTCCAAGTTATCTTTAATATAATGAGTTTCTTTAGATAATTCTTCTTCTTTTAGTTCTTCATTTTTCGTCAGTTAATAATTCAATTTTTTCTTCAGAAATGACTTTACATCTTTCTTGATAATGTTTTTCAATTATAAAATCAATAATATCCATTCGATAACATTTTTCTTTATCAGGGTATTTCATTGATTTAAGAACATTAAATTTAGTCTCTTGATCATTAACTTTCATGGTTAATTCTCCTTTTTGCACATCAATCATAGCTCGTCCAGTAGCTAGAAAAGGTCTCCCTAAAATAATTGGTATTTCTTTATCTTCTTTCATATCAAGTATAATGAAATCCATAGGGAAAATAAATTTATCCACTTTAACAAGAACATCCTCTATAACTCCTTTAGGGTAGGTGATAGATCTATCAGCTAACTGAAGGGTTACAGTGATGGGAGTAATCTCTCCTAAATTCAACCTTCGAAATATAAAAAAGGGCATGAGATTAATACTTGCTCCTAAATCACATAAAGCTTTTCCACAAAATTTTTCTCCAATAGTACAAGGTATAGTAAAATTTCCAGGATCTTTAAGTTTTTGAGGTAATTTCTTTTGAATTATTACACTACATTCTTCACTGAATGCAACAGTTTCAAAAGCTTTAAATTTTCATTTCTTACTTAAAATATCCTTCATAAATTTTGCATAAGTTGGTATCTGTTCCAAAGCTTCAGCAAAATGTATGTTAATGGTAAGTTTCTTAAAAATTTCAAAGAACATAGAAAATTGATGATTGAGCTTCTTCAGTTTTAGTCTTTGAGGAAAAGGTGGTGGTGGGTTTTCAACTTCCACATTAATATGAATAACAGTCTGATCTTGACTAGGAGAAGGAGTTTCTTTAGGTTTTTCAATCTCTTCAACCTCAATCTCATTTTCAATTTCATTCTGCATTCTTTCTTTTAATTCCTTTTCCACTTCTAAGTTGAATATCTTTAACATGTTCATGTTCTTTTCCAGTTTCTTTCCGATTGATTTCAACATTACTAGGAAGTGTTCCCGGAGGTTTGTGATTAATTAAATTAGCAATTTGTCCCATTTGATTCTCATTATTACGAATAGCAGTGTTTTGATTTTGTAATTAATTACTCAATTGTAAAATTAATTCTTCTATAGATAACTTTTTCTGTTGATTATTAAATCCAGGTGGTTTATAGCTTAAATTTACTTGATTGTTCGAATTTCCAGTTGGATGGGACTGATTATTAACCTATTGTTGTTGTGCATTATTCCAGTTAGAATTAGGGTGATTTTTCCATCCAGGATTATAATAATTGGAATAAGGGTTATTTTTACTAGTAATAGCTTGTAAAGTTTCAATAGTTTGAGAATCTTCATTATTAGCAGTGTTGTTATGTGATATATTGATAGTAAAATTATCTAATTTCTTAGATATTGTAGCTACTTGTGAAGCTAAGATAGAAAAGGCTTCGTTATCATGAATACTTGCCATTCTTTTAGGATTAATCCTTTCAAAAGGCCATTGAAAATTATTGTTAGCCATTTCTTCAATTAAAGCATAAGCTTCTTAAAATAATTTAGCCATTAAAGATCCTCCAGCAGCAGCATCAATAATTGATTTAAGTGATCCAATAAGTCTTTATAAAATGTTTGAATAATTAACCAATCAGATAATGCATGATGAGGACATTTTCTTAATAGTTCTTTAAATCTTTCTCAAGTTTCATAAATTGTCTCCCCGTTAAATTGACTAAATGAAGTAATATCATTTCTTAATTTAATAGTTTTAGAAGGAGTAAAATATTTAGCAAGGAATTTTTGTGCCATTTCAGCACATGTTTTAATAGAACCTGTTGCTAATGAGTTCAACCACATCTTTGCTTTATCTCTTAAAGAAAAATGAAAGAGTCTAAGTCTAATAGCATCATCAGAAACAATGTTATATTTAAAGGTAGCACAAAGTTCTAAAAAACTAATAAGGTGTAAATATGGATCCTCATTTTGTGTTCCCCCAAACTGATTATTTTGAACCATTTGAATAATAGACGGTTTAAGCTCAAAAGAATTAGTATCTACAGCAGGTATTTGAATACTACTATGAAGTTCATCAACTGTATGGTTAGCATAATCCCTTAATGATTTGTAAACATTTTGTTCATTAATTTCAATTGGATTTTGTAAATTATTACGTAAATTAGCCATCTCATGATATTGTTGAATTTTTTTTCCTTTTTTAATTCTTCTAATAGTTCTTTCTAATTCAGAATCTAAAGGTAATAATCCTTCAGATCCAGAACTACACATAAAAAAGTAAATAAAAAATAATAAAATTATATATTTTTTATATTTTTATTTTTGTTGTTTTTTTATTTTATATTTTAGACAATAAAAGAAATAAATAAAATAAAATATTTAAAATCTAAAATCTTTGCCTCCCCGGCAACAACACCAAAAACTTGACCCTCGATCCGCAGTAATTCACCAAAAAAACATAATTTGCAATCGCCAAACAATGCAGTAATATATGCTATCAAAAATATGTTATGGTCAACACTTTGACTTAAATAATAATAGCGGCTAGTGTATATAAATATAATTTTATGGAAAATATTTTACACACTAGGGGTACTACGCAAGTATACGTATCGTATCAAGTAATATAGGCTTTAAATTAAGACCCCAGTATCTATCCTACGAGGAGGAAAGATTTTTCTTTTAAATATTTTGATTTTATTTTTATGTATTTCATTTAAAGTTAAAAAGTTAATATTTAATTTACTAGATGAAGAAATAAAGCAGTAATAAAGTAATGATTAATGAAAATAAAATCACCAAACAACATTCTTCCTTTCAATTAATCCAAGATTTTTTTAGATAAAGTAATATTTGTGGAGAATATAAATTTATGGTATTGTGCCAAATAGAAGCATTTCTATTCTTTACCTTCACTCGATAGTATAAATAACATTGGTTAATCTATAGATCAGGTCTGGATGTATTGTTAGTAGAATGGGTTAATCTAGGCTCACACTACTAGATGTCCAAGGGTGGCTATGGTCGACCCTACTAGTGACCCTTTCCTTCTCTATAAACCAAATTATAAGAATTTAGCCTGTCACTCTAAAAACTTATCAATTCTATGCCTAATAAATATTATCTTCCTATTTATTTGTACTTCAACTTGAATAACCCCCGCAAGGCATTCGACTACCCAAGGATTCATGTGATATCTACTAGTTAAGAATTCATCTCCTTCTAGGTCTCAAAACTCTTCAACAGATTTTAACAATTTAAATGGACAAATTAAATTGTAAGTTAAGATCTGGTATTAATATCATCACAATATTTAAAAAATATATATAGTTTTTAATTCTCCAAAAAATGTTATATTATCTTATTTATCTTTTCATAATTGAAGGGAGAAGGTAAAGTAACTACTCAGAACACATTGAATTTAAACAACAAAACATATAAATAAAACTTTGAATCAAAATACAAATATTTATCTCAAGTGTTTCTCCAACTGAACCTCTGGATCCTTCTGACTCCAAAGTAAATAGACTTCAAAAGCAATGACTCTTCAAATACTCTCAATATAAACTCTAAATAAACTCACTAAGAAACTATAAATATGGCCCTTAAAATATTTCTCTAATCTCTCTAAATAGAACTTTAGGATCTCTCCCTAATTTTAGGCTATGTGGGGTGTGGGGCTAAGTTGGGCGTTTTCCTCTGATGGAGTAGCCTTCTATTTATAGGCTTCAAGGGTTGCCTTGAAGCACCTCTTCAAAATGTGTCCAGGTTCAATGAATCTCATAGAAGGTGTGTCTGGCGCCTAGGCGCAGGAATCCGGCGCTTAGGCGCCGAGCTCTGCGTCCAGTTCTTCATACCTCTTCACTTTGGATCGCACATCTTCATGATCCTAACCATTTCCAAGCCTCCAAATACAATGTATCACATGTCCTATAATCCATGAATAACTGCCAATCTTCTAGATGGTCCAATAACTGTTCATACCGTCAAAATAACCGTCCAAAAGTCATAAAAAATCTTACAGAATTCTGTATCGAACTAACGCTTAGGCAACAGATTCTGGCGCCTAGGCGCCAGACCAATTATTTTCACAATTTTGCATTTTTGCTCCATTTTTGCTCCTTTTTACTCCTTTTTCATCTTTTTTCTTTCTTGAACATTTTTGCATCACCTACATCCAAAACACAAAACTTCCTTTCATTAAAGCAAAATATCCTTAAGAATTTGATAAAAATTAAGGCATAAAAACAGGTATTTTTTTCATGGATCAATTACCACCGCCCACTACTGTGAGAGAGGTTCGGAGTTTCTTAGGACATGCTGGATTTTACAAGCATTATATTAAACTTTTTTGTAAAATTACTAAACCCTTGTGCCAACCTCTAGAAAATGATAGGAAGTTTGATTTTAATGAAGAATGTTTGTGTGCATTTGAATTACTTAAAGAAAATTTAATCACTGCTCCTATAATTATTTCACCTGATTAGGAGAAACCGTTTGAATTGATGTGTGATGCTAGTGATTATGCTATTGGAGTTGTGTTGGGGCAAAGATATGATAAAACTTTCAAAGTTATTTACTATGCTAGTAGAACTCTTAATGATGCTCAAATTAATTATACCACTACTTAAAGGGAATTTTTAGCTATAGTATTTACTTTTGATAAGTTTAGACCTTATTTAATTGGGATTAAAAGTATAGTGCATACTGATCACTCAGCTATCAAGTATCCAATGCAAAAGAAGGATGCTAAACCTAGATTGATTAGGTGGTTACTCCTTTTGCAAGAATTTGATTTTGAAATAGTTGGTAGGAAAGGATCTGATAATCAAATTGCTGATCATTTATCTAGAATAGAATATGATAAATTGTCTGAATTTGAGAAGGAAGTTACAGAAACTTTTCCTGATGAACAATTGTATATTCTTATGGAAAAGAATTTGCCTTAGTATGCTGATATTGTGAATTATATTGTTAGCGACATTATACCATGAATTTAACAAGGCAACAACAAAAAAAAATTAAATATGATGCTAAATTTTATTTTGGGATGAGCCCTATTTATATAAACAGTGTAAGGATATGATTATTATAAGATGTGTACCACATGAAGAAATTAATCCAACATTCAGAGATGTCATGATTCTGAATTTGGAGGTCATTTTGGTGTTGATAAAATGGCTAATAAGATTTTACAATCTGGATTTTATTGGCCAACTCTTTTTCGTGATGTTTATAATTATGTTAAATTTTGTGATTGATATCAAAGAGTAGGTAATATTTCTAGAAGAAATGAAATGTCTTTGAATTATAATTTGGAAGTTGAAATCTTTGATGTATGGGGAATAGATTTTATGGGACAATTTACACCTTCATTTGGAAATTTATATATATTGTTCATAGTAGATTATGTTTCGAAAAGGATTGAAGCTATTGCTTTACCAAGATGTGATGCTTTGAGTGTTTCTAAATTTTTAAAGAAAAATATATTTACAAGATATGGAATGGCAAGAGTAATTATAACTGATGGTGGATCCCATTTCAGAAATAATCAAATTAAGAGATTAATTGAAAAGTATAACATTATTCATACGATCTCTACTGCTTATCAACCCCAGACTAGTGGTTTAGTGGAAGTATCAAATAGATAAATTAAAAGAATTTTGAAGAAAATAGTGGATATTCATAAATTAGATTGGTCTGCAAGATTAGATATCATATTATGGGCTTATGTCGACATATTTTTAGGTTATGTGTTGTATTTTGAAAAGGGGTCGCCTACAGAAATTGTCGGTGAATTTTTATATTTTAAATTTAATTTAAATATATATATAGTTTAAAAGATAACATTTGATTTTGAAAGTAATTTTAAGTTTAAAAGTTTTAAGATATGAAATAAAACCAATCTCACATCCCAAATAGTTTATATAAACGAGCACCGCACCACAAACCGTGTATCTATCCTGAAGAAAAGACACACTGCTTGATGATGGGGCTCGATTAAATAAACTAAGAGATTTGTAACATCTGTTTGGTCTGCGAACCAATTTTATAAGCTGACAAATTCCCCTGCTTAATGTAAATGAATTAAATAGGGTTTATATTACATGGGTTCTTAAAGTTCTCTTTAAGGGCAAGCCCCTATAGTTAATTACATCTTAAATGAAGTGAATCATTTAAGAAAACTCTCGATAATGATCAGTGACTTTGCTCTCAAGAATTTCAAAGTTTAAGGTTTTCAAAGGATTGGATTTTGGAAATTTCAAAAGGGAATGGATCGAATTTAGAACAGTTTATTTTAGGAGTCCAAAGGAAGAGGAGTAGGAGAAGCTGAGGATCCAAGAAGAATCTTGGCAACTTTCCAAACTATCCTATTATTTGGCTTCGAGTTTAAGAAAATCCTAATATTATCTGAGATTTCAATCTTGCCAGTTTTAATTAATTTGGACTTATATTTGTATGATAAAATCATACGAATAGCCTCGAAGATGTGAGGGTTTATGTCGTACCAAACGACTACCTCGGAATCTTAAGATCTGGTTAGGGCTTAATTTACATGATATGATCATGCAAAAGCCTAACAAAAAGGTTGAGGATTTATGTTGCACTAAGCAAACTACCACGAAATCCTATGGCTTGGTTATTTAATTCTAGGAACGTTTAACTGATGTAGGGTTGTTTTGCTGACGAAGATGGGCGTGCTGCCCACCATGCTCCAAGCTCCTTATTGTCGCAGAGGTTTAGTTTTAGAAGATTGTAATCAAAAGAGAAGAGAAGTGTTTGTTTTTAGGAATCTTAAAGTCCAAGTGTTATTAGTGTTTTAGTTAAAACAAATCTTAAAGTTATTAGAACAGAACCGATTAAGATCCCACGGTTCCGTCATCCCGGCACCGTTATTTTCATTGAATTCACTTAGTCCAGATGAATTTTCTAAACTCAACTGAATGAGTTCCACACTTTCATTTAGACCGTGGGAAATCCCGTTGGCAACATGTGGGTTACATCGTCCGAGGTATTCCCAATCATTCAACGAGACGTTTTAATTTAGTTGCAATTGTAGTTTTGTGTTTTGTTTGTGATTAAATTTTGAGTTGTTTTTTACATTTTGAAATGTTGTGGCGGTAATTTTCATCTTGCAGTGACTTTTAATGTAGTTTTGGTTTCAATTCAGGGACTACCCTAAAGGTTTTGGTTTTCATGCAACAGTTGTTTATCATGCAAGAAAGGTAAAGTGCATTTGCAATAAAGTAAATTGCAATAAAACAAAAGCGTACCTGGAGGGTCTTCCCATCATCCCAAGCTGCACTTAAAAGACATGTTAAGGCATTTAAATATTTCAACAAGTACCTAGGTAAAGCTAAGGGGAAGGTTTAGGTTATCTATCAAAGTCATAATCCTATAGCTAGTCACCTCCTATGACGTCTAGGTTCTTGTATTTTGGTTTAAGGACGATTTTCTTCATCAAAGAATAATTAAGTTCAATTGTTCTTATAAACATCATATCATATTGAGGAAGTGCTTAAGACAAATCTTGAACATCTTTTCAATATTTCTAGGATCGTTTTAAGTCTACGAGAATTTAATTATACAAGTGAATTAATCATCTGGGAGTTTAAATGTTATTCTTTTGCTTATGGAACTTAGGACATTTGAATATCCTATAAGTGAGGTAACACTTCACTTGATGTTTCATTTAAGAGTTATAATAATAAGAGCTTTAAAAGGGCAAATCAAGTTTAAATATTTTTTTTTATTTAAACTTAATGATTCAATTTTAAATATTTTTTTTATTTAATTATAGAAAATTAGTTTCAGTTTGGAATAGTGTTCAAGTTATTTTAGATTTAATTCTTAATAATTTTATTTAGGTTTGTTATTAAATGATTTTAATTTAACTTAATTCAATTTAATTTAATTTAATTTACTTTAATTTAAATTTAATTTCAATTTAATTTAATTTCAATTTAATTTATTTATTTTTTTTAACTTAGTTTAATTTAATTTAATTTAATTTTTATTTTAATTTTCATTTTAATTTTAATTTAATTTAATTTAATTTAATTTAATTTAGTTTTAATTTAATTTAATTTATAATTTAATTTAATTTAATTTAATTTGATTTGATTTTAATTTAATTTAATTTACTTTACTTTAATTTAATTTAATTTTAATTTAATTTTAATTTGGATTATTATTTTAATCTTTTAATTAAGAATTAAGTATTATTGAAGTGATTTATTTAGGGATTTTTAAATTAAAGAATAAACATCTTCTTAAATAATATCCCTACTTTATAATTTCAATTTTTTTTTATTAATCTTCCTAATTTAATTAATTTATTAGTTAAGGTTTACTTTAATTATTTTTAAAATGTTTGGTGGGTTTCTACCCTTAACTATTTAGGTTTCAATCATCCAAAATCAGTTTAAAATCAAATATTTTACCCTTCCCTTTTGATTAATCCTAAAATTTTAATTAAAGGTTGAAAATTTTAATTATCATTTTGCTCTTCAAGCTTAATAATTCTATAACTCAATAAATTAAGCTCAAATAAACTTGAAATTTTTATGTGACCTCACTTACATGTCAATTAAGACATTAGAGGAGAAAATGTGACTTTTCTGTATTTAATTTATTTATGTAATTATTTTTAATGGAAAATAGGGGTTTTCAAGGAAAATTTAATAACATGACCAAGGAAACGTTTCTGTCCTTAATAAAATTATGGGATATTCCTAATGACTAGAGGACCACTTGGACCAATTTTGGTGATTATTTGAATTATATTTTATTTATTAGAATTATTTTGAGTTTTGAAGCATTAATTAATTTTAAAATAAAATTAAAGTTGAAAAATAGATTTTATATTTTTATTAAATCTCTCTTACCTTAAGCAGTCCAGAGAAATAAATTTTATATTTTTCAGATTTTTCTTTGATTTATTAGAATTATTTTAGTGAAAAAGTTGGAAAATACATTTTTTTAATATTAAAAATTACATTAAGCCTTTAAAATTTAATATCTTATCCTAGGGACTTAAGAAAAATATTTGGTTTGTTCCTAAGTGATTAGAATTCAAAATGTGACATTTTTGGTGATTTTTAATATTTTTGTGATTTTATTATTTTTAAATTATTAAAAATATTAAAATAAGCTTAAAAATCAACCTTTTTAGAAAATTGCAATTTTAATTTTTTTAAATTCCTCTAATATCAGAGAAGCTCCAAAACTATTTTTGTAAATTTTTGAAATGTATTTTGTGAGTTATGAATTTTTTTAAAGTTTAATTTTATTCATTATTACATAAGAGGCTTAATCAACCCATTTAGTGGGGTTAATCAAGTCCAAATGTTTCCAAATTTTTTATGTGGTGTTCTCCTATCCCTAAAGGACAGTGGAGAATTGTTTTTAAGTTAATTTGATGAATGGTTAACCCTAATTAATTATAGTTCACTTTTTGGTATTTAGGCCAATTAGGGTTGCTCAAAGTGAATTAACTTAAAAATTATTTTTCCTAGGCCTCTCTGGTCACAAGAAACATCACCAAATTTTCCTAGAATTTATTTCTCAACATGCTAATTATTGGAATTAAAATACTCAAAACAGCAACATGAATTTGAAAAATCAATAACTTCTCATAGGGATGGCCTCTGACCTTGGAAAATTCAGGGAATGTTCCCAAGTTCGGAGGCTTCAAAAGCCCTATGGTCTCATGCCATGGTGAATTTCCTATATGCATGGAGAATTAAAACAATGCAGAGAGGAAATAAATCATTAAAAATAAAATATTTAATGAAATTACATGATTTGTTTTCCACATTATTCTCCTCTGTTCACTGAGCAAGACGGTATTTTTATTTTATTTTTAGGATTTTTCTACACAAAGTTATGAATTTTCAAAGTTCGGTAATTAAATAAATAAGAAAAATCCTAATTTCCTACTTATCCACGCGGCGCCGCGTCAACCTCGGCGTCTCCGAAGCTCCACGCATCGTCTTTTGATTCGGCACCGCCATCTGATTGAATGCCACACAGCCCGCGATTCATGTCCCGTTGCTCCATCTGGCGCGATCCTGACCGTCCGCTCGATACACACGCGATCCGATGGCTCCTGGTCATCGTCTACAATTGGTGCTAACCCGTGACCGTCAACCTTCTAACCCTAATTTCTCACTCGATTCTCAACAAATTTTTGTGTTCTTATGCTCTATGGATTTGTCTTGAAGAGACGAACACATCCATACGGTAAACATGCATTGAAATTGATTCAAACTAAATGGAGAATCTCTGGAAGCTCGGGAAGAAGAGTGAGTCCATACCTTTGCTCAGAGAAGTGAAGCTTCGATCTGAGAGTTGTGTCACATTCGATTGGGTCCAAGCAAGCTCCAGATGAAGTCCTTGGCTCAGTGAATTGTCCAGGTATGAAAGTGCCCACAGCCGATCACAAAGCTTGTAGGCTAGAAACAATGGCTGGCCTGGAGAGGGGGCTTTTGCTGGTAAACTTCTTCTCTTGGTCTGGTGAAGGTGTAGGACGAATCAATTTGGGGATTGGCTCACTGTGGTGAAGTGTCCTAGTTTTGGGCTTGGATTTTAACTCTGAAATTGAGCTCACAGAGAGGAAATGGCATGGGGATTTCAGTGGGGATCAAGTTCTCTATGTGTAGGGAGTGGTCTGGGATGATTTTGGCAGGGTTTCAGTAAGTTTTGGTTGAGCACCTCTTTTGGCCAAGAGGTGGTGGTGTTTAAATAGGAGAGGGTGGAGGGCCTCCTAGGGGGGTTTGAAGGCTGGGATCAGCTGCTCTGGTGAGGAGAAGAAGAGCTATGTTGTCTATTTGGGTTGAGACAAGTCAGCAAGGTGGAATTCCAAAATTTGGCTCCTCCCAAGGTCTCGGCCATGGTGTTTTCCGGCGATCCGTGGGCGGCGGCAGGCATGGGTCACCCTCGGGTCCGAGTGGGTCGTGGCTGGAGGTTTGTGCGATCAATTGGGCTTTGCCATGTGTAAAGGGGATGGCTTGGAATAGAATGGGGAAGAGGCCATTTTGGCTTGGTTTGGGTCAACCCATGGAAATAGGCTTCGTGCACCTCCCCGAGACTCGATTGTGAGCGAGGAAATCATTTAGGTTAGCTTAGAAGGGCTGGTGAAGTCTCCATCCATGGTGAGGTGGCTAAGCATGGTTTAGTGTGTGACATGCTTAAGGTAAAAAAAGGTTTGAAAGGGTTTAAGAAAGAGATCCCCTCTCTTGCCATTAATGGTTTGGTGAGGTGGAAAGTAGATTCAATGGCTCTCATGGCTGCCATGGGGCTCATGTATGGCTTCATGGCTCATATATGGCTTGGCAAAAGTTGTCTCACTTGCATGAGAAAGGGTATTGGAATTTTTTATGGATTTAAGGAGAATTGTCATAAGGCTTGATTTGATTTATTTGGTGATGGATTTTAGAACTTAGGAAGTGTTTTAAATCAAATGGATGATGATATAGGATTGCATGTGGGCTTTGGGCCTTTTGAAATCATTTTTGATGGGCTTTTAGGAAGGCTAAAGGGGATGAGCCTTTAGGTTTGAAAATGGGCTTTTGAATGGAAAAAAAAAATTGCAAAGGGCCATGCCAAATAAAATTTTGAGTTTTGTTTAAGGATGTGTCTTGAATGATTTGAAGCAAATTTGGGGTAGTTTAGAATTGAATTGGGTGGAATTTGGGTTCATTTGGTAAATGGGCCAATGTAGGTCAAATTGGGCTAACTTGGGCCAATGTTGGGCTAGGGTTGAGACTCATGTAAAGTTAATGTTGGGAAATGTTTATGGGAGTGTTTCAAAAAGGTTTCAACTTTGGTTGGGCTTTGGTTTTGGGATTTGGGCTTATTTGGGTTATGTTTGGGTTTAGGTCAAAATAGGGCTTTTTTATTTTGGGTTGAATTTGAGTGGGGTTTGGGTCCAAATTTTGGGCAAATCATGTTAGTGTTTTGTTTATGGGGATGTTATGAAGGTTTGGGAAATGTTTGGGATCAATTGGAGTTGAATTGGGTCAAATTGGGTCAAGTTTAGGTCATGGGTCAAAATTGGGCTTCTGGCTCCAAATTGGAATTGAATCCAAATGTCAATCAAATTGGACTTGTATTTGGTATAAAATAACATTGGGTATATTGAATTGAAGTTTAGAATTGAATTGGACCAAAATTAGGGTCAATTGGGGAGGTTTGGTTTGACATTGGGTTCATTTGGGTTAAGAATGGGTCAAATTGGGGGTTTTGGCAAAAGTAGGGTAAATTGACAAAATCAGCTCATGGTGTAGTTGAAAAAAAATAAAATTGGGAATATATGGGATTTTCTGGAATTTTCTAGGAATTTTCTGAATTTTTGGATTTTTTGGCTAAGAGGGATATTTTGGGTATTTGAAGGGTATTGGGGGGTATTTTTGGAATCTTTGGTATTTTTGGCTATGGATGATCAATTTGATTGGTGAGGAAATGTTTAGGGCTAATTTTGGAGAATTTTGGTTGATTTGGAAATTTTGGAGGATTTGGGCAATTTTACGGGCTTTTGGTAGGTTTGATAAGTATAGGGTCTCCGGGGTCAAAAATTGAAATTTTGGAAAAGAGAAGATTGATCAAATATGAGAGAAATGGAATCACTTTGATTGAGCCATGAAGCCATATTAAGCCTATATTAGCTATGAGAGGACTCATTTGAGGCATTCACTGTGTTATTCCTAACCCTCTTAGCCAGGGGCTTAGGGGTTAAGGTCCATCCATATGAATCACCTAAATGAGTCAAGGAGTCAAGTTGGGTATGGGTGTTGTTTTAGGATTTGGATTGTGTGTGAGAGAGTGTAGAGTATGAGTGTAATGAATGTGTAAGTCAACCCTCACCAGACCAAGCTACCCAGGGTGGTCCTAAGGCCAAAGAGTCCTATGGGGAACTCATCCTTTAAACCTTCACTTTTGATTTCAACCCTCTAGGTGATTAGGGGTCTACAATCAAGCTTGTGGGGTTTGCAGGGAGACAAGAAGTGGTTTAAATTTCTAAAGGATGGGTCCCAATTCTAATCCTCTAAGATATTCAAAGGAAAATCCTAAGGCTAGATCCTAAGCACTAAAGAGGGAAGAGAAGACCTCATCAAAAATGAGGTCAACAAATGGACCCCCAATAGGTGTGGTGTGCTAACCAAGCATACCACGCATATTGGCGTTGACCGAAGAGATCAACGGAACCAAAACAGATGTCCAAGTAACATACTTAGGACGGAGTATAAGAAATTTCCACTGGGGAGTATCAGGTAAATCTCTAAGACTGAAGATTCCAGAACTCTCGCTGGGGAAGAAGGAGGTGAATTTCAGATCACAAAACTTCAAAAGATTGGATCTTATATTCATTTCATTTTCTGTTTCAAGTTTTCAATTTTGAGTTTGAATTTCGATTTGAGTTTCAATTTTGATTTTATGCTGAGAAAAGAGTAAGGCTAAGGCCCACCCGAATGCATTTGTATGCTGAGAAGAAAGCAGAACTGAACCTATTTCAAATGCTGAGGAAGAATAGGACAAAGCCTATCCGGAATGCAGAGTGCTTTGATTTCAATTTCTTGCTGAGAGGATCAAATTTTGAGATTCCTGAGAAAGGAGTAGGACTGTACCTATCCCGAGTGCTGAGAATTGCTGAGAAGGGAATAGGGTAGAAGCCTATTCCGAATGCTGAGATGGGAGTATGGTGGAAGGCTATCCCGATTCCTGAGATGGGAGTAGGTCGGAAGCCTATCCCGAATGCTGAGATTGCTGAGACGGGAGTAGGGCGGAACCCTATCCCGAGTGCTGAGATTTGCTGAGATGGGAGTAGGGCGGAAGCCTATCCCGAATGCCGAGATTTCTTCGAGATGGGAGTAGGGCGGAAGCCTATCCCGAATGCTGAGATTTGCTGAGATGGGAGTAGGGTGGAACCCTTTCCAGAATGCTGAGATTTGCTGAGATGGGAGTAGGGCAGAACCCTATCCCGAATGCTGAGATTGGTGAGACGGGAGTAGGGCGGAACCCTATCCCGAATGCTGAGATTTGCTGAGATGGGAGTAGGGCGGAAGCCTATCCCGAATGTTGAGATTGCTGAGATGGGAGTAGGGCGGAACCCTATCACGAATGCTGAGATTTGCTGAGATGGGAGTAGGGCGGAACCCTATCCCGAATGCTAAGATTTGCTGAGATGGGAGTAGAGCGGAAGCCTATCCCGAATGCTGAGATTGCTGAGATGGGAGTAGGGTGAAACCCTATCCCGAATGCTGAGATTTGCTGAGATTTATGAATGTAGAGATTGAACATATTGCTGAGATTTATGAATGCAGAGATTGAACATATTGCTGAGATTTATGAATGCAGAGATTGAACATATTGTAAAGCGCAGAGAATGATTGTAGAAGTTCATGTGGATTTGAAATTCTTTTTAATGTTTGGATTTTTAAGAAAGAGAGTTCTTATTTATTTTCTTTTTCTTTTCTGTTCTTTGTTAGAAGTTCATTTAACTTTAATGGCGTTTCCCAGTCAATTTGCACAAAAGAGGTGAAGGCAAAGTGTGACATGGTCACTTTCATTCCAATCTTGTTGAAGATACATCATACAACTCGATCTGAAATATTCTTCATACAATCCATGACTCAAAACGGACTATGTATGATTCTCGTTGATCCATCCAAAAGTATCTGCTAAATCCATGTCTGAATAGTAAGGTACATGATCAATAACATCATCTTCCATGCCACCCTTGGCAGGAATGCCGCATGGATGTGCTTTGGAGGTGTGATATCTCCCATGTAATTCACAGATCGTATGGCCGGAGACTCTCCAATTTTGGATCTGGTTTGAAATGGTATGGTGCCTTTCTGGCGTCCATTCTTCTAAAGGTGACAGAGATCCGCTCCACTGGTACTCCTGGTATGCAATGTTTTGCGATATCCGCTCCATTTCCTTGTAGTATCATGACGGAACCTACCGAAGTGGTATCTCCACCGGCCCTCGGAACTTGCCCGGGCTCGCTATCCGGAGGTCGATCCGAACATGATATTGCACTCGGTTGAAGAACAAAGCGTGCGTAAAGGTCCGACAAAGTCGTGGTGGTCTATGTGTGGAGGTATGCGATCGCCCTTCCGATAGATGTTGATGATGCAACTGTTGGGTATACAGTCTGCTGGCAGTACCCTCCACGTTATCATTCTTTTCACCATTCTTTTAATTATTCTTGGCATGGGATCCACCTCACCGTGACGGAGTATCCCTGATGGATTCCCTTTTCTCTCTTCTGCAAAGTTATAGCAGCATCCGCATTGTATTGTGACTCTTCCTTTCCCTGACATCCACTTCTGGGGTTTTGAATAAGTCTTTTCTTGTAGACGGCCTGCTCGACCCATCTTCTGAAGTTCTAGAATGCAATCCACAATCTGTTGTTGCTCGTATTCTGAGAATACACCTTTATGTAGCTCGAGGCCTTCCAGGATGTTGATTCTTCTGCCTCCAATCCTTTCAAAGTATTCAAAGGTCTTCTTTTCAACTAGCTGCACTTTCTCCAGCTCATATTCTGGAATTATCTGAAGTCCTCAGTGTCTGGTAACGTACTGTGGGATGCATGGCTCAACCCCACCACGCTCTCCTGCATGTCTTGGCTCCTCTGGGATAGTCTCTGTAGGGACATCCTCCGGGGTTGCTTTCGCAACAAGACTCTCCGAGTCTGGTACATCTGCTCGGTGTTGTGGCACCGACTCCATTTTTGTTCTTCCTGGTATTTCTTTCATCTATTCCAACCTTTTTGGAGTTGGCTTTCTTCTTTCTGGTTCCTGTCGAACCGGTATCCTTGGAACATTTGCACTAACAGTACCCACTGTTTGTCCATGTTGATCTTCTGCTAACTTGGTCAACATCTTGTGAATACGAAGATTCTTATTTCGTCGCTGGGTAGCAGTGAGAGTAGCTCTTCTCACTCCTTGAATTTCTGTGGGCGCGGCACTGACAAGCCCACCTTCTGTTGTAGCAACCACGGACATAATTTTCTTATCTTCTGCGGCGTTTGTTTTTCTTTTCTTATTGTTGGATTGGTGGCTCGGGCCACCCACTTTCATCACTGTTTGGCTGTGAAGTTCTTCTCGATCAACTGGGATCCAATCATTTTTTTCGTATTGTAGGCCAACTGGTGTGAAGTCCGAGTCAATCTCTATCACTACTCCACCCTTCACCCTCTTTTCATCGAGTGCGAGAATCACGCCATTTCTAAAGTTTAGGACCAACCGCCCGTTCGACATTTCCCTGCACAAAAGACAAGGAAAGGATCAGGGGCTGTACTAAGAACAAGAACATTAAGAAAATATTTATCACCGAAGATTTTTATTCTCTTATTTTAATTTTTAAGGAAAGTAGGAAAAGATGAAGAAAGATCAGGAACAAGATTTGATTTGAACGGAAGGGTAAAACTTTATTATTATGATTTCACGTATTTTTTTAGTACATTTTTTTTATTTATTTTTTGTGTTTTTGGGTTCGGACCCAGTCACAAAGTGATTGTCTCAACCGTGTTTCTAGGGATAGGACTCTATTTTAGAGGCCACCCTTTGAAACATCAGGTTGTGTAATACTTTTTAAATATCGTCCATTGATTGGAAGCATTTGTCGTTCTCCTTGGCAATTCACAAGTTGGTAGGAGCCTCCTGAGTAGACTGCCTCAACTATAAATGGCCCTTCCCAAGTTGGTTCAAATTTGCCCCCTATCTTGCAATGTACAAGAATAGGTCTTCTGAGAACAAGAACTAAGTCACCAACTTTGAAAGTTCTTGGGCGGACCAATTTATCATGAGCCTGGATCATCTTAGCTTGGTACAGTTCCAAATTTTGTTGTGCTGCAAGTCTTTTCCTTCCAAGTTTTCCAGTTCTTCCAGTTGTAATCTGGCATTTTCTTCTGTGGTAATTTTATTTGCAACTGCAATCCTGAGTGATGGAAGCTGGACTTCCAATGGTAACACTGCCTCGGACCCATACACTAAAGTGTAAGGTGTAGACTGAGTAGGAGTCCTGAAGGTTGTCCTTAGGCCCATAAGGCTTCTAACAACTTCTCGTGCCAATTTCTATTATTGTCGTCCAAAGTTTTCTTTAATATTTGAACGAGAGTTTTATTAAAATCCCCGGCCAAGCCGTTTGCTCTTGGGTAGTAGATTGTTGAGTATCGCCAGTCGATTCCATGTATCCTGACAAAATTGTTGATTTTTATACTTCTGAATGCAGACCCATTATCTGAAATGATTCTGTGCGGTACCCCAAAAAGGTAAACTACTTGGTTCTTGAAAAACTGTAGCACATGGTGTGCCTTTACTTCTCTGAGTGGAACTGCTTCTGCCCATTTAGAAAAGTAGTCTGTAGCTGCAAGGATGAAGCGATGTCCTCTTGAAGAAGGCGGTTCTATTGGACCCACTATATCCGTGCCCCAACACTCAAATGGCCACGATGCAATTGTCGGATGTAGCACATTTGGAGGTTGGTGTAGAACCACTCCGAGTACCTGGCACTGGTGACAACTTTTGGCAATCTTCATGCAGTCGGTCATCATCGAGGGCCAGTAATACCCTAGTCTTTTAATTTTCATTTTCATTTTCATTTTCGGGCCCGACTGATGAGCACCACAAAGTCCTGAATGCACTTCTTTGACAATTTCACGAGCCTCGGACCCGCTCAGGCATCTTAATCACATCTGATCAAAAGACCTTCTGTATAATGTATTGTTGATTAATGCGTAAGATAGAGTTCTTTTCTTGATTTGATGTGCTAATAACTTATCGTCTGGTAATTTCCCTGTTTGCAGGTATTCTATTAGCGGTTGATGCCAATCTTCTTTGTTTTCCGTCACTACTGCAACTGATTCCTCTGCTTTTTCTGATTTCTGTATCATATCCATGTCGAGCTGTGATAGGACCTGTCGT
Source organism: Papilionanthe hookeriana x Papilionanthe teres (assembly GCA_022702705.1). Lineage (NCBI taxonomy): Eukaryota > Viridiplantae > Streptophyta > Magnoliopsida > Asparagales > Orchidaceae > Papilionanthe > Papilionanthe hookeriana x Papilionanthe teres. Next base: position 154,964,403 of record CM040428.1, on the reverse strand, counting down.
CCTTGAACTAACACTTCAACTGACTCATCTTGTAAGCAGGCAAATTCTTTTGCAAGGCGAGCTAGCGCATCAGCGAGAGTATTTTCTCTTCTGGGGATCTTGTAGATTGTTACATTTGGAATCTGTTCCAACAGTTTCATGGCATACTGAAAGTATTTCTCGAGTCTTGGCTTTAAAATTCTTTATTGTCTGGCGATCTGTTGAATGATCAACTGAGAATCTCCGTAGATATTGATATCCATTATTCCCATTTAATGGTCAGTTCTAGTCCTGTTATGAGGCCCTCGTATTCTGCCGCGTTGTTTGTGCACGGCTCTGTTAAATGGTAGGAGTATCTTAACATCCCCCGCTCCGGTGTTATAAAGATAGTCCGATTCCTGCCTTACCGGGCACTATCGTTTGCAATTCTTTGTCTTTTTGTGCTGAGGATGCTCCGTCGAAGTATAGTTCCCAACTTTGATCATCAGTGTCTTCTAGGTTCATTATCTGCTCATCTGGTAAGTAATCATTGAGAGGCGATTCTCGCCGCGAAGGGTGTCTCTGCAAGGAAATCTGCTAGGATTTGTCCCTTTACGGCACGAAGAGGCACGAAAGTTATATCGAATTGCAATAGTATCATTGACCACCTGGCAAGCCTGTCAGAAAGTGTTGGATGGGTCATCAAATATTGCAATGGATTAACTTTCGAAATAAGGTTGACCTTGTGAGAGAGAATGTAATGCCTGAGTTTTTGTGCGGCAAAGATTAGGGCCAAACAATGCTTCTCAATTGGAGGATATTTTACTTCCGTCGGAATCAGACGACAGCTTAAGTAATAGAGAGTATTTTCTTTTCCCTCATCATTGACCTGGGCTAGCAGGGCTCCAAGGGAGTCGTCTAGAGCCGCGGTATAAAGTATCAACGGTCTACCTGAGACTGGGGCTGCTAAGACAGGAGGTGTCATTAAGTATTGCTTGATGTCCTCGAAGGCCCGTTGGAATTTCTCTTCCCAAACGAATTTGGCGTCCTTTTGAACTAATGCCGAGAAGGGCTGACACCTACCTGACAAGTTCGAGATAAAGCGTCAAAGATATGTCAGCTTCCCTTGAAAGGATCGTAGTTGTTTTAAGATTTTGGGAGGCGGCATTTCTAAGATAGCTTTAATCTTTTCCAGATCAATTTCGATCCCGCGATGTCGGACAACAAATACTAAGAATTTCCCGGAGGTGACGCCGAAGGCGCATTTTAAGGGATTCATCTTAAGGTTGTATCGCCTTAGTCGCTCGAAAACAATTCTCAAATCATACAGGTAATCTTCCTTCAGTTTGCTTTTGATGACCACATCATCAACGTAGCACTCAACTTGGTTGTGAATGAGCTCATCAAAAATCTTTGTCATTGCTCTTTGGTATGTTTCTTTTGCGTTCTTTAGTCCGAATGGCATTACTGTGTAGCAATATACTCCGATCGGCGTTCTGAAAGCTGTGAGCTTTTCGTCTTCTGGTGCCATCTTTATCTGGTTGTATCCTGAAGATCCATCCATGAAAGAGTATATTTCATGTGTCGAAGCGATGTCGATCATCAATTCTGTGATTAGTAGTGGAAATTCATTCTTCAGACATGCTTTGTTCAAGTCTCTGAAATCTACGCAGATTCTGATCTGACCATTCTTCTTTCTGACTGGTACCACGTTGGCTAGCCAAGTAGGGTATTGTTCTTCACGGACAAATTTAGCGTGTATTAGCTTCTTAACTTCAGTTATTACTTGTTGTTCAATTTCTAGACGCATTCTTCTGGAAGCTTCTCTGATTGGAACGGAAGTAGGATCCACTCGTAGCCTGTGAACTGCAACTTCTGGAGCTAATCCTGGCATTTCGTCGTAACTCAAAGCAAAACAGTCTTTGAATTCCATTAATAGCTTGATCATTTCCTTGGAATCTTCTTTATTGAGTAAGGAGCTAACAAGTGTTGGTCTAGGCTTTTTGCTAGTACCTAAGTTAACTTCCATTAACTCATCTATTATGGATTTGATTTCTTCTTCAAATTCTGGTGGAGCATCTCCAATTTGCAGATCTTCAAGCTCTTCTGTAGTTTCTAAACAGTCTTCATTAGGTTCACATGTGACAACCAAACAAAATTCCGTATCGTCAACTGAACCTACTGTGCCAAATCCGAGACCATGTTTTGAATTGGGAGGCCGACCGGCATTATTCCATAATTTTTCGAAGTGTTGTGCTCGGCCTTTTGTCCATTGTCGAGGTAAGACACCACGTTGAATTAAATTTTTAACACAGGGAGAGTACCACTCAAAAGGTAATTCCATTAATTTGGAAGAAGCGACATCTTCAAATTGTACATTGTTCTCGGTTTTGGAAGAAGAAGTGCCACGGTAAAATTTGATTAGCTTTGCACCACTGCCACATACTTCTTTGACCACCATACCCTCGATCTTATTAGACTGGATTGGGGTCAGGGTCATAGTGTGTACATAGTGGTTAATCTTCTCGTACATCGATTTGTATTCTTCGTTCTTCTCATCTTCGAGAGAAATCTTGAATTGTGGTTTCTTCCGGTTTATTGTAGTTGCTCCTTTCTTGACTTCTTCTTCTTCCTCAGAGATGTTTTCCCAATCAACGTTGATCATCGGCTTTTTCTGTCCAACTGTCCCAGTGTCTCTTCCACGACCTCGTCCCCGGCCTCGACCTCGGATGCGAGTTCTGGAGAAACCTTCACCATCTCGCCGTAAGGGAGTGGTGAGTGACTGTTGGACTAGAACTTCAGGTTCTTTATTTTCTTGAATTTCTTTTGCTTCATTTGACACGGTGTTTCTGGAGAAGATTGTTTTCTTCGGAGGTGCGTAATAAGCTGCATCTTCATGGACTCCAATCTCATGTACGGAGAAAGGTTGCAAATCACCTTTAATGCACTGTTCTCCTCCTTCGTAGTATTTTATGCACCGATGCGAGACGACGGTACCATCCGGTTCTCATGTATCCATGGTTGGCCCAGTAGCGCGTTGAACGATGTTTCAGAATCAATTATATGGAATTTTGTGGTTGTCTTTGCTAAGTCACCGGTCTTCATTAACAGTGTTATTGATCTAAGTGCTCTTTCTCTTTTCTGGTTGAATCCTCTTAGTAACATCTTGTCCGCTTCAAGCTCGCGAGCATCAATTTCCAAGTATGCTAGCATCCAGAGATTCATTATGTTGATTGATGCTCCTGGATCCACCAATACTCTGGAGAGAGTAAATTTTCCTATTGTAACTGAAATGTACAATGGTCGGTTGTGATCGGCCGTCCCAAGCAGTAGATCACTGTCCGTGAAGGTAACACCTCGCTGTTCCTTTAATGAGCAAACCTCGTCTAAGGAATCTCTGGCCATCTGAGCTAAACAAATCTCTGGGTCAAGTAAGGCCTTGATCAGAGCTTCCCTAATCTCTTTTGATAAGATGAGAGCATCGTAGATGCTCAGTTTGGCTGGCAGTTTCCTAAGATGGGCTAGCACGTTATAGTCCACTTTGTTATCATGCGTCTCAGTTTCTTCCCGAATGGGCAATTCTTCTTTTAGGGTTGATTCTTCCTGAACAACCACCTTCTTTCCTTTGTCTTTTGGACCCATTCTCGGAGGTAGAACCTTTCCGCTCCTTAAGTTGACTTCTGTGATTTCTTCTGAATCTAGTACTGAGTTTAATGGTGTCTCCTTTTGAATCGGCATGACAAGTTCTTCTGGAGTCGCTTCGTAATCTGAAAGCTCTAACTCTATTGTGATTGGAGCTCCTCGAAATTCACAAACAGATTCATTGCTTGTTGAACATTCGTAGCCTTCTTGGTGAATGTCTTTTTTGTCATTGTGATTGTCGAGGTTGTGTATGATTTGAGAATTGTTATTTGTATCAAAATCGAGATCCGGATTAGATTGGTTGTCGTTAGTTACGTAATTGTTAGAAACAGTCAAAACGTAGCCAACGCCACAACTCTTATCATTATAAGATCCCGCCGGAGCGAGCAAATAATCATACAGAGTCAAAGGTTCGAGGAATTTTTCCCCCGAATCGGAAACAACCATCCTAGGATAAGCAGCCCCTAGTCTAGCCTCAAGAGCCTCGATCCTTTCTTCTTCTACAATCTCTTTCTTTTCTACAGTCTTTTCCTCCTAGGGCGGTTCTTCAATTGCAAGAGATAGAGCCGGCTTGACAGGTTTCAAACTCTGAGTTGAAGCAGGCGCCGAAGCGGTTTGGATGCGATCCAAAATTTTCTTCGATGACTTCGTCCAAGTGGTACTCCATCCATCATCGGTCGTGTAAGGGTCTATCGGAACAATGGGATCCATCAAAATAACATTGACATAACCTCCCTTCTGGGGTTCTTTCATGTATTCCTTTGGGATCGTTATGTTCCCTTTTCGGAGATTGTTGTCAAGCCAACTTTTAAAGGTGATGAAGTCCTCTATCTTATGTCCAAGCATCTGGTGGTAAGGGCAGTAGTTGGGATGGTCTTTATTGTTGACTTAATTGTGAATCCCTTAAGGAGAAGTGCTATCCGGCCGTGAATGCTTTTAAGCAGGATACCGACTGCATGTTCTTCTTGTAGTTGTGGCTCACACTTCATGCTTAGATTTCTCCATCGAAGTATGTAATCCACTAAAGTTTCATTTGGTTTCTGTTTCTCCAACACTAAGTCACCGATGGTGATATGGTGCTGAGCTCCGGCAAACCATTTCACAAAGAGATTTTCCAATTCTGTAAATGTCTTTACCGAACCGTTTGGTAACTCTGCATACCAATCGAAGGTGATCCTCGACGAGTCGCCGACGAATTATCGGAAGAGTAAAGCGTCACTTCCACCAGCGTTACAACAACTAGCACGAAAATGTGCAACATGCTGTCGAGGATTTCTGGTACCATCAAAAGTCTTGAACAGATGTGGTACGAAGCCTTTTGGGTATTGTACTGCATCGAATTCTTCGGGGTAAGGTCTACCCGTCTGAATAGATGCTCCGCTCTTAGAGTGTGCTAAGGCTTCTCGCACTCGTCGTTCCACCATGTTCTTGATGTCCTTCTCTAGAATCATGTTCGAGTAGAATCCTTCTTTGGTCGATCGTCTCCGTTAACGGATGTAATCTCTATTCCTCGATCCGTAATATGAATAACTTCGGAGGTGTTTCTCTTTGGGGTTGAACTCGACTCTAAAGAGTGGCTAGAGCTGTAGCCCATCTCTTCCATCCTTTTTGCCATTTGAGAGATTGTATCATCCTTTTCTCGAATTTGTGCTCTTAATGCTTCCGGTTCATCCCTCTCTGCAACTGCTGGAGCACCTTGCGAAGCTGACGATGCTCGTGTCTCAACCATGTTGATCTCCACATATTCGTCATCCATGAACTTTGACGAGTCAACTTCATCTCCAAACTTTTCTTCCCTTTCTCTTGCTAACTGTTGAATGTCAGTTCTCAGCTTTTCCATAGCATCCTCCAAGGGTCTTTTTCGTGCAGTTTCGCAGTTATCACGTGATGACCGTTGGGTTTCCTTTTTGGAAGTATCCTTCATTGCAGTGGCACTTTCTTCGGACTCGAGTCTTCTGATGAGACTTTCCTTTTATGGTCGTTGTTTCGGTCTTAATTGGCCAGTAGTACGACGCCATACCATCCTTCTAGCAGCAGAAGGCCTAGGACCGGATGGTCTGTCAGCTGAATGCTGGAAGATGGTATCCTCCCTGATCTGTAAACCTGAAACAACAATAGGTGGACTAGCTTTCATCTTCTTATTCGGCTTTTCTGTGGCGCTAACGGGTTCTACTCGCAGCCCAAGACGGAACTTGGTGCGGCACCCGCCCTATTCTTCTTAAAATTTCTGATACAGGACATTTCTCTTTCTTTGCTAACTTCTCTATCACAGTCTGTAGTCGGACAAATGGTGTAATCCTAGCTCTTTTCTTTCAGCTGTAGCTATAGTATGCGGGTCGAGGTAATGTAGAAGCAATCTTGCTGACATTTTCCTCGTCTGCTGTGGCGGAGAGGGGATGGAATCTACTTCCTTCCAAAAGCGGTGTATACTCAGGCAATGGTATGTACTCGGGTAGTGGTGTGTACTCGGGTAGTAGTGTGTACTCGGGCGGCTCTTCCAAGAAAGCAACTTCGGCAGCTCCGCTTTCCTTGCAATCTTTCTACTACTGTTTCTCCTCTGAGTTCCTGTTAGGGGTGGAACCCTTGAGCTGGACCCAATTTCGAAAACAGAAGGTCTCCCGCGGAGATTTGTATCCTCCACGGTAACATGCTCATCACAAAGTTGAATTTCCTTCCCCTTCAATTTGGCGGAAGCCGGGGTAGGTGCAGAGACGACTAGACCGGTGGGGGTAGAGACAACAGTCCTCCTATGAACAGTAGTATTCCTCTCAGCCGGAACCCTTTGCAAGGGAAGGAACTCTTGAGTTGACTTGAGGTTGAACTCGATCAAAGGTCTTTTTGTTTCAGGCACTTTGTCTGTAAGTGTGAAAAGGGTGACGTCAGTGATCTTGACATTTGTATTCTCGAATCCTTGCCCGAAACGGATGATTCCATTGTCGAAGTCGCTCCTTGTAGACAGCTAGGTCAAGTCCGTTGGTGAAGGAGAAAATCGGCTTTGGGGCGGACATTTTCCGCAAGGTAGAATCCGATTGTCAGTCACAAGTTATGCTTCTTCTCATCGGACGAAAAGAAAGGAATCGAAAAGAGTCCGAACACATGTTTGTTCATGTATTTATAAAAAGGAGTAATAGTTTAAAAGAGTCGTTCATTAGAGGATTTGTTTATTAGGAACATAATATTCAAAGGTGTAGAGAAGGTAAGGAATCCGATTTAGAATTGGAAAGGAAGAGAAAGTCTTATGCAAGACTTCTCGACTCGAAGTACTGCTCCTAAACTAACACCTATTGGGGGTCCACCCCACCTCAGAAAAGAGGTAAAAGGATCTGGGAATCTCTCCGTTTAGGGGTGTCTAAACAGTGGCTTCTAAATCCGAGAGGAGTTGGCTATACTCGTTCAAGACAGAAATGAACGGGGTATTCCAACGGGAGAATGGTAGTCGTGGTCCACTAGGGGCATGGGCTCACTACCGATTTATGAAAGCAAAGTCATTTGATCAAAATGGAGAGAAGAACTATTCCCCAGCGGAGTCGCCAGAAGTTGTCGGCATATTTTTAGGTTATGTGTTGTATTTTGAAAAGGGGTCGCCTACAGAAATTGTCGGTTAATTTTCATATTTTAAATTTAATTTTAATATATATATAGTTTAAAAGATAACATTTGATTTTGAAAGTAATTTTAAGTTTAAAAGTTTTAAGATATGAAATCAAACCAATCTCACATCCCAAATAGTTTATATAAACGAGCACCGCACCACAAACCGTGTATTTATCCCGAAGAAAAGACACACTGCTTGATGATGGGGCTCGATTAAATAAACTAGGAGATTTGTAACATCTGTTTGGTCTACGAACAAATTTTATAAGCCGACAAGTTCCCCTGCTTAATGTAAATGAATTTAACAGGGTTTATATTACCTGGGTTCTTAATGTTCCCTATAAGTTAATTACATCTTAAATGAAGTGAATCATTTAAGAAAACTCTCAATAATGATCAGTGACTTTGCTCTAAAAAATTTCAAAGTTTAAGGTTTTCAAAGGATTGGATTTTGGAAATTTCAAAAGGGAATGGATCGAATTTAGAACAGTTTATTTTAGGAGTCCAAAGGAAGAGGAGTAGGAGAAGCTGAGGATCCAAGAAGAATCTTGGCAACTTTCCAAACTATCGTATTATTTGGCTTCGAGTTTAAGAAAATCCTAATATTATCTTAGATTTCAATCTTGCCAGTTTTAATTAATTTGGACTTATATTTGTATGGTAAAATCATACGAATAGCCTTGAAGATGTGAGGGTTTATGTCGTACCAAACAACTACCTCGGAATCCTAAGACTGGTTAGGGCTTAATTTACAGGATATGATCATGCAAAAACCTAACAAAAGGTTGAGGATTTATGTTTCACTAAGCAAACTACCTCAAAATTCTATGGCTTGGTTATTTAATTCTAGGAACGTTTAACTGATGTAGATTTGTTTTGCTGACGAAGATGGTCGTGCTGCCCTCCATGCTCCAAGCTCCTTGTTGTCGCAGAGGTTTAGTTTTAGAAGACTGTAATCAAAAGAGAAGAGAAGAGTTTGGTTTTAGGAATCTTAAAGTCCAAGTGTTTTAGTGTTTTAGTTAAAACAAATCTTAAAGTTATTAGAACAGAACCGATTAAGATCCCACGGTTCCGTCATCCCGGCACCATTATTTTCATTGAATTCACTTAGTCCAGATGAATTTGCTAAACTCAACTGAATGAGTTCCACACTTTCATTTAGACCGTGGGAAATCCCGTTGGCAACACGTGGGTTACATCATCCGAGGTATTCCCGATCATTCAACGAGACGTTTTAATTTAGTTGCAATTGTAGTTTTGTGTTCTGTTTGTGATTAAATTTTGAGTTGTTTTTATATTTTAAAATGTTGTGGCGGTGATTTTCACTTGCAGTGACTTTTAATTTAGTTTTGGTTTCAATTCAGGGACTACCCTAAAGGTTTTAGTTTTCATGCAAAAGTTGTTTATCATGCAAGAAAGGTAAAGTGCATTTGCAATAAAGTAAATTGCAATAAAACAAAAGCGTACCTGGAGGGTCTTCCCGTCATCCCAAGATGCACTTAAAACACATGTTAAGGCATTTAAATATTTCAACAAGTACCTCGGTAAAGCTAAGGGGAAGGTTTAGGTTATCTATCAAAGTCCTAATCCTATAGCTAGTCACCTCCTATGACGTCTAGGTTCTTGTATTTTGGTTTAAGGACGATTTTCTTCATCATAGAATAATTAAGTTCAATTGTTCTTATAAACATCCTATCATATTGAGGAAGTGCTTAAGACAAATCTTAAACATCTTTTCAATATTTCTAGGATCGTTTTAAGTCTAAGAGAATTTAATTATTCAAGTGAGTTAATCGTCTGGGAGTTTAAATGTTATTCTTTTGCTCAGTGAACTTAGGACATTTGAATATCCTATAAGTGAGGTAACACTTCACTTGATGTTTCATTTAAGAGTTATAATAATAAGAACTTTAAAAGGGCAAATCAAGTTATTTAGTATTTTGATGATTTAAACTTAATGATTCAATTTTAATTTTTTTTTATTTAATTATAGAAAATTAGTTTAAGTTTAGAATAGTGTTCAAGTTATTTTAGGTTTAATTCTTAATAGTTTTATTTAGGTTTGTTATTAAATGATTTTAATTTAATTTAATTCAATTTAATTTATTGTAATTTATTTTAATTTAAATTTAATTTCAATTTAATTTAATTTCAATTTAATTTATTATTATTTTTTTTAACTTAGATTAATTTAATTTAATTTAATTTAATTTAATTTTTATTTTAATTTTAATTTAATTTAATTTAATTTAATTTAGTTTTAATTTAATTTAATTTATAATTTAGTTTAATTTAATTTGATTTGATTTGATTTTAATTTAATTTAATTTAATTTACTTTAATTTAATTTAAATTTAATTTAATTTTAATTTGGAATATTATTTTAATCTTTTAATTAAGAATTAAGTATTATTGAAGTGATTTATTTAGGGATTTTTAAATTAAAGAATAAACATCTTCTTAAATAATATCCCTACTTTATAATTTCAATTTTTTTATTAATCTTCTAAATTTAATTAATTAATTAATTAAGGTTTACTTTAATTATTCTTAAAATGATTGGTGGGTTTCTACCCTTAACCATTTAGGTTTCAATCATCCAAAATAAGTTTAAAATCAAATATTTTACCCTTCCCTTTTGATTAATCCTAAAATTTTAATTAAAGGTTGAAAATTTTAATTACCATTTTGCCCTTCAAGCTTAATAATTCTATAACTCACTAAATTAAGCTCAAATGAACTTGAAATTTTTATGTGACCTCACTTACATGTCAATTAAGACATTAGAGGAGAAAATGTGATTTTTCTGTATTTAATTTATTTATGTAATTATTTTTAATGGAAAATAGTGGTTTTCAAGAAAATTCAATAACATGACCAAGGAAATGTTTCTATCCTTAATAAAATTATGGGATGTTCCTAATGACTAGAGGACCACTAGGACCAATTTTGGAGATTTTTTGAATTATATTTTATTTATTAGAATTATTTTGAGTTTTGAAGCATTAATTAATGTTAAAATAAAATTAAACTTGAAAAAAGAAGTTTATTTTTTTATTAAATCTCTCTGACCTCAAGGAGTCTAGAGAAACAAATTTTATATTTTTTTGATTTTTCTTTGATTTATTAGAATTATTTTAGTGAAAAAGTTGGAAAATACATTTCTTAATATTAAAAATTACATTAAGCCTTTATAATTCAATATCTTATCCTAGGGACTTAAGAAAAATATTTGGTTTGTTCCTAAGTGATTAGAATTCAAAATGTGACATTTTTGGTGATTTTTAATATTTTTGTGATTTTATTATTTTTTAATTATTAAAAATATTAAAATAAGCTTAAAAATCAACCTTTTTAGAAAATTACAATTTTAGTTTTTTTAAATTCCTCTGATATCAGAGAAGCTCCAAAACCATTTTTGTGAATTTTTGAAAAGTATTTTGTGAGTTATGAATTTTTTTAAAGTTTAATTTTATTCATTATTACTTAAGAGGCTTAATCAACTCATTTGGTGGGGTTAATCATGTCCAATTATTTTCAAATTTTTATGTGGTGTTTTCCTATCCCAAAAGGACAGTGGTGTATTATTTTTAAGTTAATTTGATTAATGGTTAACCCTAATTAATTAAAGTTCTCTTTTGGGTATTTAGGCCAATTAGGGTTGCTCAAAGTGAATTAACTCAAAAATTATTTTTCTTAAGCCTCTCTGGTCACAAGAAACATCATCAAATTTTCCTAGAATTTTTTTTTTTCAACATGATAATTATTGGAATTAAAATACTCAAAACAGCAACATGAATTTGAAAAATCAATAACTTCTCATAGGGATGGCCTCTGACCTTGGAAAATTCAGGGAATGTTCCCAAGTTCAGAGGCTTCAAAAGCCCTATGGTCTCATGTCATGGTGAATTTCCTATATGCATGGATAATTAAAACAATGCAAAGAGTAAATAAATCATTAAAAATAAAATACTTATTGAAATTACATAATTTCTTTTCCAGATTATTCTCCTCTGTTCACTGAGCAAGAGGGTATTTTTATTTTATTTTTAGGATTTTTCTACACAAAGTTATGAATTTTCAAAGTTCTCGTAATTAAATAAATAAGAAAAATCCTAATTTCCTACTTATCCACGCGGCGCCGTGTCAACCTCGGTGTCTCCGAAGCTCCACGCGTCGTCTTTTGATTCAGCACTGCCATCTGACTGGGATGCCATGCGGCCCACGGTTCATGTCTTGTTGCTCTATCCGGCGCGATCCTGACCGTCCGCTCGATACACGCGCGATCCGACGGCTCCTGGTCATCTTCTACGACTGGTGTGAACCCGTGACCGTCAACCTTCTAACCCTAATTTCTCACTCGATTCTCAACAGATTTTTGTGTTCTTATGCTCTATGGATTCGTCTTGAAGAGACGAACGCATCCATAGGGTAAACATGCATTGAAATTGATTCAAACTAAATGGAGAATCTCTGGAAGCTCGGGAAGAAGAGTGAGTCCATACCTTTGCTCGGAGAAGTGAAGCTTCGATCCGAGAGTTGTGTCACGTTCGATTGGGTCCAAGCAAGCTCCAGATGAAGTCCCTTGGCCTGGTGAATTGTCTAGGGATGAAAGTGCCCTCAGCCGATCACAAAGCTTGGAGGCTAGAAGCAATGACTGGCCTGGAGAGGCGGCTTTTGCTGGTAAACTTCCTCACTTTGTTTGGTGAAGGTGTAGGACCAATCAATTTGGGGATTGGCTCAATGTGGTGAAGTGTCCTGGTTTTGGGCTTGGATTTCAACTCTGAAATTGAGCTCAATGAGAGGAAATTGCAGGGGGATTTCAGTGTGGATCAAGTTCTCTATGTGTAGAGAGTGGTCTGGGATGATTTTGGCGGTGGTTTCGGCAAGTTTTGGTTCGGCACCTCCTTTGGCCGAGAGGTGGTGGTGTTTAAATAGGAGAGGGTGGAGGGCCTCCTGTGGGGGTTTAAAGGCCGGGATCAGCACTGCTCGGTGAGGAGAAGAAGAGCTATGCTGTCCATTTGGGTTGAGACAAGTCGACAAGGTGGAATTCCAAAATTTGGCTCCTCCCAAGGTCTCGGCCATGGTGTTTTCCGGCGATCCGGGCGGCTGGCCGTGCAGGCATGGGTCACCCTCTCGGTCCAGGTGGGTCGTGGCCGGAGGTTTGTGCGATCAATCGGGCTTTGCCATGTGTAAAGGGGATGGCTTGGAATGGAATGGGGAAGAGGCCATTTTGGCTTGGTTTGGGTCAACCCATGGAAATAGGCTTGGTGCACCTCCCCAAGACCTAATTTTGAGCCGAGGAAATCATTTAGGTCGACTTAGAAGGGCTGGTGAAGTCTCCATCTATGGTGAGGTGGCTAAGCATGGTTTAGTGTGTGACATGCTTAAGGTAAAAAAAGGTTTAAAAGGGTTTAAGAAAGAGATCCCCTCTCTTGCCATTAATGGTTTGGTGAGGTGGAAAGTAGATTCCATGGCTCTCATGGCTCCTATGGGGCTCATGTATGGCTTCATGGCTCATATATGGCTTGGGAAAAGTTGTCTCACTTGCATGAGAAAGGGTATTGGAATGTTTTATGGATTTAAGGAGAATTGTCATAAGGCTTAATTTGGTTTTTTTTGGTGATGGATTTTAGAACTTAGGAAGTGTTTTAAATCAAATGGATGATGATAGAGGATTGTCATGTGGGCTTTGGGCCTTTTGAAATCATTTTTGATGGGCTTTTAGTAAGGCTAAAGGGGATGAGCCTTTAGGTTTGAAAATGGGCTTTTGAATGGAAAAAAGAAATTGCAAAGGGCCATGAAAAATAAAATGTTGAGTTTTGTTTAAGGATGTGTCTTGAATGATTTGAAGCAAATTTGGGTTAGTTTAGAATTGAATTGGGTGGAATTTGGGTTCATTTGGTAAATGGGCCAATGTAGGTCAAATTGGGCTAACTTGGGCCAATGTTGGGCTAGGGTTGAAATTGATGTAAAGTTAATGTTGGGAAATGTTTATGGGAGTGTTTCAAAGAGGTTTCAACTTTGGTTGGGCTTTGGTTTTGGGACATGGGCTTATTTGGGTTAAGTTTGGGTTTAGGTCAAAATAGGGCTTTTTGGTTTTGGGTTGAATTTGAGTGGGGTTTGGGTCCAAATTTTAGGCAAATCATGTTTTATGGGGTTCTTATGAAGGTTTGCGAAAGATTTGGGATCAATTGGAGTTGAATTGGGTCAAATTGGGTCAAGTTTAGGTCTTGGGTCAAAATTGGGCTTTAGGTTCCAAATTGGAATTGAATCCAAATGTCAATCAAATTGGACTTGTATTTGGTCTAAATTGATATTGGGGATATTGAATTGAAGTTTAGAATTGAATTGGACCAAAATTGGGGTCAATTGGAGAGGTTTTGTTTGATATTGGGTTCATTTGGGTTAAGAGTGGGTCAAATTGGGGGTTTTGGAAAAAGTGGGGTAAATTGATAAAATCTGACCATGGTGTAGTTAAATAAAATAAAATTGGGAATATTTTGGATTTTCTGGAATTTTCTGGGAATTTTCTGAATTTTTGGATTTTTTGGCTAAGAGGGGTATTTTGGGTATTTGTAGGGTATTGGGGCGTATTTTTGGAATCTTTGGTATTTTTGGCTATGGATGATCAATTTGATTGGTGAGGAAATGTTTAGGGCTAATTTTGGGGAATTTTGGGTGATTTGGAAATTTTGGAGGATTTGGGCAATTTTAAGAGCTTTTGGTAGGTTTGATAGGTATAGGGTCTCCAGGGTCAAAAATTGAAATTTTGGAAAAGAGAAGATTGTTCAAATATGAGTGAAATGGAATCACTTTGATTGAGCCATGAAGCCATATTAAGCCTATATTATCCATGAGAGGACTCATCTGAGGCATTCACTATGTTGTTTCTAACCCTCTTATCCAGGGGCTTAGGGGTTAAGGTCCATCCATATGAATCACCTAAATGAGTCAATGAGTCAAGTTGGGTATGGGTGTGGTTTTAGGATTTGGATTGTGTGTGTGAGAGTGTAGAGTATGAGTGTAGTGAGTGTGTAAGTCAACCCTCACCAGATCAAGCTACCCAGGGTGGTCCTAAGGCCAAAGAGTCCTATGGGGAACTCATCCTTTAAACCTTCACTTTTGATTTCAACCCTCTAGGTGATTAGGGGTATACAATCAAGCTTGTGGGGTTTGCAGGGAGACAAGAGGTGGTTTAAATTTCTAAAGGATGGGTCCCAATTCTAGTCCTCTAAGATAGTCAAAGGAAAAGCCTAAGGCTAGATCCTAAGCACTAAAGAGGGAAGAGAAGACCTCATCAAAAATGAGGTCAACAACTTTTAAGACAACTTTTAAGACCCTTATTGGAATGTCTCCTTATAGATTAGTATTTGGCAAAGCTTGTCATTTGCTAGTTGAATTGGAGCATAAAGCATATTGGGCGATTAAGGAGTTGAATTTTAATTTGAAAAATGTGGGAGAGAGAAGATTTATGTAATTGAATGAGTTGGAAGAAATCAGAAATGAATCATATCATAATGATAGAATTTATAAAGAGAAAATGAAATTGTGGCATTATCTGAAGATATTGAAAAAACAATTTGAACCTGAACAAAGAGTTTTATTATATAACACGAGATTGAAATTATTTCTTAGGAAACTTATGTCCAGATGGATAGGACCTTTTACTGTAATGAAAGTTCAATCTTTCGGAGCTATTGATATCGAGGATCCTAAAACTGGAAATATTTTCTAGGTTAATGGGCATCATTTAAAACCATACTTTGAATTGTTTTCCCCAGATTTCATAGAGGTTTTATTGCTAAGTCATCCTGATTAACTGAATGGTTTGTCGGGCTGACGACTTTAAACCAAGCGCTTTATGGGAGACAACCCATATGTTTGTTTGTGTGTTGTATTTGCTTGCTTATAGTTGTTTGTGCTTTTAGTTTGATATTTAAGAATCCTAATTTGCCCTAAATAAGTTAAAAATTAAAAATATATTGGATCATACTGAGAAAATGAAGTATTTCGAGCCAAACGAAGTTCAGTGAAAATTTTTGTCACTGGCGCCGTCAGCGCGCTATTCTTTTATACCAGCTGAATTTCTAGTTTGAGTGCTGCCGGCGCCCAAATTCTTGGTGATGGTTTTTAAATTTTAAAATGTGGATTTTGGCAATTTTGAGCGGGATCTTCTTCCTTAAAACACCCCAAAACTCCATTTTAAACTCATAACCACCAGAAGAACGAAAACTACCTTTCCCAATTCGTATCCCATGGATTCCCACTCCATTAAACTCCCTAGATCTCGCATCTACAACCAACAGAAGTTCATTAGTTTCAAGGCGCAACGTCTATTCTATAAAGTGATTATGAAAAGAAGGATTATAAAGGAAAGAGGCTTTGTGAATCGAGGTTTGGAGAGTCCGACGAAAAGAGTTGAAGAGATAGTGAAGCAAAGATGTTGGGATGTGTTATGGTACACTACCGCCGCAGTGGTTGTTCCGATCGTGAAGGAATTTTATGCAAATCTGCATGGGATCATCCAAGGTTGTGTTTTTGTGCAAGGAAGGCATTTACCATTCACTCCTGCAAGGATTAATGATCTCTTCATGATAGAAAGTGTACCTATTTGTCATTATGCAAATTTCAATGCTACGAGCAACAACATGAATGAAATCTATTGTTATTTGACGGATGAGAATGAACAATGGGAAGTAAGGGATAATGGATATGTCAGTTTCTCTTCTTCATCCTTGAATCCAGTATCAAAGCAGTGGCATTACTTTATTTCGGCAAAATTAATTACTACTACGAAGATAAGTAAGGTGACGAAGGAAAGTGTTATTCTGAATTTCTGTATACAAACTGGAAGGCCAGTGGATATTGGATCAATCATTATCAAATCTGTTCTGGGATTGATTGTGGATGGATATAAATATGGGCTTGGACACCCATCCACCATATTTCTGTTATGTAATCAATCACAGGTGCCATATGAAAGTTGGGAGAAAGTTCTTCTACCCTGGAGACCTATTGATCCCAATTATCTTTATGACTACAGAATAGTTGGTGATGAAGGAGACATGGATTTGCTTGATGATCAACCCACTGAGAGTTCACAACCTATTCAGCCTTACTATTCGGAAAGTTCGAGGATGATATTGAAGAAGTTAAAGAAGTTGGAAAATGAGGTACAAAATGTTATGAATGCTATTAATAATAATTTTGATTTATTTGATCACATTGATTGGAGGATGAGAGATCAATTTGATCATACTGGTCGATTTGAGTTGGGTCTGATTAATCTTTTGAAGAAGAATGCTATAGTGGCTGAAGGATCATCTGAGGAATTCCCATATCGTCCATTCTACAATATGTTCGTTCATTGTCAATCAATCGGAGACATTAGAGAGGATGAGACTTCTGAGACTGATGAGGAGTAATTAGTGGATTATGTATGCTGCTTAATTATGTTTAAGTATTTGCTTTGATTACTATGTTGTTTGTTTTGCTTTACTTTAGTAGGTGTGCTTAGACTTTGCTTTGATTTCTTGTGTGTACTTAGGACTTAGTGTTTGGTTATCGTAGTGTACTTACAACACTAAAGATCTAAGGAATGTTGCTTTTAGTTTGATGAACTTACGTGCATAATCGTTGTATCGTGGATTTTATATATAAAAGTGATATGATGTGTTATTTGTGATGTGATGTTGTTTAATGTATTATAATATGAAATAGATGCTTATTGATGTGCTAAATAGGAATGTGGAGGTTGAAACAATTGAATTTCGGACGAAAATTTTTGAACCCAATAAAATTTTATACTGGCACCACTGGCACGAGATTGGGCGCCACTGGCACCCAAATCCAGAGAGACGTGCTAATATTTTGTATAGACCGCCGCCGGCGCCCAAATACCGAAAAAGGCCTGGAACCCTTAAAAATTTGCAAAAACCGCCTGGGACCCATTTTTTCCACCATTTCTTTCGTCTCCTACCTCCATATTCACGGTTTTAAGCTTTAGGGCTTGTTAGATCTCGGAATAGAAAGGATTTCAAGGATTTCTGAAGCTGGATCTGCACTTCTCTTGGTAAGAGCATTACTTTAAACTAAATTTTTTTGATTTTCACCTTGTGAAACTCTCACATTGATTGGATGATAATTTTGGAGATTTTTGAGAAAAAGTGAGATTTCATATGGTAGAAATTGTTCTTACTTGTTTAGATTAATGTTTGGAGTTAATACATTTTGGATTTGAGATTTATTGGTAAATTTTTAAAATATTTTGAAATCCACATGGCTCCTAGATTGAGTAAGGGGAAGCAAAAATTTAATTGGGACGATGAAAGATTTGTTAATATTAAAGGATCAAAATTCCAATTAAGTAATCCTCAGTCAACCACCCAATCATTTCCAGATCCTGGGATTTCTATAAAGGGTTTAAGGTTTAGGGTTTAAGGTTTAGGGTTTAGGGTTTAGGGTTTAGGGTTTAGGGTTTAGGGTTTAGGGTTTAGGGTTTAGGGTTTAGGGTTCGCTTCAACTCTCAATTACAAAACAAGAAGTGTATTCAGGATCGAGCGTTTGAGAATCCAGAGGGATCTGTGGAACAGTTCATTTCTGTGTGGAATTGAGAGCATTTCTGTTACTTTTCTACTAATGTTGTTTTGGGAGTAGTATGAGAATTTTATGCTAACTTGCTCTGGTCTGAGACCGAATATCTGCTAGTCTGAGGAAAACTGGTTGAGTTCACCCAACAACTTATCAATGCATTTTATCAAATTCGGGAACATTTTGTTTGCGAATTTGAAAATTTTGATACTAGTGAGGGGAATTTAATGAATGTAATCACGTATCTGACCAATGGAAGAGGGGAGTGGAAGAAGAATTAGAGACAGATGATTAACTTCCCTGCTTCTAATTCGAATGTTGCTTCTAAAGTGTGGCATTATTTCATTTCTACAAGACTATTACCTTCTTATCATCACAGTGAAGTTACTAGGGAATGAGCTATGTTGAATTATGGTATCCAGAATATGAAGAAGATTAATATTGGAGCCATTATTTTTTTCACTCTATTGCCAAAGGAGAAACCACTGGTGGATTAGGACATCCTGCCCTAATTCATGCACTTTGTGTTCAATTTGGAGTGGAGTATAGTAGTTCTGAGGAAGTGGCAATACCTTTGAGGCCGATTACAAAGACCATTATCCGTACTTATGAAGCTCATGTGGGTGCAAGAGAGGAGAGTTGGAGTACTGATATTCCTACTATGAGCTATGATGTTCCATCTACTTCTGAGTCCCCGACACTATCTAATATCATGCAACAGTTGAGATTGCAGAGTGATAGTATGGATAGGATGCATCATAGTATGGATGTATTTGAGGCCCAGAGTGATGTGAATGAATACTATTTATAGAGAAGATTTGAGATTGATATGGCTTATTATGATGCTCAGGTCAAATTTATGAGAGGGGAGTCCGATTTGACATTTCCTACTTGTCCTAGTTATACACCGTACAGTCCTGGACCTTCTCACCCTGCTGATGACCCTGTTGCTGACCTTGGTGATGGAGAATGGTAGATAGCTTGTTTGTTTTATTTTTGTTATTTTTATTCTGTTGTGATGTATTGATGTGATGTAGTGGATACTTACTTTTTATTTAATGTGTAATCCTGTGTTGTACTGTGTGATGTTGTGTCATTTACTTTTCATGTTGAACTGTTAATTGTAATGTTATGTAGTGTGATAGTTTGCTTCATGTTATAATGTTTTGTTGGATATTTAGTTGTTTAATGTTAATTTCTCTTTACCCATGCAAATATTGAAATTATTATATCACTGCTACTAATTATTTCAAGCTTGCTAGCTGTACATTTTGGTTAATACTAGATAGATTATGTAGATTTCAAGATCCCAACACAGAAAGGTTAGTTTTCTTTTAATCTCAAACATTTTAAATTTAATGAAAAATGTAAGTTTGGGTGAGGGTAGAGAAATGCTAAACTTTTATTTGTTCTCAATTATTATATTTTCAAAAGTTATTAGCATAACTTTTGGCAGTCCAACTTCATTATAAGATAACTAAAACTTTTCATTTCAGTTAAATATTATGGAAGGAAAGGATGAAAATTTTTTTTAGTGATTAAGGTTAATTTTATAGAAGTAAGATATTTGGTATGAAAGGATTTGTTTATAGTCAACTATTTAAAGTAAAGAAAACTGTATTTTTGAAATGTTAAGGGATTTAAAGTATTGTGTGTTAAGAAGAGATTATAACTTTATGATGAATAATAAAGCTTGTATTTAACTATAAAGTAAAGAGGTGACTTAAGGTTGAACTTTATAAAGAGGAGAGTGAAGTTCAAAATCATTAAAGGCTATCCAAATATAGTAATCCTCAGAAAAAAAAAGAAAAGAAAAAAAAATATTTATGAGGAGAAGCTTGAGGAGATGCCTAGTAAAAAATTGGATTCACTTGAATCACTTAAAGGGAGAGCTTGATTTCATTTCTGAATTTAAAATTTAAAGTACTAGCCTACATTCTAATGAAGTTTACATGATCTCCTTTTTCAGATAGTCTTTTAAAGTACTATTAATGTAACAAATTATAGTTCATCTTGAAATAAATAGAAGACTAGAATTCTTAGACTTAAATACTAAATATTCTTATACCTGTAACGTTGACCTGAGTTGCTAATTTTTTTCTGAAAATCTAACCACTATATTCTTTTTGATGAAAATTTTAGTCTCTTACAATTGAAAAATAAATTGCCTAGAGTTATATTTTATGTAGTAAAAGGATTACTTAAGGACAAGTAATAGTATAAGTTTGGGGGATTTTGATGCACCAAAGATATATACTCTTTTAGCTATATGTTTTTACTTTTTTTTTGGTGATATTGCACTTTAAAGGAAGGTATTTTTTATGATTTGTTGTAGGTATGATGATTATAGGTAATTGGAGCAAAAAGATGCAAAAAGAAATTAATTTGGAGCAAAATGGAGCAATTTGGAGGAAAACAGTTCTGGCGCCGCCGGCGCTCTATTCCAGAGAGTTCAAATTTATTGGCACGATAGGGCGCCGCCGACGCCCTATGTCGGTTCACTTCGAATTCAAAAGTTTTTGTGGATTTTTGAAGAGGTGCTTGATGAAACTCTTGGGGAATTCGTTCCTAACATTAAAATAAGTGTTTAAGACGAAAATAGAGAGGAGGAAGAGAAGAGAATTGTTGTAGAGAGTGTGAGGAATGTGTAAGAGAGAGTTAGGGTTTGTGATTTTAAGAGAGATTTTTATCTAAGGAGGGGAGAAGAGGGAGTAAAGTGAGAGATTGCTTCTTCATCTTTGTTCCAAAGGGAGAAATCAAGTGTTGCAAGGAAGAGAGAAGGAATCAAGGGGACTTTGAATTATTTGCTTGGGGAAGAGAAAGAGATAAGTTGTATTTACTTTTGTGCTTTGTATGTCTCTTATTTTATATATAAAATCCATTTGTATTTATATCTTCTCCATGAATTGTGAGTAGTTTCCCTTGCCTTTCTTCTTGCATGAATTAGTGATGATGTGGAATTGATGTGCCCTTAAAGTATTATAAAGTTGTGATGCTTCTTTCATTTAGAACTTAATTTACTTTTCAATCCGGCCAATTGAATTGTTAAAACATGTTGAGGAATATTAATTCCAAAAGAATTGAATATTCTACAACAAGAATGAAGAAATCATTTAATGTCTGTGAATGATCTGCGTAGTTCATGGGGATTAAGTACAAATAAATAGGGAAATGAGTTTTGATGGACTTCAAATTGGAGGTTTCATGGTGACAGAATAGGATCCTCAATTTGGTCTTAAGATTGGTAACTAAAGCCTATGGTTAGCCTTCGGGAGAAGGGTGAGTGGGAGCTCCGTAGTGAGAGCCGGTATCCTCCCAGCCTAACCTTAGACTTAGTGACTAAACTTAAGATATGGCAATGTTCTTTACATGCTTAGAAGAGGGGGTACTCTTTTAAGGGTAAAGAAGCAAATATGCTCCTGTTTGGCACAATATAGATAATTAACATTCTTCATCATCCACACATCATGATCTTTATGCAAGAAGAAAGACACATTTTCATATAGAAGTATCTTATAAATCAAATAAGTTAGTGTGTGTGTTAGTTAAGAGTTAAGTACGTAGAAGTAATTGTAGTAATTTTATTATTGAACTTTACATTAACTAGTTGTAGTACACTTAAGCAATA
The DNA here is from genome assembly GCA_022702705.1 of Papilionanthe hookeriana x Papilionanthe teres. Lineage (NCBI taxonomy): Eukaryota > Viridiplantae > Streptophyta > Magnoliopsida > Asparagales > Orchidaceae > Papilionanthe > Papilionanthe hookeriana x Papilionanthe teres. The sequence continues at coordinate 154,942,988 of CM040428.1, read as the reverse complement.
GTTACATTTGGTATTGGATTTTAGTGCTATATTATCTGATTTAACGAATGTTCACCTTCCTGTGGGATCAATAACCAGGACTCCATTAGAGCCCTGTATTACTTAATACGATACGTATACTTGTGTTGAAAGTGTGACTTTATTAAACCATTATAAATATATAAATCTAAATTCATAAAGTCCTGCATTTTTAAGTATATAAAGTCGTCGCATCAAGTCTCTAAGGGTTTTGCAGGTAGCCCTTCGAAAATCATCCACATTCGACGTATTTCTAGAAATAACCGTCGATCCCGCCGTCGGCGGCCTCAAGCTGCGCCATCGACGACCTTCTAGAAACTGTACTTTAAACAGGCCCCGCCGTCGGCTGCCTCGAGCTGCGCTGTCGGCGGCCTCCATTAAAATTTACTCTAAACTCTCAGGAAAATCAAGCCGTCAGCGCCATCAACCTCCCCGTCGGTGCCATCGATCTCGCCGTCGGCGCCCTAGGTCAAATTTTGCATAACTTAGTCCTTTTTGCTCTAAATTTGCTCCTTTTCGTACATTTTTCTCCTTTGTCCTTAAATCTTCATACCTGCAGAAAAACACCAAAAATACCTTTTTTTAAAGTGCAATATCATCAAAATCAGTATAAAATAGACATGAAAATCTTATCCTTTGCTTAAGATGTAATTAACTATAAGGGCTTGCCCTTATAAGAAACATGAAGGTCTCAACTTAATATAAATCATATCTAATCTATTAAATTACATATGGAAACTTGTCGGTCAACATGAAAACATAGAGATTTTAATTTTATTAAGAGTTTCATTGACAACACTAATCTTCTCAATATAGACTAAAGCATAGAGATTCTAAGGATCAGATGGTGCTAACTAATTGAAAATATATAATATAATTACCTTAAGGGTTAATGTGAGACCCTTCAATAAGCGCATTCCTCTGAAGAGGAAACCAAACATAACCTAATGGTTATGGGTGCACATCGCCATCAGTGAAGTAATGCATTCCATTTTAGCTTGAAACTGTAGAGTTACCTGCAAAACGACACTGGGTAACTATTTACATCACTTAATTGCTGTTAAGAATGTGTTTTTGGCAAGCCTTTCGGAAACGGAAGCCGAGGAACATAGGCTTTGTTTGAGGCAGCTGTAGCTTATCCAGCTTATCCAGATAAGCAGCTGATCTAGGTTGGCTGACTGTTTGATTTAAGAGTTCGGAAAACAGTTGATTTGCAGCTTTTTTGGATAAATGACTGTTCTGTACCTAAACTGGATAAGCTGACTAACTATTTGATTTGCGCATTTGGAATGTAGCTGACTTGCAATTGATTCTTGTTAAATAACTATTTTGCCACTGTGCAGTTGCGTTGTTTGCAAGAAAACTATCATGACTATATATTTTATAGTTTAGAACCAAAAAGACCACTTCATAAGAACATTAATAAATACATATACACCTCCCTGTCAAGATTATAAATTCATGGTCATGCAACAACTAGAATGGAGACTAGAAAAAGATTGAACTATTAAATTCTTAAATTGATCATCATGACTTAGTATGGTGCTAGTTAAAGAAATAACCTCTCATACGCCTGAAAGATTCCATTTTAAACCTATAAATATAGCCCCCAATAATGGAGCTAGGGTGGAATTACGTGCATCAAAACCAAACTACAAGAAATCAAAATGCTAGAACCCTACTTTTCACTCACCAATCATTAAAGTAGGTCACTTAGCTAGGCAATGAGGAAGAGGAGATGTAAATCTAATGTATCCAAATTCAAATAATTTGATTCCGAGTAACCGCAGTTTAAAGCAAGTTGATTTCAATTCATTCATGTGTTTTCACAGAAAAAATGATGAAACTATTAATTAATGTGCTAAGTTAATTCAAATTGGTTGAGAGATTGAACAACATAAAATAAAAGATAATTTGTATCCAGATTTTCTAAGATTGCATTGAACTATATATCACATAGGCACATTAAAGTTCATTGGTCTGTTAAGAATAAAGAAGGGATAGAACAAAATCATATCATTCTCATAAAATTGCTAAATGGACTACGTCAAATAAAGAATACAATCAAAATTATCAATAAGTCATATAGCATGTTAAGCGCTAATAATATATTTATCCATAGCAGATACTCTACCCAATTTGTCTCGAAAAAATTAGGGTGGAACGTGGTTTTTCTTTTATATCTCAAAAAGCTACTATCCAACAGTTACTCCGATGTTTGAATTCTCCGATGCTTGGTTTTCAATGTGACATCGTTCCACCAATGAACCATAAAAAGTTCATAATCACAAAGTTCCATGGATGAGATAGATTGTAAAATGAAATAAAACAGTCACGCAACCCACCGTACCTCTCATCTGCGAATGAAAAATATATAAAGAAATGAGAGTTGAAAGGGTACGACATATTAATCTCAGTGTTCTACTTTGAGGAAAAGAAAAACTAAGACATAAACAATAAAATAAGCAAGAACTAATCTAAGAATCCAAACTTGATTCCACCCCTCTTTCCAATAAATATATACTTTACCAGCCAACATCTACAATAAAATTTTATAAAAGTCAATAAATTTATTGTTATTCTAAAATTGCACAATGAAACAACATAATTGGCCCAAACAGAAAATAACACATTTTTCAAAGGCGTGCACATTACTAATTTATGTGTAACATAAGATTACCAGAAAGAAATAATCATATTAAAGATTGAAACAAGTTGGAAAATACCACATCCAGAGCACCATTATTGTTGATGAATCTCCAACCAATTGTTGTCGCCAGTTTTGCAACCACCACCACCACAACCAACAACAACTACAACAAACCCTTAATCTCACTAAGTGGGGTCGGCTACATGAATTCTTTTTCTCCATTGCATCCTATTTAATGCCAAATTTTCATTTTATTCTAATAAATTAAGATTATTATTTGTATAATAAGCCCAAGTCTTCCAAGGTCTACCTCTACCTTTCCTATCATAGGTTTCACATCTACTCTCCAAATTAGATCATCAGATGGTCAGCGTTTAATGTGACCAAACCATCTAGGAAGACTCTCTCTAATTTTGTCCGTCACTGGAGCTACACCAACCCTATCACAGCTATATTCATTTCACTTGTGTTTCTATGTCTAAAGCCACTCTTTCAACTAATCATTCTCATCTCGGCAACACTTAAATTAGTTGCTTCTCTTTTAAAGACTAATATTCAACACCCTAAGGTAATGTAGGTCTAACCACAATCTTATAAAATTTTCCTTTTAGTCTAAGCGGTACTTTTCTATCACACAATAGGCCTGAAACATTCCTCCATTTCAACTAACCGACTTGAATTCTGCTATTAACATCCCCGTCAATATCACCATTTCTTTGAACAATAGACCTGAGATATATAAATCGTTCATTCATTTTAATAATTTGATCACCCAAAGTTACACTTCTGCCACTAGAGCTACTATTCAATGTATTCAGTTTTAGTTCTACTCAGACAAAGTCCTTTAAACTCCAATGTAGACCTCCATAATTCAAGTTTTTTCCCAAGATTTTCCCCTCTTCTTATCCACGAGGAGGATATCATCAGCAAAAGTACACACCAAGGTACATCCTCTTGTAAATGTCCAGTAAGACCATCCATAACTAAAGAAAAAAGATACGGGCTTAAAGCTGATCCCTGATATAAACTCATAGAAATAGGAAAATATTTGGTCAATCCTTCATCAGTTTGAACACAAGGAGTAGCTTTAGTATACATATCTTTAATGACTTCAATATACTTCATATCAACACATTTCTTCTCAAGGATTCTTCAAATGATATCTCCCTGAACCTTATTGTATGATTTTTCTAAATCGATTAAAATCAAATGTAGATCCTCCATATTATATTTGTACTTCTCCACCAAACCACTCAATAAATGCATAGCTTCCATTGCAAACCTCCTCGACATAAATCCAAATTGATTATGAGAAATCTTGGTAATACTTCTTAGCATATGTTCAATTACCCTCTCCCATAATTTTAAAGTATGACACATCAATTTATTTCCTCTATAATTTGCACTCTTGTGTATCCCCCCTTTATTCTTAAAAATGCGACCAAAATACTTTTCCTCCACTCCAAACGCATTTTTTTAGTTTTTAGAATAATATTAAAAAGTTTAGTAAGCCAAGAAACTCCGAAATCACCTAAATATTACCACACTTCAATTGGGATATCATCATATCCTACAGACCTTCCACCCTTGGTCTTATTTAAAGCCTCCTCAACTTACTTTTTACTAATGCAACGGTAAAAAATAAAATATTTTATTATTATTAACGATACTAAGATCACTAATATTGGTCGCACTTTTAGAAATTTCATTAAAACGTTTATTAAAATAACTCATTCACCTATGTTGAATATCTTTTTCCAAGAAACACATTTTTTTATTTTCATCTTTAATACGGTTTACTTGAGTTAAATATTTACTTTTCTTTCTCTTTGTTTGTCTAGTATAAATATATATTTTTCACCCTCCTTAGTATCTAACATGTTATAAAGATCATTAAAAGCAGAGTTTTTAGAGTCAGAGATTGTTCTTTTAGTTTCATGCGGGTAGTTGACAAGCTCGTTGGGATTTCTTCACTAGCCTACCTATAAAAGGCCGAAGGCATATTGGTGCTATGGAGAAGAATCTTTGTGAATTTCATGTTCATCTCTTCCGATGGACAGTTTGTTTGGGGGGAAATGGTTCTCCCTAACAACCAAGGATTATTGAGTGTGTTTATGCTAAGAAATATTACCTTATACGGATATCTATGTGGAATGCTCTTACTTAGATTGCTCGACAATATGATCCCTACTATGATAGGAGGCGACTTCAATTGCATCACTTCGCAGGATGGTAAGAAAGGAGTTAAGGGATATATCGACTCTTTGGATGTTATTGAAATACCAGACATCTTGTCCCGTGCTTTACAAAAATTTGGCGTTGAGGGCCCGAGGTTTACTTGAAGTAATAACAAGAGCGACCAAAGTAAGATTTGGGTTTGTCATGATCATGTGCTAATTAACACCGTTGCGTTTGATTTGGCGCTGGACATGATGGTGGAACACTTTGTTAAATTGGCCTTCGACTATGGCCCAATATTGCTATAATTGCAAAAGAATGGCGACAATCCTCTTTACCGCTGCATTCTATTCGAGGACACTTGGCTATTATTTCTAGCTGCCTGGAAGACTGTTGCTGAGAAATGGGGAGAATGTGATTATGACTAACTCATAAATTCTTCAAACAAAATGTAGAACTTTTCGTGCCCTCTACTTTTGGAGCAAAAAATAATTAAAGGATTTGGGAGACCGCAGGTCACAACGTGAGAAAGAAATAGAACTCCTACAGGAAGTGGAATGTCGACCACAGGGTCCTCGATGGAACAAGAAAGTGAGTTACGATGTAAGGAAATTGAAATAAATACCACCCTCGCTAAAATAAGCACTTGTTGGAGGCAACAGGCTAAGTTCAGGTGGGTCATATAAGGGGATGGAAAATCACATTTATTCCAGTCAGTGGCAAATGCGAGACGAAACTCCAACTTGATTGAAAAATTTAAGCTTGCTAGCGTGGAGATTTCAGAATACCCACCGGGCATCGGCTTCATGAAATTTATCCAGGTCAATTGGTGCAAAAAGAACATTTTGTAAAATAACTGGCATTCTTTCTCCATGGATAAGACTGCTGCTATCGTCCCACAATTTTCCAATTTCCCACCAATGAGGTTTCACTTGATGAAATTTGGAACGTTGCGTGTATCATGGGGAACAACCGGTCCCCTGGTATTAATGGTATTACTAATAGAGCACTTGACTACTTCGACCAGCGTAGCTCCTCCAGGCGTCTCGAGCATCTTCATGTCGCAGGAGACCTCTCGTAGACTTGCCTCTACCGTCAGATCAAGGTGTTAGGGGTTTACCGAGGGTTTACCTATTTCTCCTGTACAACGACTAAAATACCCTTGTTATAATATATATAAATAGATGTTAAACTCTGGGAAATGTAATGTACTCGATGAAATAAAAGATTTGTTCTGGAAGCTTCTTGTCTCCTCCATGCATCAAGTGAATCTCCATTATGATATCCGAGCTTCTCGTCTAACAGGCAAACCAAGATCCTCGGGCTCCTTTCTCCTGTATTTCCTTTCCTCTCTTCTATAAAAATTCTTTAAGCCTTTAAGAACCATGGATTATTCGTCAATCAAGATTCCCCAATCCATCTCTCAACCCATCACCACTCTTATGGCCCGTTTGGAGCAGCTTACTGGGGCGGGCGGCATTTTCAAAACGTCGTCTTGGATTTGGTAACAGGCAAAGCTGAGGGATCGAACCCGTGGCTCACGCCTTGAATTCACGTTTGATCAGAATTAATCCAAACCTAGAGGAAGCCCCTATAAGCCATTATTCATTTTGTATATATTCTTTAACTGATGTGTTTTACTACAATGATTTAAGAACTCTTTTGTAATTTATGTCATCCAAAGTCTTTAGTAAATAATATATATATGTTTTGTTCGATAAGAATTATTATTTTACTCAATATCATTCTATGTGTTAGTGGAGAATTGAACATGTGGTTGAAGCTTTCAGATGGGTGTTGATGGTGCTCATTCATTACAATTTATGTAGTTAATTAGGAAACAAAAAGTTTTATCAAGATTCATAGTTAAGAATTTGTGTTTGGAGTGTTGGATTAAGTTCATTTGGGTTGATGAAGAGACTAATCAGATGTTTGAACAGTCAGCTTATACAGATCAGGGGCAGAATGATAATTTATTTAGAAACAGCTGCAAATCGACTGTTCTCCAAATGCACAAACCAAATAGCCAACCAGCATGTCCAGACTAGTTGTTGATCAGCAGCTTATGAGATTAAGCTGCTTATCTGAATAAGTTCGATAAGATGCAGCTGCCCCAAACAGACCCTTAATCATATAAAAGAAACAAATATTCCCACTTCTTTTAATTTCTTGTTGTCTTACATCAAGACAATTGAAAATCAGCCACTGTCCCGTAAAAATTAGCTAGTTTGGCAAATGCAGATTCATAAACTTCACCGCCAAAGAATTTGAATCGTTTCTTGACTGAAAAACCATCTTTCCATCATAATTCAATCAAGATGAAATGGTATCCATGAAGAAACACTTGAATATTGTCTCTAGCATGTGGTTACCAAGAACCTTGCAACAACTATCATATCAACCATATCAACCTCCATCATTCATTTAAATAGCACAACAAAAATCTAGTTAACCTTTGAAAGAAGGCTACAGTCAACAAATCGATGTCACCTCATTCAACTCAAGAATAAATTGCATAATATATTCATGGACAATGCCTCCAAGACACAATATCTCACTATGATCAAAACCATGGTAAAAAATGTTGCTGCCCCAGGCTCCAAGGTTGTCACGGAAGACATTATTTTATACATTCTCAATAGATTGCCTCCCAACTATTAAGGCATTAAGACTGCTATAAGGATGCGACCAAATCCCATCAATCTTGACGCCTTGTACTCTCAACTATACAACAAGTAAAGCAATCATGCTCATGAAGCAATCAAGATTTCTCAAAATCCTTTTCTCCTCATGCACAAATAGGAAAAATGTAAAACAACTGCAAGAACTATAACAATAATTCCTTCAACAGTAAATCTCATAATTCCAACTATTGTTCCAAATAGAAAACACTCATTTCATGCCAAATCTATTACAGGAAATGTCATTCTTCCATCAAATGTTAGCTTTCTATTACCGACAATTGCCTTCATACCAACTTACAATATACCCCCTCACTCCATCATCAATTGCAACACTAACTGCCAACATTCATTTCCTTCAACAAGAATGGATTTTTGATACCAGAGCCACTGCTCATCTTAAACCACACATCAAAAATCTGCATTAACCCATCCCATATCAAGGAACATAATAGGTTATGGTCAATAATGGACAAACCACCTTCCTTTCTTACACTAGTACAAGCATACACCCAACAGCAGACAGTAAATTACACCTCTTTCCATTTTATAGCTCCTTCTCTTTCTCACAATTCAATTTCGGTACATAAATTCATAAAAGCTAATAATTGTCAAGTACTTTTCGATGCTAACAATCTTTAAAAAACCAAAAAAACTCTATTGATTAGTCTAGTTAAACCAAGGCTTATACAAGGTCACCGTTCCTCAACATCTCACAAAATTTTCCCAACATTTAGCATCACTGGTTCGAACACCCCAATAGCAAATGTCTTCCCACTTTTTAAAATAAAATCCGCAATTGAAGATTTATGCTATTTCTAAAGTTTATGAATATTGTTTACATAATAAAAGTTACAAATTGTCTTTTATACCCTACACTACTAAACATGCTTTACTTGAAATGTTTCACTATGATGCTTGGGGTCTTTCTCTCACCCCTCTATTAAAAGTTTTACATCTTATGTTACTATTTATCAATTCTAGCTCTTAATTTTATTAGTGCATTCCTATGAAACACAAATCTAAAGTTTCACAACACTTCATAACTCTCCACAAATACATAATAACACTTAAAAAATCATATCAAATAACTTTGATCAGACGGAGGAGGTGAGCACAAATCACACTATTTGCATGCGTATATATAAGATTAGAACATTTTACATCAATTCAGCTACCCGTGCACACCCAAGATAAATGACACCGTTGAACGCAACTAGAGGCATCTTATTGAAAACTCCCACACCTTTTTCAACACCACTAATTTCCCTCCACTCTTTTGGATAAAATTCTTTCTTACGGTAGACTACCTCATAAATCAGGTTCCTTCTACTCACACTCAACACAAATTCCCTTTTCAACTACTCCACAACACAAAGCTCAAATATTAAAACCTAAAAAGCTTAAAAGCTTTGGATGTGCCTATTTTTCTTGGTAACCAGCTTTAGTGATGGCACAAAAACTTGTGGTGAAGCAATTAAGTTGAATCACACAAATATTCGTGTCAGGTAATAATGTGGCTAAAGAATACCGCGTATCGATCCCATGAGAAATGTATTAAGAACTATTTTGGAAGGTGAATCACTAATTTATTACACTTCTAAACCTAGTTAAACATGATCATAAATAAAAGATGGTTTCATAAAAACCTACTTAAAATCTAAAACAAAAGAAAATGTGTTAAAAAAAAGGAAAACTGCAACAGATAAATCTTGTTGTTCTTCAAGGTATGTGAGGTTGCACCCCTTCAATTTAGGTAATATGGGGTTTCATGATTTTTCTACACTTTTCTCTATGTGATTGTTGACAACAAAGATAAAAATTCCTCTCTATGCTTATTTTGGTCAAAAGAAAGCTACAAACCTTGAAGTTGATGCTTCTTCAATCCCCATGTCATCCAACGGATTTGTTCAAATCTCTTTTCTATGTTGCAAAAACCTAGATAAATCATGTCTATTATTATTCAAATTTTGTTGCTAACCATTTCGTTCCTCAGCACAATGAGAAGGAGTCACAAATCACAAAATATGTTAAAATTAATTGGCTAGTTCATGAGTAAATTAAACACTATGTGAGAGAACTCATCCATGAAAATCACAAAAATTACGAAAATAAAAAAAATGAAATATGTGAACACAACAAAAAAAATACTCTTATTCCTTAAAAAAATGATATAGGGAAAGAAATCATCTAAGAAAATCACAATAATCACATGCCATGAACCACAGGAGTGTGAAAGAAAATTTAGCTAAGATGTTGGAAAGAATACATGAAAAATATTCCATTGAACTCATCATCGAAGATAAAATTGAAAGTAAAAAACTTACAATACTAAGGGAAAAGCACAAAGTAAACTGCTTAGAATTTTTTAGGAAGATACAATAAAACATGAATTATATATATAAAAAATAAGTTTATACATCACAAAATAAAGTACGCAACTTATCTTAATTCCCTCCCCAAGAAAATCTCTTGAAGTTCCTTTGAAGCACTTTCTCTCTTTACAATAGCACTCAATTCTCTCTTAGAAATGTAATGAAAAAGAAATCTCTCACTTCCTCTCTCCTTTACAATTCTTAGAGAAAATCTTCTACAACACTCTCTTCAAACTCTCCCACTTCTCCCTTTTTTCTAACATAAACTCATTCTTAAAAAATGTAGGGTCAAATTTCCTAAGAGTTTCTTTTGACATCCCATCAAAATTTGTCCAAATTCAATGCATTTGGAAAAATAACCGTTTTTGGCTCCTAAGTGCCGAAATCTGACACTTAAGTGCCGAGCACCTTGGATTCTGACACTTTAGGCACCAGAATTGGCACCTAAGCCCTAGTGCAATTTAAAAAACAACACCTTTTGACTCTAAATTTCTTTCTTTTTTGCTTCTTTTAAGCTCTAAATGCCTAGACTTAGTATACCTGCAACAAAACATGAAAATAATTTTATTTAAAGTGCAATATCACTAAATATAAGCATTGCATGTATATAAATCTGATCATTTTTTAAATTGTATCAGAACACATGAAAAATCCAATGAAAATCTTAAGTGACCCACAAAAACTTATAGAAAATTGTAGGAAACATATGGGAAATTAATGAAACCCTTAAGCATTTAGGCTGAAATAGGCTCTGATTTATCATTCCCGAAGGACTCCGTAGGCAACCATCGGTCATCGACGTATATAAAGCCCACCATTCAACTAGAAATTTTAAAGAAGACAGTCTTAGAAGGGTAATTTAAAGCCCAATACAGGTAATTGAAATCAGACGATCATATTGTATCATTTAAAGTTTATGGTTTGTCATACTTAAGGTAAAAAATAGTTTTCTTTAGTTTAGCAAAAGAATATATTTTTTTGTTGTAAGAAAAATATCTACCGTGTCATTTTATTTGTATATTTTGCAACATAGATCGTCCACGAGTCGATCACAATGTCGGGTTAGGACGACCAGTAGCCTAAGAAGGCAAGGAACCTCTCTAGCATAGTGTCAGTAAATAATATATACATCTTACACTCTCACCGGGTCTTTGAGTCTAGTCTTGATATCATAGGATGCAATATTATTCTGCTCTATTTGCATATATCAGTCATGATCTCCCTTAAACCTCAAAAACCATCAAACTTACAACCTTGTTTGATGGTTCATATATATTCATGGTTATATATGCACACTTATGTTTCATACATAAACACCTAAATTAAACCAATAAATAAGGAAGAAAATTGAAAAGAAATAAATAAAAAAATGGAAGACCAACCCACCTCCAAAATCAGTGAAATGAAGAGGCAAAATAGCAGGTGGGCTAGCCTAAGAATGTTAAACATTTTTCAAAACACCAATCAAATTGACTTAGAAAAAAATGTTTCAAGTCCCCTTCCAATCAACACATTAATAACTGAAAAAATGCATCAAAAGGGTCCAAACAACTAGCCAAAACACTCCCAAAATATGCATTTTAAATGGTTCTAAATTGCAGCCAAAATTCCCTGAAAATTGCATTTAGAAAGAATCCAAATGGCTAGTCAAAATAGCCCAAAAATTGCATTTTAAAAGCTCCCAAACTGCAGCCAATTCAACCCAAAGACTTCATTTTAAAAGGCTCTAAACTACAGCCAAACATCCCCAAAAAATTGCATTTTAGAAGACTCCAAACAGGTAGCCAAAACAGCCAAAATATTGCATTTTAAAATCTCCTAAATTGCGGCTAATTAAACCCAATAACTTAATTTTAAAAGACTCCAAACTGCAGCCAATCAGCCCAAAAACTGCATTTTAAAAGACTCAAAACTGCAACCCATTTTGCCCAAAAATATCCTTGAATTATACATTTTAAAAGGCTCTAAACAACTAGCCAAAACAGCCCAAAAACTACATTTTATAAGGCTCCAAACAGCTAGCCAAAACACTCTCAAAATATGCATTTTAAAAGGCTCAAAACAGCTACCCAAAACAGCCTAAAAATTACATTTTAAAAGATCCCACAGCCAATTCAGCCCAAAAATATTCTCGTATGATGCAGTTTAAAAGGTCCCAAGCCGTAGTCCAAAGAAGCCACAAGAGTGTTGAAAAACTACAGATACACGAGCCACCAATACACTCCCGAAAACTCCCAAAACTGCTGCCTAAACGAGCCGCAAATCCTCAAAAATTGTAGCTCTATGTGTGTCAAGACCATCTTAAAACCTCCAAGTAGACATAAACCAACTTGCACAATTTTGAATTCTTCAAAATGGAAACAACAAAACATTCTAGATTTTTTCATACCAAAACATATCAAAGTTCCCAATCTTAACAAGCTAAATTATGCAAAATTTCAGATCAAAGGTATTATGTATGTCATAACAAACTTTGTTATTAGATGTGTAAGAGTATCAAACTTAGGTAGTATTTATGTAAAGAAATAAGAAGTTTCGGTGGTATAAATGCAAAAAAAGAAAAGCTTGTGATAGATATACAAACATATAGAAATTGGATGGCATTTATGTAAATGTTTTAAAAAATAATTTTAATAAGAATAAGCAGGGAGAGGGCAACCCTGACACACATATAAACACATAGAAGGATGAAATTTCATACCCTTCCATGCGCATTTCAAAACAATCAAGAGATTCTTCACATTTCAAAAAGAACAACTCCGCTAAAAAATTTTAAAACAAAGAATCAATTTCAAGTATGTTAAATTGCTCATCTCTTTCATTCCAATAGCTAGCTTAGATATTAAAAATGAAAATAAAGAGTTTTAAGGTGCATGATAATCCGTGTAAAAAAGATGTATGAACTACAATTCCTAATTACTATCCTAATTTTATTTAAATGGATGAATCATATGTGAATAGCTCAAAATAAATCGATATTCCATCTCATATCCACTAATTTACCTCTCCAAATAAAAATAAAGTTATATTTCTTGCTTAAGAACAATTAATGGAATAAGCACAATGGAAATCTAGTGTACTGAAATAGGTCAAACAATCTCCAAAAAATTCTCACAAACCTATCCACTAATAATCAAGGGAAACACATTTGTGATTTATTAGTGAGGCTAGAACAAGCATTAAGGAGAAGATGCCCTACATGATTAAATTAAGAACCATAGAGCAATTCTCTTGGAAGAAAAGAAAATAAGCATTTCGCCAAACAGTCTAACTAAGAAAAGGCAGAGAAAGTAGACTCGGCGAATGATTTATGAACACATTAGACAAAGCTACTCAAAGAAAACACCCAAGCAGTTAAACAAGCAACTAAGTAAAAATAACAAGTAGCCAAACAAAATAACACCTCATTCTTGAACTTCTTTACCTTTTTTTTTCTAGTATTCAAATGCACTTTCTCATGCATGGGTATATGAGCTTAGGATATTATAAATGTTAGCGCAAACTCTTGTGTGTTAGATGTGCACACTAATACACCTAAAATACATAATATTTTTATGCATATTTTTATACCTATTTTTGATAATATTGAACTTTAATGGAAGATATTTTGTGTTTTTCTTGCATGTATGATGAAAATGAGTGATTATGATGAAAGGAACAAAATTGAATCAAATTTGGAGCAAAAAAATGAAAAAAATGAAAAAAAAAGGACAGTGGCGGATAGGGGCCCCCTGGTCGGCGCTTAGCCGCCACAATTAAAAATCGAATTTTCTTCGTTTTGGTGCCAATTTCAAGGGTTATTTGAAGTAACTTTTTGTGGTGACTTCCTTAACTTCCCATGGGCGGAAAATTTGAATGAAGGGATGCATCGTTTGGTGGATACATTGAATTGAGACATAATTTGAAAAGACACCAAGACACATTTTGTATTATTATTAAAATTATGTCATGTAATGAGTCTAAGAGAGTTTTAGAGAGTCTAGTTTTTAAGATTCTTTAATAATTTTCAGAGTCTTCTTCTTGTTTCAAAGAGTTTTTACTTTCAATATTTTATTGTTTATAGTTAGTTAGTTTAGTTTTAGAGGAGAAAGAGTTGGTGTGAAGCCTTCTTTCCACCAATTTTCTTTCATACAATTATATAGTTCTTATTGAAGTTTAAAGTCAGAGTTGGAGTCAACAGAGTTGGGCGCCAACCTCTGTAGTGTTGTCCTATGGAAAGTCAAGTTTCAAAGGAACTTCCAGAGTCTTGTGCAGAGGATTTTCAGATAAGTGTTTATTTCTGTTTTTATATTTGATTTTTCTTGTTGTGTTTTATTTATGATTTCTATTTTCAAATCAATGTGTGCTTGTGTTTTCTCCATGAGTTCTGAGTAGTTTTCTTCATCATTTTCTTTCTTAAATGAAGAAGTAATTAAATTATGTAGGATTGTTGTGAAATGTATAAGTGTTTAAAGTTGGAATAAGTTGTGAAGATTTAATTCCATGAACTTAATTTACTTCATAATTTGGTCAGTTAAGATGTTAAAATTTGTTGTGATATTTTGCAAGATCTAATGTGGTATTTTCTTAAACAACAATTGGTAAAAATCACATGAAATTATATGGGTGAGAATTGTAGTCCATATATTTGAATGCGAATATATTAGGAGATATGTTTTTAATGGGGAGTAAAATTAGAGGTCTTTAGAGTAACAAGCTAATGCCCCCTAATTTGGTTTGATATTTTAAATTTTGTTATGAGAAGTTAGCCCCCCGGTGGAGGGAATCGAAGGAACTCTAAAGTGAGAGCTGGTATCTTCCCTGCCTAACCATGTTCAAAATTTTTAAATTTCAAATTAACCAATGTTCTTTATAGAACCAAGTACGGGTAAAGAATAAATTTGCTCCTATTTCTCACAACACATTTAAATACTTCCACAACAATACTTTCATAATTATTACTGCTTTATATGAGAAAGAAAAAGATATGTTATTTCCTAGTGTTTTATATCGTGTTTTAAAGTTATGATAATTTTCATTTCCTGCTTAGTTTTATATCAAAAATACCAAAAAAAATTCTTTTAAAAAAATTAAAAATATAATTTTATTATTTTTTTTAAAAAGTTTTTACATTTCCCTGTGGGATTGATATCTCGGGCTTACTCAAAAAGTTCTATATTACTTAATAAATGATACGTATACTTGCATAGTATCCCATATTATAAAATCATAATTTTCATATCTAAATCTTATTCTCACATGTATATTCGTCGGAGATCAAGTTTTTGGCTTCGTTGCTGGGGAAATTAATTAAAACTGAATTCTTAAAAAAATTAAGAAAAAATTAAATTTTTACTTTTCTTTGTTTTTGTTAGTGTGTTGTGTTTTATTTAATTTTATTGTTATATGCGTAGTTCAGGTTCTAAAGGAATTGTGCCTTACAATTCTGAATTATAAAGAACAATAAGAAAAATAAAAAAATTAAAAATTCTGAAAAAGATAAAAATATTCAAGAAATGGCAAATCATCAAAATGAAAATGTTGGCATCCATCAAGAATTCAGACCTTTAAGAGATTATGCTGACCCTATTGTGGATGAACTTCATGGTAGTATTCAACACCCTGTTGTAGCTGCCAATTCCTTTGAGCTTAAAACTGCTATTATCCAAGTGGTATCTAATAATCAGTTTGGGGGAGCAACAACTGAAGATCCTAATTTGCATCTTGTTAATTTTCTAGAGTTGTGTGCTACATTTAAGTGTGATGGCATTTTAGATGATGCTATTAGACTCAGACATTTTCCTTTCTCACTAAGGGATAAAATTAAGATATAGTTAAATTTGTTAGCAATTGGATCTATCAGAACTTGGAGTGATTTAGAACAAAAATTCCTTGCTAAATATTTTCCTCCATCGAAGACTACGAAGTTGAGAAATGATATAACATCTTTTTGTTAGTTTGAAGGTGAATCAGTATATGAAGCGTGGGAAATATTTAAAGATCTCAGGTAATGTCCACATCATTCGATACCAGATTGGTTAATAAATCAAACCTTTTACAATGGATTAGTTGGATCTCTTAGATCAATTATTGATGCTGCTGCTGGTGGATCATTAATGTCTACACAGTTTTCTGATGCTTATACTTTAATTAAAGAAATGGCTACTAATAATTTTCAATGGCCTTCTGAAAGGTTAAATCTAAAAAGGTAGCCGGTGTTCATGAAAATGATGATTTTGCAATGTTAACAAATCAAGTTGCTTTAATGTTCGAGGAAGATAGACCAATTTGGGATGAATTTTTTTCAGCCAAATTGTATGATTGAAGAAAATTCATTAGGCCAAATGGTTGATTCTTATTCTTCACCAGAAACTTTAAATACTATAAGCAAGCCTAATAACCCGTATTCCAATTATTATAACCTAGGTTGGAAGAATCATCTAAACTTTAACTGGGATACCAATAATCAGGGTGGTATTAATCAACAATGGGGAAACCACCAAGTAAACCCATTGGGGAATTGGAACAACCAAGGAAATAATAGTTATAGACTAACCTATCCTCCAAGTTATAACAATGCTTTACAATTAAAGGAGAAGAAGTTGTGTATTGAAGAAGTGATGTCACATATGGGAAATCAGTTGCAAATTCAAGGAACAACCATCAGAAATATTGAAAATCAATTGGGGAAATTGTAAATTCATTAAGTAATAGATCTTAAGGAATGCTTCTGAGTAATACTGAAGTGAATCCAAGAGATAAGAATAAATAACATGTAAAAGCAATCCAACTGAGAAGTGGAAGAGAGTCGGAAGGTAGAGTTCAAAAAGAAACTGAAGTAGTGAAAGAAAAAATTTGAAGAACCAAAAGAGGACGCTCCGAAAGGTTTGGAAATTCAAATTTCTCCACCTAAGGTTGATTTGGAAAAGCCACCACCTCCATTTCCTCAGAAACTTCGTCAACAAAAGTTGGATAAGCAATTTTCAAAATTCTTAGAGATATTTAAGAAGCTTACCATTAATATTTCATTTACTGAAGCCTTAGAACAAAGGTCGAGCTATGTGAAATTTATGAAGGATATTCTCAAAAAAAAGAGGAAGTTTGAAGATAATGATACGTTTGCACTTAGTGAGGAGTGTAGTGCAATAATTCAGAAGAAGATTTCTGAAAAGCTTAATGATCCTGGCAGTTTCACAATTCCATGTGCAATCGGAGACAGATTCTATGGAAAAACTTTATGTGATTTGGGTGCAAGCATTAACCTTATGCCTTTGTCAATATTCAAAATACTGGGATTAGGAGAAGTAACCCTAATTACTGTAACTCTATAATTAGCAGATCGTTCGATCACATATCCAATAGGAGTTATAGAAGATGTTCTGGTTAAAGTGGATCAATTTATCTTTCCTCTTGATTTCATTATGTTTGAGATGGAGGATGATAAAGAGATACCCATCGTTTAAGGAAGACCTTTCGTAGCCACAGGCAGAGCAATGATAAATGTTCAAAAAGGAGAATTAACAATGAGGGTTAATGATCAAACTATTACATTCAATATTTTGAAATCGATGAAATATCCTGCAATAAGTAAAGATGATGAATGTTACAGGATGGATGCTATCAGATATTTGAGTGAATGTCATTTCAAGTCAACTTACGAAGAAAAATCTAAAAGAGAAGAATTGGAACATATGCAAGAAGAGGAGTTACATCATTCTGAAGATTTTCAAGTGGAAGATTTAAATTATGTTCATGAAAATTTTGAATTGTTGGATATGACTAAAAAAGATGAATCTTATGGTTCATCAATTGAAAAACCTCCTGAACTTGAGTTAAAAATGCTTCACGATCATTTGAAGTATATTTTTACGGGTGAGTCCTCGACCTTGCTCGTTATAATTTCATCTCGATTAGCCGAAAAAGAAGAAGGGAGTTTGCTTGAAATTTTGAAGAAGTATAAGAAAGCCTTTCGATGGACAATTAGCGATATTAAGGGAATCAGTCCTTCAATTTGTATGCACAGAATTCTTATGGAAGATAATTTCAAACCTCAGACTGATCCTCAAAGGAGATAAAATAACTGCGCTGATCTCGTTTTCGATGGGCTCGATCTCGCCGTCAGCGGGCTCCTTATAATATATTCAAAACTTTCGGGAAAAACTCACCGTCGGTGGCCTTTTCCTCGCCGTTGGCGGGATAGTTCAATTTTCATCTAATTGAGTCTTTTTTTGCTCCAAATCCGCTTCTTTTGTGCTTTTTGCTTTCAGCCCTTATAAATCTTCATTCCTGCAATAAAATAAAGAAAATAAATTTCTTTAAAGTGCAATTTAATATAAAATTGATATAAATTTCTCAATACATTTTTCTGTGGTCAAAATCCCCTAAACTTAACTATTACTTGTCCTCAAGTAATTTTAATACTACATAAAAGTAATGATTATTTATAGTAAAGTTTTATTTCAGAAATACTATGAATTTGATTTAAATAAGTATTATAGCAAAGTTTAATAGGAATATTTTTAAAATAATTAAACTAATTCTATAGATATAAGGCTATTTAGTTTTCAAGTATAAGATTTTTAGTCTTCTATTTATTTTAAGAATGACTATACTTTTCAAATATTAAATTACTTAAGATATTCGGATGATAGGAATTTCATGGAAGCACTACTAAGTAAAATACTAATCCATATATATAAGTTCGAAATGTAATTGAAGTTTACCCTTTAGGTTGATTCAAATGAAGCCAATTTTTGATAAGGCATCTCCTCAAGTTTCTCCTCACTTTATATATATATTTTTTTCTTTTTTCTTTTCTTTTTTTCTTTGGATTGATTTTCAATACCTTTTTCTTTACTTTTTTTTAAGTGAGGATCACTATTTTTGGTTAGCATGTTAATAATTTTGAACTTCATTTTCCTCTTCCTAAATTTGAATCTGGAAACATTTCCTTACTTAATATATATTTCAAAGCTTTTACATCATTGAGTTTCAATCTTTTCTTTCTCAACTAAATACTTATGAATTTTATATTTAAAAATATAGTTTTCTTTACTTTAAATAGTTAACTATATTCTTATCCTTTTTAAACTAAATTTCTTAATCTATAAAATTAGTTAATCATTAAAAGTATTTCTCTTAACTTTCTATAATAATTAAATAAATTAATTCTAGCTTACTGAATTAAAATTACTACAAAAATTCATTTTTATAGCAATTTAGAAAATGTAAATTGAGAATAATTTAATATTTAAATTTTTATTTTTTTCCTCCCCCAAACTTAAATTTTTCTATCTATCTATATAGGGTGTAAAGGAAATAAATTGTATTATTTAAATCATACCTTCGAGCTTTAGGTATTTCTTCTTTTTGATATTCTGCAGGCTTTTTCCATTACATAATTAACCTGTACTGTTAGTATTTTTCTACACACACAAAATATTAAAGAAAGTGTTGGGTAAAGAAGTTTAACACAATACTACCACATATTATATTAACATATTATACTACTTCCACATACATTTACTAATTCAATCCAAGGTTACAATTGCAGTCTAAAAACATTAAAAATTTAAAAATTATATAACTTAAAGAACAATATTAAAACAATCAACACTACATCATAATCAAGTTCATAAACTAAAACATTAATATTACAATTTAAAACAACAAATAATCAATCACAACATTAGAGCATATAAGTCAAATAACTAAACAAATAAACATAGAATCTTATCTTCCGCATCAAAGTCCCAAACTATATCGTCGTTTCCTGGATCAGTGGGTTGATTAGGCTGGTAATGAGTATATCGGGGGCACTCAGGAAATACAACACCGAGCTCTCCTCTCCTATAATGATTCTCAGCATCATAATAGGCTATCTCATACTCTGAATGTCTCTAGAGATACTCGTTGTCATAATCATGTCTTCTCTCTAAGCATCCAATTCTCTGATCAATATGCTCCAGTTTTTATTCTATTTTCTCAAAACTTTTTTGTTGTAGAGTCATCTCATTCATCAAATCCTGAAGGGTAGGAGTACTATAGGGAGGATGGTCATAACTGGTAGAGGGAATATCTCTACTCCAAGAAGGTACATAGCTCATAGTCCCAGATCTCCATCCTTCGTGGGATTCATATTTCTAAATATTAGCCACAGTAATGGGTTTCATAGGCTCCACCCATTCCTTATCATCTCTTGCCTCTACCCCAGATAATTGGCAGAGTGCATAAATCAGACCAGGGTGTCCTAGTCCTCATCCACTTGCACTTCTTGCGGTGGCTAATATATTCTTATAAATTATACTTCTCACATTAATAATTCTTTGGTTCTGAATACAAAAATTCAGAACTGCTCTATCTCTTGTTACCTCTCGATGGTGGTAAGTGGGTAACTAGGTAGAACAAATAAAATAGTGTCAGGCTTTAAATGATGCATTCAACATAAAGAGAGGAAAGTTACCCTTTCACGCTGCTTAAGCTTCCAAACTCCTTTCCCGTCAGTGAGAAAGTTGATCACTTCTTCCAATGGTCCTTCCATAGTTCCAAAGGTATCCTACTCACTGGTGTATACATCTCGTACTTCATAAAATGAATTAATCCTTGCAGCACTGAAATCTACCAAAAATCCTATCACCTTGATTGGTGCATCTTTGATAGCAGTTAGGTTGGCATAGAATTATTTTACCACTACCACAACGACTCTATTGGTTATGTAACAAAAGGTTTCCCATCCTCTTTCTTTAATTATTCGCTCTACTTCACCTCCAAGATTTTTGAAAACTCGATCTTGAATGCATTTTCTGGCTTGAATATTGTGAAAATATCTTGATTGTGCCCTTGCATTCACAAAGCAGGTTTCGTCGTAATACATTCTTCTCTTTTGTCGTGAAGCCATTTTTCGATCTATGAAATTTACAAAAAATTCTAACTAAATTTCTAAATATTACTAAGATGGCTTCCAATAGTTACTAAAATCAATCTAAATCAAGTTTCATGAATTTCTTCCAAGTCTTTTCTTCACATTTCCAAATTTTTCCAAAATCCTCAATGTAGAAAAAAGTCATGGTGAAAATAAAAAATTTTTACATAGGAGTGAAGCTCTTACAAAGGGAAGATGAAATTCGGTGTTAGAATGTGTTGAAATTGCTTCAAATCCAAGATTCCACAAACCCTAGGTCGGTTTTTCTAAGTTTTGAGGAAGGGGGCGATGAATAGTGTAGGTTGACGGGTCACAATATAGTACATTTCACGATCTCCCTGTCGGCGAGAAACTTCTTGCCGTCGGCGGCTAATTAATTCACCAAGGCCAAAGTTTCAGGAAAATCTCGCCGTCAGCGGGATTGCTCTAGCTGTCAGTGAGATTTCTGAAAATTAAATATTATTTTAATTTTTCAATTATATTCTACTTAGATTAATTCTTGTTCATTGTTCTGGTCACTTAATTTGATATATTTTTTAAGATTAGATTCTATATTAACACATAAATTCACACAATAAAAACATTATAACATTATAAATGCAATCCATGAACTTACAAACTTCAAATACCACAAAACTACAATTGACTTATTAAATTATCCCAAACACATCTAACTCAGCATTGTAATCCACACCACGATACTCTAAATGCTGAGACTAAACAAACAACATACAATCTCATCTAAACTGAGATTAGTTACATAAAGTTCAAACTAAATCAAAAACTAAATTTAAATCAACACAGATACACAAAATATGAATAGAAATTTATGCTACTCATCAGCATCTGAACTGATCTCTTCTCTGATGTTTCCAATAGAACGCAGGTGCACAAACAAATTATAGAAAGGCCTGAAAGGGAATTTTGCAGTAGAATCTTCTTCAATCCACCCTTTCTGTCATAATAGTCGTATAAAACTTGCCTCCAGATGTCCTGTATGGTCAAAGTGCTCCTTCGTTCTCCAGTCGATGTGATTGAATAAATCAAAGATATTATCAATAGAATTCATCACATTCAGTAGTTCCTTCTCCAATCCTTTAAGTTTCCGTAAAATGAGGTTTGTTATATCTGTCAGGGGCTTAACTAAAGGATTGTTTTGACATGTTTGAACAGAAATAATTACTGTTTCATCATTGTTATCCAATGTAGGGAACATATCTGTCGGATCTAGTGGTTTCCAAGGCAATATCACTTTTTCCCAAGCTTCGTAGGAAACTTGGTACTGACTACATAAAGCAAATATAGTTGATGGGTGTCCAAGTCCATGAATTGACCCATGCACAATTAATCCTAATGCAGACTTCACAATAATAGATCCAACATCAATATGAAAACCAGATTGAATACAGTAATTTAAGATTGCACATTCCTTCGCAACTTTGTTTACCCTTATAGCGGGTAATAAATTTGATTAAATAAAGAAATGCCAATGCTTTGAGATGGGTTAAGAAGTGATGCAGAAAAACTAACGTACCCGTCTTCTCGTAATTCCCAATCATCAGGTTCGTCAGTCAGATATCTGTATATCTCATTCATGTTGTATCTTGTAGGAACAAAATTTGAATAGCGACAAACAAGGGTATTTTCAATCGAGTATAATTCATTGATTCGAGAAGGAGTGAAAGTTACCCATCTGACTATTAAATAAACACTTCCATTATGAATTGCATGTAGATTAGAGTAGAATTCCTTGACTACTGGAATGACTAAAGCAGATGTGGTATAGCAGAATACCTCCCAACGTCGCTGAACAATCATTTGTTCAATTGTTGTTGTTGAATTCTCCGCTCCTCTGTTTACGAACCCTCTTTCTTTAATCAGGCGCATCTTCATCAGAACTTTTTTGAATAATCATTGAGCCTCAGAACTGACAAACTTTCGTCGGTTAAAACTCCAAATTTTGTGGTTTCTAGTGGATTGGAGGCCATAATAGATTGTTTTGGAGGAACTCTAATCATTTCTAAGGATGAAGATAATTTAAAAATGAAGTTTTAAACATTTTTTATAGAGAAATGG
Organism: Papilionanthe hookeriana x Papilionanthe teres; assembly: GCA_022702705.1. Classification (NCBI taxonomy): domain Eukaryota; kingdom Viridiplantae; phylum Streptophyta; class Magnoliopsida; order Asparagales; family Orchidaceae; genus Papilionanthe; species Papilionanthe hookeriana x Papilionanthe teres. Next base: position 154,920,110 of record CM040428.1, on the reverse strand, counting down.
CCTTAAAACTGTCCAAAATCGCAAAATAACTCACAAAAATGACATTTTAACTATCTCGCCGTCGGCGGTAATGATCTCGTCGTCGGCTGGATAATTAATATATTTAAATTGAATTTGGGCGCGCCGATCTCGCTGTCAGTGGGATCGATCTCGCCGTCAGGGAGATTAGGTAATTTGCCCAATTTTTGTTTCGGTCTGAATATTTTTTGATTTCTTCGTATAGATTCAAATTTGTGATGATTCTAAAAAGTAAAATTGAGTAGTAGAATTTATTCTATATTTTAATTTTTAATAACATTAATAAATAGTTCATAATTAACTACTATGGGTTGCCTCCCATAAAGCGTTTGGTTTAACGTCGTCAGTCCGACCTAATGTAGTTAGTAATCAGGTTGACTGAGCATTAAAATCTCTTTAAAATTTAGTCTTCTTCCTTCAAAATAAGGTTTTAATCTGTGTCCATTTACTTTAAATCTATGCCCAATTTTTAGATCTTCAATTTCTATAGTTCCGTATGAAAATATTTGAGTTATAATGAAAGGCCCTAACCATCGAGATTTCAATTTCCCAAGAAATAATTTCAATCTTGCATTATAAAGTAAAACTTCTTGTCTTGGCTCAAAATTCTTAAGGTTAATCTTCCGATCATGCCATAGTTTCATTTTTTCTTTATAAATTCTGTCATTATGAAAAGATTCATTTCTTAATTCATCTAATTCATTTAATTGTAATAATCTCTTCTCACCAGCTTCTTTCAGATTATAATTAAATTCTTTAATTGCCCAATAAGCTTTATGTTCTAATTGAACTGGTAAGTGGCAAGTCTTTTCATAAATAAGGCTGTAAGGAGTCATTCCAATCGGAGTTTTATAACCAGTTCTGTATGCCCATAATGCAGTGTCTAGTCTTATAGACCAATCTAATCTATTAGGGTTTACAGTCTTTTCTAAAATACGTTTAATTTCTCGATTAGAATCTTCAGCTAATCCACTAGTATGTGGATGATAAGCAGTTGATATCTTATGAATAATGTTAAATTTTTCTACTAGTTTGTGAATATATTTATTTCTAAAATGAGATCCTCCATCAGTGATAATCACTCTCGGCATTCCAAATCTAGTAAAAAAATTTTTCATTAGAAACTTTGAAACACTCTTAGCGTCACATCGAGGTAAAGCTTGTGCTTTAATCCATTTAGAAACATAAACAACAACAACTAATATATATGAGTTTCCAAATGAAGGAACAAATGGTCCCATAAAATCTAATCACAAAAAAAAAAAATCTCAGCTTCTAATATAAAATTTAGAGGCATTTCATTTCTTCTAGATATATTACTTACTCGTTGGCATCTATCGCAAGTTATGATATATCTATAAACATCTCTAAAAAGAGTAGGCCAATAAAATCGAGATTGTAAAATATTATAAGCAATTTTATCTATTTCAAAATGTCCTCCAAAATCAGAATCATGACATTTCTGAATGATTTGTTCTGTTTCTTCTTAAGGCACGCATCTTCTAATTATAAGATCCTTACATTGCTTATATAAATATGGTTCATCCCAAAAATATGTTTTAGCATCATGAATGAATTTTTTTTGTTGTTGCAAAGTTAACATAGGTGGTAAAATATCACTTACAATATAATTTACTATGTCAGAATACCATGGTATTTTCCACTCATTTATATTATATAGTTGTTCATCAGGAAAACTATCAGTAATTTCTTTATTAGTGTCAGATAATTCATTATATTCTAGTCTTGATAAATGATCTGCAATTTGATTTTCAGTTCCTTTTTTGTTAATGATTTCAAAATCAAATTCTTGCAGTAGTAATATCCATCTAATTAATCTTTGTTTGGAATCTTTCTTTTGCGTTATATATTTAATAGCAGAGTGATTAGTATGCACAATACATTTATTTTCAATTAAATAAGGCCTAAATTTATCAAAAGCATAAACAATTGCTAATAGCTCTTTTTTAGTAACTGTGTAATTCAATTTAGCATTATTAAGAGTTTTACTAGCATAGTATATAACTTTGAAAATTTTATCATATCTCTGCCCAAGTAGTGCTCCTATAGCATAATCACTAGCATCAGACATAAGTTCAAATGGTTTCTCCCAATCAGGTGAAACTATTATAGGTTCTTTGATTAATTTATCTTTTAATAATTTAAAAGCATTTAGGCATTCAGTTGTGAATTCAAATTTCTTTTCCTTTTCTAAAAGTTAGCATAGAGGTTTATTAATTTTTGAAAAGTCTTTTATGTAGCGTCTGTATAATCCAGCATGTCCAAGAAAACTTCTTACCCCTTTTACTGTAGCTGGAGGTGGTAATTTAGCTATAACTTGAATTTTTGCAGGGTCTATTTCCATGCCTTTTTACGAAATATTATACCCTAATACAATTCCTCGTACAACCATAAATTGACATTTCTCCCAATTTAGAACTAAGTTAGTTTTCTCGCATACCTCTTGATCACAGAAAAATACATTAAGAAATTCATATCTATTTTTGATGAAATTGCACTTTAAAGAAAGGTACTTTCTTTATTTTACTGCAGGAATGAAGATTTATAAGTGATGGAAGCAAAAAGCATGAAATAGAGCGAATTTGGATCAAAAAGGAAGAAATTCATGCAAATTGAACTAAGTAGCCGACGGCGAGATCGAGGCCGCCGATGGCGAGATTATTAAGAAAATTTCTGAAAGATTTAATACTACCTCGCCGACAGTGAGCCTGAGCCTGCCAACAGCGAGATCGCACGGTTTGAAGACCTTCTAGAAGCCCTGCTGACGGCGAGATCGTTTCCCGCCGACGGTGAGACAGTTCAAAATGCAAATACTTTGAACATGGACACTTTTTGAAGAGGTGTTTAAGCACCCCTTGGACCTTTGCCTACCTCTATAAATAGAGGCCGAATTCTAGTGTCTTAGTGTGTCTCTTAAGTCTTCAGTGTGTCTATTTTAGAGAGTCTGATTCTTTTTTTGGTGTCTTAAGTTTGTTGTTTATCATTAGTGAGTTTCTTAGTTTAATTGAGTGCTATTTAGAAGTTTGCTGTTCTAGAAGAAAAAGTCAAAGGAACTTCAAGGAGTCTGCTTGATGAGAAAATTAAGATAAGTATCTTTGTTTATTGTTGTTTTTAACTTTAAATTAAATCCATGCTTTGTTTTATTCCCATGCATTCTGAGTAGTTTTCTTAGTCTTTCTCGTTGTTTATGAAAATTATGCGAATTGATGAAATTAAATAGAAGTACCTAATATATTAAAATAAATTGTAATAATTTTTACTTAAAACTTAATTTACTTTCAATCGCCAATTGAGTTGTTAAAATATATTGAATTATCAACTATAGTAAAAATTACATCCAATATTCAGGGAAGTCAAAAGCCTTGGAAGGAGGGTGCAAATAAATAGGGAAATATTAATTATCGGACGTAGAATTGGACATTTTAGTGTGACAGACTAAAATATTCAATTTGATCCTATTGTTTGAGAGCTGAAGTGTAGAGGTTAGCCCTCGGGTGACGGGAACGTGGGAGCTACGAAGTGGCAGCCAGTATCCTCCCAGCCTAGCCGCAGATTCAGTAATCAAACATAGAATTAGTCAATGTTCTTTGCACCTGGACCAAAGGGTAAAGAATAGGAATTCTCCTATTTGTCACAATACAATTTAAGAATTCTATTTAAAATCATCAATCACTTAATTTTCTAAAAATAAGGAGAAGGATACTTTTTCTGAATTATTTAAATCAAATTTATTTCAAGCATTAGTTTACTTTAGTTTGCTTTAGTTACTTTAAATTTCCGTTTACTATATTAGTAAGTAATTCTTTTAAATTTAGCTGATAACAAATCTGTTAAAAAATTCCCTGTGGGATCAATAACCAGGACTCGACTAGAGCCCTGTATTACTTGATACGATACATATACTTGCATAGAATCTACATTATACATTCCGTCATAAAATCATATATATATATATTAAAGCGGAATCAAGTTTTTGGTGTCGTTGCTATAAACATAAATTGCAAACATATTAAAAAGTGGGTCCCCTCTAATACTTTTTCAAGATGATTCAAGCATGCGTCAAATGACATTCCAAATACAGAGAAATCATCCGTAAATACTTCTATTCCATCATCAATTAATTTACTAAATATTGACATCATACATCTCTGGAAAGTTGTAGGTGCATTACATAATCCAAAAGGCATTATTCGAAAAGCAAATGTTCCATAAGGACTAGTAAATGTAGTTTTCTCTTGATCCTCAGGAGCAATATGTATCTGATGATAACCGATATATCCATCTAAAAAACAAAAATATTTATGTTCGGTTAATCTATCCAAAATTTGGTCTAGAAATGGTAATGGGAAGTGATCTTTTCTGATGGCTGCATTTAATTTTCTATAGTCAATACAAATATGTCATCCAGTAACTTGTCTTATAGGTATAAAATCATTATTTTCATTAGCTTTAACGGTCACTCCTCCTTTCATAGGAACACAGTGAATTGGGCTTACCCAAGCACTGTCCGAAATAGGATATATAATAACATTATCTAACCATTTTAATATTTCTTTCTTGACTACTTCTTTCATTATTAGATTTAATCTCCTTTGGGGATCTACTCTTGGCTTATGTTCATTATCTAAAATAATTTTGTGCATACAGATTGAAGGACTAATTCCTTTAATATCTTATAAAGTCCAACCAAAAGTTTTCTTATATTTTTTTAATATGTCTAACAGGTTTTGTTATTGTGATTCATTCAATTCAGCTGATATAATAACTGATAGGGTTGAATTGTTACCTAAATAAGCATATTTTAAATGATTAGGTAAAATTTTTAATTCGAGTTCAGGAGGTCTAATAATTGATGGAACTATATTCTTTTCAGAGTTTTCAGTATTATCCAATATTTCAAATTTTTCCTCTATATAATCCAGTTTTTCATTATCTGCTTCTTCAATTAATTCAATATTTTGTTTTTCTAATTTTTCTTCATAATATTCTTTAAAATGATCATTTTGCAAATGCTCAAGTATTTCCATTCGAAAACATTCATCAACTTTTTCTAAAGCAAGATATTTATTTGATTTTGCTATGTTAAAAGTTACTTTTTTATCGTTTACTCTCATATTCAATTCTCCTTTCTGAACATCAATCATAGCTTTTCCAGTGGCTAAAGAGGGTCTTCCTAATACTATGGGAATTTCTTTATCTTCTTCCATATCTAGAACAATAAAATTTACCAAGAAGATAAATTTATCTACTTTTACTAAGACATCTTCAATAACTCCCTTAGGATAAGTCACAGAACGATCAGCTAACTGAAGAGTTACTGAAGTAGGTGAAATTTATCCTAATTCTAATCTTTTAAAAATTGATAGAGGCATTAGATTTATGCTTGCTCCTAAGTCACACAAAGCTTTTCCATAAAATATTTCTCCAATAGCGCAAGGTATAGTGAAACTACCAAGATCTTTTAATTTTTCAAGAAGCGTTTTCTAAATAATTGCACTACATTCTTCACTAAGTGCAACAGTTTCATTATCTATAAATTTTCTTTCTTTATTTAAAATATCTTTCATAAATTTTACATAATTAGGCATTTGTTCTAATGCCTCTACAAAAGGAATATTTACTGTTAATTTTTTTAAAATTCAAGGAATTTAGCAAATTGCTTATCTTTTTATGTTGTTTTAGTCGTTGAGGAAATGGTGGTGGTGGTTTTTCTATAGATATTTTCATAGGGATCAATGGATATTATAAGTTTTTATCTTGTTAATCCTTTTCTTTTTTGTTTTCCACTTTCTCATTTTTACTTTCAGTTTCTTTCTGAATTTTAGTTTCTAACTCTTTTCCACTTCGTAATTGTATTGCTTTAATTTGTTCTTTTCCTTGGTCTTTAGGATTTATTTCCACATTACTAGGAAATGTTCCAGGAATTCTATTGTTAAGTGCGGTAGCGATATGTCCAAGTTGAGTTTCAATATTTTTAATTGTTTTCCCTTGATTTTGTAATTGATTTCCTTGAATTTGTAATTGATTTCCTTGATTTTGCAAGTGCTGGCCCATACTTAATATTAATTCTTCTATAGATAACTTCTTTTCTTTAAATTGATTGTTATTAAATCCAGGTGGATAAGAAGGTTTATAATTTGTATTTCCTTGATTAGGTGGATTTCCTATAGAGTTGTGCATCCATTGTTGATTAGTTGTATTGTTATTCTAATTATAATTTTGGATGATTCTTCCAACCAGGATTATAATAATTTGCATAAGAATTATTGGGTCTATTATTAATAGCATTTATAGTTTCATTAGGAGATTGAGATTTTATAATTTGTCCAGATGAGTTTTCTTCTAATATAGTAGGAGAGTAATTCATTCCAAAATGATCTAATTTCTTTGATATAACAAAAATTTGAGAAGCTAACATAGATATTGCATCATTTTCATGAACACTAGCTATATTTTTTTAAGATTTATTCTTTCAGCAGGCCATTGAAATTTGTTAGTAGCCATTTCTTCAATTAATGCATAGGCTTCATCAAATGGTTTTGACATTAATGAACCTCCAGTAGCAGCATCAATGATTGATCTAAGAGATCCTACTAATCCATTGTAAAAAGTTTGTATAATTAACCAATCTGGTAATGCATGATGTGGGCATTTCTTAAGAAGTTATTTAAATCTCTCCCAAGTTTCATATAGGGATTCTCCATCAAACTGACTAAAAGATGTTATATCATTTCTAAGTTTTGTAGTTTTCAAAGGAGGAAAATATTTGGATAGAAATTTTTGTGATAATTCTCCCCAAGTTTTAATAGATCCAGGTGCTAATGAATTTAACCACATCTTAGCCTTATCCCTTAAAGAAAAAGAAAAAAACCTAAGTCTAATAGGATCATTAGATACTCCTTCATATTTAAAAGTAGCACATAGTTCCAAAAAAACTAGCAAGATGTAAATTAGGATCTTCATTAGGTGAACCACTAAATTGATTATTCTGTATCATTTGGATAATTGCAAGTTTAAGTTTAAATGAGTTAGCAACTACATGAGGGTTTTGAATAGTTAGGTGAATTTCATCTAATGTAGGGTTGGCATAATCTCTTAATGGTCTTTGTTGGTTTATATTTTAAATTTCTGGATTATTAGCCATTTCTGTTAAATTTATAATTTCTCACTTTTGTTTTCTAATTCTTTTAATTGTGTGCTCTAATTCTGAATTGTATGGTATTAAATCTTCGTTTCCAAATTTACGCATACAATTTTTAAATAATATTTAAAATAGTCCGTTACTCTAGTAATTATTTTAATAATTCTATTAATTATCTTAATAATTACTTTACTTTACTTCCCCGGCAACGGCGCTAAAAACTTGATCCACTTTTTGATATTTATACTTACAACTATGATATTAAAAGTTAGCAATGACACTAAAAACTTAACCCCGCACTGAATATATGTAGATACTTATGATTCTGTTATGGATTTATGATTTAGATTGTGGATACTACGCAAGTATACGTATCGTTATCAAGTAATATAGGGCTCTAATTGAGTCCTAGATATCGATCCCACAAGGAAGCTAGATAATTTCAAAGACAAATTAATGTAAACTTACTAATCTAGTATATGAAAATTAAGAACACTTAGAATAAAATAAACTAATGCTTTTAAAGGTTTAATATAAGATTTCAGAAAAAGTATCTTTCTCCTTGTTTTTAGAGAATTAAGTGAATGAAGAATTAAATGAGTTTTTAAATGTATTGTGCCAAATAGGAGCATTCCAATTCTTTACCCTTTGGTCTAGGTGCAAAGAACATTGTCTAGTCTTATGTTTAATTACTGAATCTGCGGCTAGGCTGGGAGGATACTGACTGCCACTTCAGAGTTCCCATATTCCCCTCGCATGAGGGCTAACATCTACACTTCAGCTCCCAAACATTAAGACCAAATTTAATATTTTAGTCTGTCACACTAAAACGCCCAATTCTACGGCCGATAGTTAATATTTCCCTATTTATTTGCACCCTCCTTCCAAGGCTTTTGACTTCCCTGAATCTTGGATGTAATCTTTACTATAGTTGATAATTCAACATATGTTAACAAATCAATTGGCCAGATTGAAAGTAAATTAGGATTTAAGTAAAAGATTAGCACAATTTCTATATTTTTAAGGCGCAACTTCATCATTGCACAAAATCTCAATAACAAGGAGAAAGACTAAGGAAACCACTTAGAATGCATGGGAAAAGTAAAAAAAAGAATGGATTTCATTAGAGTAATCAAACAAATAACAAATATACTTATCTCAGTTCTTCTCCCCAAGCAGACTACTTGAAGTTCTTTTGACTCTTCCTTCTAGTACAACACACCAAAATGCTAAACACTTTATCTACTCATTAAGATGACACTTAAATTACACTTAACTTCCACACAAATGACACAAAACTGAAACACAACTGACTAGAATTTGTCTCTATTTATAGAAGGGGACAAATCTCCAAAGGTTGCTTAAGCACCTATTCAAAAAGCGTCCAAGTTCAATGTATTTTGGCTCTTTTCAACTGTCTCACCGTCGGCAGCTTGATCTCGCCGTTAGATGGCTTCTAGAAGAGTGACTAACCGCGCTGATCTCACTGTCGGCGGGCTTGATCTCGCCGTCAGCGGGCTCCTTATAATATATTCAAAACTTTCAGGAAAAACTCGCCGTCGGCGGCCTTTTCCTCGTCGTCGGCGGGATAGTTCAATTTTCATCTAATTGAGTCTTTTTTTTGCTTCAAATCCGCTTCTTTGGTGTTTTTTGCTTTCAGTCCTTATAAATCTTCATTCCTGCAATAAAATAAAGAAAATACCTTTCCTTAAAGTGCAATTTCATATAAAATTGATATAAATTTCTCAATACATTTTTCTGTGGTCACTTAGTAGTGAGCAAGGTTTAATAAATATTTTACTTATCGAGGTTTTGGAAATGAAATATAATCAACTTCAAACACTTTGGATCACTACAAGACCAACTCTAAGTTAAATTGGCTAAATTCTTAATAAGTTAAATTTGCCACTGAGAGCCTTCACTTACATTATTCATAAATGAATTATCAAGTGATGGTTACCCCACTCATTGGGATAATTGAAACATCAAGATTTATTAAGCTTAAAGGTATATTGTGGATGAGTTATTTAACAATTATAATAAGTTCAAATGAACTCAAGATAATTCATTATGAAATATTTAAGGTGTTCCCTGGACCTTTTCACAAGTTCTCTGGATATCTTGGAGGGTAAACAGATTTATTATACTTTGCTAAATAAAATCATCCTCACAAATGAAAAAATAAAAACTCACTAAGTTATGACATAGGATTTAGTAGTTACCTTTTAAACATTTCTTTTCATGTTTTATGGCAAGCAATTTTAAATTACATACAAAATTATATATGCAATGCAAAAGGCTACAATTTTAGCTAGAGTGCAAGAAGAAGACTGGTATGTCTTTACATATTACAATACTTTCTTTTCCCTACATTTACTTTACCACATTTTCTTGCTTACAATAATTCCACATCAAAACTGAAGCCTTTAGGATAGCTACAAAACCAATACCAAAACAACAAAAATCAAATTCACTGCATTAAGCAAATTATATGAAAACTCAAAATTTAATCACAAACAAAATAAAACTATAATCAAAACTAAATTAAGACATCTCTTTGGAAGATCGAGAATCCCTCGAAGGAGGCAACCTATGGTTGCTATCAAGATTTCTCATGGTCTGAATGAAAATACTGAAATCATTTAGTTAAATTTGGCAAATTCATCCGGACTAAGTGAATCTAAAGAAAGAAGTGATGCCGAAATGAGGGAATCATTGGATCCTAACCAGTGTCACAATATTCAATACAAATATTTCCTTTAATAAGAAATTAAGATACCTCAATTTAAACATCTTTGAAACATGACACTTTTCTTATCTCTTCAATTTGACACTTCTAAACACTAACTTGCTACAACGAGGAGCTTGGAGCAAACACAGTGGGTAGCACGACCATCTTCAATAGCAAAATTCCTTTCTTAGAAATAAAAAACAAGTCATAGGATTTCAAGGTAGTTTTCCTAGTGCAACACAAACCCTCACTTTATTTCATTAGGTCGTTGAACCTCGTGCAACTTAAGACTAAACTCGTCTTAGGATTCTGAGGTTGTCATCTGAAATGATATAAACACTTTTATCTTCCATGTTGTTCACATGGTTTGTATCAAGTGAATGTAAGCCCTAAGTAATAAAATTGGCAGGATGAAACATTAAATAAATATCTCAAATTGAAGCCAAACTATAGGACAGTTTGGGAACTCACCAACATTCTTCTTGGAGCTATGTTTTCCTCTACTTTTCTCTTCATTTGGATTCCTATAATCACTATTCCATACTTGAGCCATTCACCTATTGGATTTCTTATTACCATATTATCACGAGGATCTTACCTTTTGGAAGTCAAGAAAATAATATTTTCTTCTAAATCAAGAGTTTTCTTAAATGACTTTAGTTATTTAAGATGTAGTTAACTATAAGGGCTTGCCCTTATAGGAAACTTAAAGAACCCATATTAATATAAACCCAATCTAGTTGTTACATATTAGATAGGGGAAGTTGTTTGTCAAAATAAATGGTTCGCAGACCAAACGGATGTCATGGACTCTTTAGTTTATTTGATCAAGCCTCACCACCAAGTAATGAATCCATAATTTGACATATATACATAGCTTGCTGTGCAGTGCTTGATTATTTAAACTATTGTATGTATGAGATCGATTTGATTTCAGATTTTAAAATTTTAAAATGATATTTTCCAAATCATATATATATATATATATATACATATATATACCGTGATTGACAATTTTCTGGCGACTCCGCTGAGGATTAGTTTCTCTCTTCATTAAGATCAGAAAATGACATATTCATGCATCGATAAAGTGTTCATGTCCCTCATGAACCAAATTATTATTCTTTTGTTGACATACTTTTCCAATTTCTTTCTTTAAAAAGTACAATAAACTCTCCTTGATTTCAGGACAGTCTGTCTAACCATCCTTAAATAGAGTTGTTCAAGAGTATTTAGGATTATTCTTGCTTTTGTGGGGTCGGACCCCCAATAGGTGTGTTGTTGAATGGGTTTCACCAGAGCAGTGTGCATTGTGAAGTGGGTCCCGGACAGGGTCCCGCACTTCACCCTTTTTGTTATCGGAAAAACGAGCCAATCCTTTTCAAATCATAAAATCCTTTTAATAAATACTTGAAAAACAAATACAAAATAAAATACTAAGAATCAGTAAAAATGAAATAAAATAAATTTATGCCCAATTCACAAAACAACCTTTGTCCTATTTTTTGCACTATGATTACAAGGTTTTAGCTTTTGCTAACTTTAAGGATGTTTATTTCGATAGTCTCGATTTCAAACCCTATGCTTTCCTTCTACTGTAACTTGCCCACCTCACATGAGCCCTATCCTGTCGCTTCAATGATCCAGTTTGGGACTAGCTTCAGTGAGTTTGAAGTCGTGTTTATAAAAGCTCCATTGTCGTTTTGATGGTTGCTTCCTCCAAATTTCAAGAACCGCCTATCGAGTTTGACATGAACTCCTACCATAACTTCCCTTCTGCTATGAAGGTGAAGGTTGCTCCCGCCCCCGTCAAGTCAGTCATCTCCATGCCTAGGAGAGTTGTTACCCCTATCGCTACTGGTTTTACCATCACTGCACCTACCTTCCATTCTGCCAAGTTGAAAAAAATTTTGTATGAGGAAGATTCTGATGATGCTTTTATTGCTTTGTCGTCTATATTTGAGATTGGTGTCAGCTCTAGAGTTTCCCTGCCAACTAAATCAAAAATGAGGAACCGCAGTCGCAAGATTCTTAGAGCAGTCAGGGCACAAGCTACAAGTTTGCCAGTGATTGACGAGATTCCTCACTAGGAGGAATATAGCTTGTCGTAGACCACTCCGATCCTTTGAGGGAGTCGGTTCCACCTGTTAGTTGATACTATTGGAGATGAAAGCCTCCACAATATTGCTGCTACTCTGCCGTCACCACATGATCGAGATGTGGTGAGGAAGAGTCCAGCACCCGTTACCCGAGTCCGCACAAATTTTCAAAGATTAGCTCAAAAATAAGGATATTTCTCTGTATAGAATGAGATGTGCAATATCCACAAAGATTAAGAATGAGAGTTTAAGAAAGGAACGACTCGATCATCCGATACAGGGATTGTTTAAAATGCCGTCCCGCTAGACTCTGTTTAAGAAACGTGTTGGCACAACTCTCACCACTACAGATGTTACTACTATCACTCTGATGCCCGCATGGTGCAGATCGGTCAAGTTTCAGCTAGGTCTGGGAGTACTTTATACAGATGGTTATAAGGAATTCTAGCTTAAGAAAAGCAAGATAGGATTATTTTCCTCTATACATGGTCTACACAATAGGGAGCATGCCTCTCCTCACCACTCTTATGTCCCTACCGAGACACTATGTCTCAAGGCACCGATTTTTAAGAGGAAAGCTTGGTTACCGAAGATCGTTGCACAAGCTCTAAAAAGTTTGCAGATCATAAGATGGATCACGAGTCCGATATTCTCATTAACACTTGCATTGATGCTTCTGAGTCAGTTGCAGAAGGAAGTGACAATCGAGGGAAGCCTACTGATCTGAAGTTGATTTAAGAGAAAGAAGTCTATGATAAAGTTTGAAAGCTTTGTGCAGAGATTTCAGAATTAGCAAAAAGATGAGAACTAGGCATTGATAGTGAGGATTACAACTTGTAAGATTATGTGTAGGAAGAATTCTTCGAAATTAACGTTGTTGAGACCAGGTTCACTTCATCTGTGTGCAACGATCCTAGTGAGGAGAACAATGCGGATGTGCTTCAAAGGGCCATTTTATCAAAGAAGGAGCAGATCAATCTTCTAGAGAAGAAGATGGACGAGATGGAAGCCGCTATGACCGCTGTGGCCACACTACATGGACAATCACAGTCACAACCAGTAGCATCTCCAGAAGTTAACCAGCCTGAAGTTATACATATCATGGATGAATGAAGTGAGTTCGCTTCTACCAATGAAGATGAGCCACAGAAGAAGGATTCAGCTCTGAGTCTACTAGAAAGATATATTAAACAGATGATTGAGCAACAAATTTGGGACGCCTTGGTTCAGTCTAAAGGTCGAGCATCAGTTTCAAAGGGTAGATACTACCTAGAGTAATTAGATGTCGTGCCTTACCCAAAAGGCTTTTTGCCCCTACTTTCAAGACATTCAAAGGGGCAAGAAATGCTCGTCAGCATATAATACACTTCAAAGCAAGTTGTTGCAGCATAAGAGGAAGCGAAACATTATAATTCTGACAGTTTGTCAGTATTTTGTTAGGGATAGCATTTGATTGGAAAGTTGAACTGCCCAATGGATCAGTGAAGACCTTTTAGAGATGGAAGACATGTTTGTAAAAAGGTTAGCTAATGTGCAACACAACTTTACTATACAAGATCTCGTAGTGGAGTGACAGAATCCTGAAGAGACACTAGTTAAATATATTCTAAGATGGAGGAACTTAAGCATGAAGTGCGAGCCTTAGCTGCAGGAACAACACACGATCGAGATACTACTTAATAATATCTATAGTCCGATGGCTTTCATGCTTAAGGTTCTTACTATTTAATCCTTTGAGAAACTGCTTAGTAAGGAAAGCAGTTTATAAGAGGAATTCAATCATATGAAGCCTTTAGAGAACATAGAGAAAAAAAAACTAGTAAAAACGTATGAGAAGAGATCTAGCGTAGTAGCAACAGTCGACAAAAAGAAGCAACCAATAAGGATTCTGGCTGAGTAGCCACCGAAGTAACACAGTCAGCCATAGGAGTACAGTCAAATTGCATAGTACAGTCAGTCTCAGTAGAATGGTCAGCCCCGTTCACAATAGAACAATCAGGCTGGTCAACAGCAGAGGTCGTACAGGACAGATGGGTGACAAGGTCTGACTATTTCAAAACAGCTACATAGGAACTACTCCTTTAAAGATGATGCGGTAGCAAAGATGTACAAAAACATGATGAAGAAGCCTGAGTTCAAACTGCCCGAGCCGAAGAAGCTCGAAGAAATGAACAAGAAGTACCATCCCAACTTTTTTCCATACGACAGGCTACTCAAACACACAATAGAAGGATGTTTCAGTTTTATGGATTGGCCCAAGAGGAATTACAAGGAAGGAAATATAACAATCCTAACAGAATAATTTTGGTCAAGCCATTTTATCCGATAGATATGTATGTCGAGAGAGATGGGTGGAGCATTGTCTGGACCAAGTCTTCCAAGAAGATACTGGATTAGATACAGGCCGTTTCAAAACAAGCTGTTGCATGGAGTTTGTCACCTCCCAAGCCAAAAATGGAGATCACACCAGAGAAACGACCGTAGCACAAGATCAAGAAACAAGATGTCTTGGACAACACAAAGATTAATAGTGTAAAGAATAGGATACGGGCTACCCCCATTAGATTGGTTGTCTCAGATTTTGGGAAGAAATTCGTCGAACTGTTAACTCTGTATAATTTCCTCTTTGCCCCTCCGGAGTCTTATAATTATAAAGGTGACGATTTTGGCTACTTTCTTACTGTCTCTACTGATGACATAACTAATCACAACCTATCTAATCCCGAATTCGATTCCCAAGATGTCCTTAAGTCATATTAGTTCTCAATGAGAATGTTGAAAAAAATGAAGATGACATCGACAACATCGGCTATGACAGTTTAGGAAGTGTGGAGCCAGTCCTTGAGTGCAAAGGAAGTCCATTTGTAATCATCTTGGACTTTTCAGATACAAAAACAATACCAGAAGAGTCAACTACAGTGACAAGAGAACCTCTGGGCTTGGTGGAGGAAGAGATAATAGAAGGACATTTAAAAATTAGAAAAATGCTACCTCTAAGCACAGCTCCAGTGGAGAAACAAAAACAGATAATTACTGAAAAACAACTGCTGGAAGAAGTACAGATTTGACACAAAATTAAGAAATTTAAACAAAGTGGATTACAATGTACTAGCTAACCAGTGCGCTACCGCAAATGTAAATATTTAAAAGATAGTTTCAGTTCAGTTTTATAGTAAGATCAATTTAATAATTAGGCAGCTACTCGTATACGCAAGTATGTGTAATCAATTAATACAGGACTCTAGTGGAGTCCTGATTATCGATCCCTATAGGAAGTTTGGAACTATTTAAAGCATAGTATAGAAATTAAATCCAATACTCAATTTAGAACGCAAGTTCAGGAAATATTGAAGTTGCTAGTGTAATGATGAATAAAACATATGTTAACTTAATTTACTTTCTAAACTTCTATACAATATTAACTTACACGAACGAAGTTTTGTATTGAAAGTATTTATTCAGAAAGGAAAAAGAGTCGTCGGATCAATAACACTGCAGATGAAAGGTTGAGATCCTGTAAAAACCACAAAATTTCATTTTAATAATGCAGATACTTCATTTAATACCTTGCTTGGTTAATTGTGGCTTCACAAGTACAATATGGTCCTGTCGTCACTTCATCAATGCATCAAGTACTATAAAAATGGACGAGAACAATGCATTAAGGGAGACTTACAGTCGTTCTCAATACATGAAGTGGGCATTCATAAAGATGCTGCCTACTATACTCCCCCAAAGAAGGCAGTCTTTTTAAGAGAAGTTCTAACAAATAAAGTTAAAATTAAGAAAGAACAACAGGACAAGACTATAGAGCTCTGCTTCAAAAATCGCCCACCACTCCTTCACAACAAGTTGGTGGCCTCTTAGCCCATGCATCCGAGATTGAGGACAGGGACGCGAGTGAGAGAGAATTCACCAGATTGTTGAAAGGATGAAACCAGTGATTAACATTGACAAAGAATAAAGCTTCGAATAGGATGAATTTAGGTAGGGAACAAAGATTATAAGTTATACGAAGCTTTAATTCAAAATCTCTTTGGAAGATACAAAAAAGAATGAATATGAATCAATGTACGATAAAATTAACAAGTCATGACCCTAACTCCGATCCATTCTCAAAAGATCGAGAGTATGGAGGTCAAGAAATTCCAATGTAGTGGTTTTAAACCGATCAAGTTTTATCAGAATTTTCTACTATTTTTGAACCTTGTGTAATTCTTGTAGAAAATGACTTTAATGAATTAATGGAATAACCTTTTGGTTATTTTTCCCCATGTGTAAAAAAATTAATTTAACAAGGATTTGTTCCAAAGCAAATGTCAAAAGATAATTTACAACTATTTGAAAAATTATGGAATGTAAAAGAACATAATCTTAATTCAAAAGAAGGTCTCGAGTTTGGTAAGATAAGACTAGTCGATGAGTCAGAATTTTGCATAGTTTTTACTAGCCAGTCTGATGAAGACTGCCTGGTCATTCAAGATGAATTTAAGGATTCTACGATAGATGATGCTCCACCAAAGTTTGAAGAAGAAATCGAATCAAAAGTAGATGAATTAAGAGAAATTAAGCTCGGGACTGAGGAACAATCCCGACCAACTTTTATAAGTTCGCTACTCAGTGAAGAAGAATTTATGGAGTTGATCAAGTTATTGTCAGAGTTCAAGGATTGTTTCACCTGGAGTTACGACAAAATGAATGGATTATCCCCAAAGGTTGCAGTTCACCAACTCGGAATAGATTGAACTACAATACCAGTGAAACAAGATCCCAGAAGAATATGCCTCGAAATAGTGTAACAAGTCACAACTGAGATAAGGAAATTGATAAAAGCTAACTTTGTGAGGGAAGAGCAATACCCCGCGTGGTCAGCTAAAGTCGTAGCAGTTAAGAAGAAGAATGGATAGATTCGAGTGTGCATCGACTTTAGGGATTTAAACAAAGCATTGTCCAAAGGATGAGTTTCCATTACCGATAATGAAATTAATGATGGACATTGCATCGACACATGAAATCTTCTCATTCATGGATGGATCATCAGGTTACAACTAAATCAAGATGGCTCCCAAATGTGCAGCACTTACAGTATTCAAAACACTGATTGGAATTTACTGCTACAACGTAATGTTTTTTGGTCTAAAGAACGCTGGAGAAACTTACCAAAGAGCAATGGTAAAGATCTTCGATGACCTTATCCACAACTAAGTGGAATGTTATGTGGATGACTTGGTCATCAAGAGCAAAGTGAAAGATAACCATTTGTATGATTTGAGGATTGTATTTGAATGATTACGACAATATAATCTAAAGATGAATCCCTTAAAGTGCGCTTTCGGCGTTACCTCCGAGAAATGTTTAGAATTCATTCTCAATCACCGAGGAATCGAAATCAACCCAGATAAAATTAAAGAAATTTTATAAATGGTCCCCCTAAATCCTTGAAAAAATTACGTTCATTTCAAGATAAATTGGCATACTTAAGAAGCTTTATATCTAATATTTCAAGAAGATGTCTACCCTTTTCGAACTTACTATGAAAGGATGCTAAGTTCTATTGGGTAGAGTCATGCCAATGAGCTTTCAAAAATATTAAATGATATCTAACGAACCCTCCTATTTTGGAAGCCTCTATCCTGGGTAGATCATTGATTATACCGCAGCTTTAGATAAACTCTCAATACCTTGCTCGCTCAAGTCAATGACGAGGGTATGAAGAACTCAGTCTACTACTTGAGTTAACGTCTAATACCGGTGAAGTTAAAGTATCCTCCTATTGAGAAACATTGTAAATCTTTGGTTTTTGCCACACAGAAGCTTAGAAATTACATGTTGTCTCATAAGGTCAATGTGATTTCAAAATTTAACTAGTTGTAATATTTGATGACTCGACAAACACCTTAGCAAGGTGGTCAATGAATTTTTTGCAATTCGATATAACTTTTGTGCCCCTTCGCGCTATCAAAGGGTAGTTTCTTGCAAACTTTCTAGCAGTGTACCCATTACCAACTGGGTCCCCTCTCAGCGATGAGCTATTAGATGAACAAATACTACAAGTGGAACAGCTCAGCGCCAGACATTAAGAAATGTACTTCGATGGAGATACGGCAGCCCGAAGAGATAAGGACAGCAAATGGTTATACCATGCAAAGCAGGAATTGGTCTGATCTTTGTGACACTAGATGAGGGAATGTTAAGGTTTTCTTACACTTGACAGAGCTGTGTATTAGCAATGAAGAAGAGTCTGAAGTGCTAATCACTGGATTAGAATTGGGAATATTAATGGAAATAACAAACATTTCCACTTATGACTACTCTAAACACGTCATTCAACAAGTGTTAGGACAGTATAAAATTTTGAAGTCAAGATTGGATGAATACCACCAATATGTGATGAAATTGCTAGATGAAATTTACAACTCAACGTTCTATAGGATTCCTTGAGCAGACAATACTCATGAGATAGGCCCTTAGGTGCTTTCTCTTCTTTGAGCGCTAGATGTAAGCCGTCTTTAATCTCAAAAACCAACTTTCTTTCAGACATTTTCGTGCATAAAAAAGGGGAAACATCAGTAAGGAGGTACTTTGCACGAACAAGAGCAATAATAAATTATATAATTTATTGGATTTTAACATTTATCATATGTCATTATCATATTTAATATGAAATTTGGAATTACAAGATTACCGTTATGAGAACATTTTATTTCAAGAAAATTTATTTTTATTCATTTGATTTTGCTCAGAAAATTTATTTAATTAAGGAACCAGTCACAGACACTAGCCACACGGTTATATTAGAATAGTAATCCTCTTTCAGATTTATCATGTCACGTAGTACTTCTTTAGGTATCGTCCATTTATTGGCAACATGGGCCTACCTCCTTTAGAATCCACCAATTGGTACGACCCCGTTGAGTAAACCGTTACAACCACAAATGGTCCCTCCTAGGTTGGTTCAAATTTCACATTTATCTTATGATGTGCAAGAATAGGCCTTCTAAGAACAAGGATGAGGTCACCGACTTTAAACGACATCTAGCGGACCAATTTGTCATGGGCTTGAATCATGTTCGCTTAATAGAGTTCCAAATTATGTTGTGCAAGCAATCTTTTCCCATCAAGGCTTTCTAACTCTACAAGTCGGAGTATGGCATTTTATTCTATTGTAATCTGATTGGCGATGGTGACTCTGAGTAACAGTAGTTGTAAATCTAATTGAAGCATTGCCTTGGACCCATACACGAGCACATAAGGTGTAGACTGTGTCGGCATTCTTACTGTCATCTTGTATGCCCATAAGGCTTCCAGTAATTTCTCATGTCATCTTCTTTTGTTGTCATTGAGTGTTTTTCTTCAAAATTTGGATGAGTGTGTTGTTGAAGGATTCTACCAAGCCATTTGCTTTGGGGTAGTAGATTGTAGGGTATCTCCAATCTATCCCGTGTTTTCTAACAAAATTGTTGATCTTGGTATTCTTGAAGGCAGATCCATTATCTGAGATGATTCTGCGCGGTACACCGAAGCAGTAGTCGATCTGATTCTTGAACAACCGTAGCACCTGCTGCGCTCTAACCTCTCATAATAGAACTACTCTGCCCATTTAGAGAAATAATTTGTAGCTGCAAGTATAAACTTGTATCCTTTTGAAGATGGAGCACTATATCTGTGCCTCAACACTCGAATGGCCACGAGGTAATCGCGGGGTGTAGAACATTTGGAGGTTGGTGCAAGGCCACTCCATGCACTTGACATTGATGACATTTCTTACCTGTATCCATGCAATCTGTTATCATCACCGGCCAATAGTATCCAAGTCCTTTGACTTTCATTTTCATCATTGGCATTACCGGTGTGCTCCCCACAATCCAGCATGTACTTCTTTGATGACATTCTGCGCTTTTGCTCTACTTAGACATCTCAACCATATGTGATTTAAAGATCATCTATACAGAATGTTGTCGATTAAGGCATATGCCAAAGCCCTCTTCAGCAACAGATGGGCTGTTGACTTGTCTTCTGGCAGTCTTCCCGTTTACAAATATTCTATCAACAGTTGACTCCAATCTTCTGTATCATCAAACACTGTAGTTGTTATCTCTTATTTTCCAAGCTTGTGCAGACTGTCAAGGTCGAATTGTGACAAAATCTGATGTCACTATACGGTAATGTCTATGGAATCCTTAGGTGGACAAGCCAATTCATTAGCAAGTTTAGCTAAATCATCCACATGGGCATTGTCCGCTCGAGGAATCCTATGGAACGTCAAACTGAGAATTTGCTCTAGCAATTTCATCGTATACCAGTGGTATTCATCCAATATTCACTTCAGAATCTTATACTATCCTGCTACTTGCTGAATGATGAGTTGCGAGTCGTCATAGATGGCAATGTTTGTTATTTGCATTAGTATTGCTAATTCCAATCAGTTGATTAGTGCTTCATATTTTGCTTCATTATTGGTGCACAGCTTTGTCAAGTGGTAGGAGAATCTTAGCATTCCCTAATCTGGTGTCACAAAGATCAAGACGACCCCTGCTTTGGTGAGTATCACTATTTGTAATCCATTATCTCTTATGCCTGATGACGCTCCATCTAAGTACATCTCCTAACAACTGGTAGTTGGTTGTTCCACTTGTAATATTTGCTTGTCTTGTAGCTCATTGTTGAGCGAGGATCCAGCTGATAGTGGGTGCACAGCAAGGAATTCTGGAAGAATCTGTCCTTTGATAGCATGTAGGGGCACAAAAGTTATATCAAATTGCAATAAAATCATCGACCACCTTGCTAAATGTCTGGAAAATGTTGGTCGGGTCATCAAGTATTGCAACAGATTAACCATCGAAATTTGGTTGACATTATGAGATAACATGTAATGTCGTAGCTTCTGTGCAGAAAAAACCAAAGCTTGACAATGTTTCTCAATAGGAGGATACATTACCTCCACTGGTATTAGACGTAGACTCAAGTAGTAAAGTGCGTTCTTGTTTCCTTCATCATTGACTTAGCCAAGAAAGGCTCTGAGCGACTTGTCTAAGGCCGCTGTATAAAGTATCAATGGTCTTCCCAAGATAGGGGCTGCTAAAATAGGAGGTGTTGTTATATATTGTTTAATATCTTCGGAAGCCCGTTGGCATGACTCTCCTAAAAAGAATTTGACATCCTTTCAAAAAGGGTAGATACCTTTATGACAGATTGGATATAAAGCTTCTTAGGTATGCCAATTTAATTTGACAAGAACGTAATTGTGTCAAGGATTTGGGAAGAGGCATTTCTAATTTGGCTTTAATCTTATCTAGCTCGATTTCGATTCCCGATGATAGACAACGAATCTTAGAAATTTTCTCGAGGTAACGCCGAAGGCGCACTTTAATATTCCTACTTAAGACTATATTACCGTAATCGTTCAAATATGATCCTTAAATCATATATGTGATCATTCTTCACTTTGCTCTTGATAAACAAGTTGTCCACGTAGCATTCCTCTTGGTTGTGAATGAGGTCATCGAAGATCTTTGTCATTGCTCTTTGATAAGTAGCTTCGACGTTCTTTAGACTAAACGACATCACAGTGTAGCACTAAATCTCGATCGAAGTTCTGAATGCTGTAAGCATTGCATTTTCTGGAGCCATCTTGATTTGGTTGTAACTTGAAGATCCATCCATGAAAGAGAAAATTTCATGTGATGAAGCAATGTCTACCATTAATTCCGGTATTGGCAACAGGAATTCGTTCTTTGGAGATGCTTTATTTAAATCTCTGAAGTCGACACACACTCGTATATGTCCATTCTTTTTCTTTACTGGCAAAACTTTAGCTAACCACATAGGATATTGTTCCTCTTGCATAAAGTTAGCGTCTATTAACTTCTTTATCTCAGCTAGAACTTATTATTCTATTTCAAGGTGCATTCTTCTGGAAGCTTGCTTCACTGGCAATGTACTTTGATTTAATCTGAATCAGTGAACTGCAATTTCTAGGAATAATCCTAGCATTTCATTGTAACTCTAAGTAAAAAAATCTCTGAATTCTAACAACAAATTGATCTAATACATGGATTCCTCTTCACTGAGTAGCGAACTTATAAAAGTTAGTTGGGGCTGCTCCTTGATCCCGAGGTTAATTTCTTTTAATTCATCGACAGTTGACTTGATTTCTTCTTCAAATTCTGGTGGAGCATCATCTTTTAGTTGATCATGAAATTCACTTTGAATGTCAAGGAAATTTTCATCTGACTGACAAGTATGAACCATGCAAAATTCTGAGTCATCGATCGGTCCAATCATACCAAACCTAAGACCTTTTGAATTGAGTTTATTTCCTTTTACATTCCATAATTTTACAAATGATTGTAAATTATCTTTTGGCATTTTTTTTGACACACATCATTGTTGAATTAATTTTTGTACACATGGAAAAAAGTAACCAAAAGGAAATTCTAGTAATTCATTAGAATCATTTTCCTTGATAATTACAAAAGGTTCAGCAATAGAAGATGAAGCCCGATAAAACTTGATCGGTTAATACCACCATTATGAACCTCCTTGGCCTCCATTCGATCTTTTGAAGATGGATTGGAGTTAGGACCATAGCTTGGAACATAATGGTTAATTCGATTGTACGTTGATTCACATTCATTCTTTTATGTGTCTTCCAAAGAGATTTTGAACCGAGGCTTCTTCTTACTGATAGTAATTGTTTCTTTATCGGATTTATCTTCTTCGAAGCTTCCTTCGATGTTGATACTGATCACTGGCTTTGTCCGTTGAATAATCTAGTGAGTTCTCCCTCGCCCGCATCCCTAGCCTCAACCTTGGATGCATGGGCTAAAAGAACCTCCACCAACTCGTTGTGAAGGAGTGGTGGGAGATCGTTAAAGCAGATGTGAATGATCGTGTTCTCATAAAGTTTCTGAATCTTCAGTCCCATTTGACACACTTTCTCTTAAAAATATTGTTTTTTTCGAGGGAGCGTACTAGGCGGCGTCTTCATGGATGCCCACTTCGTGCATTGAGAATAGTATTAAGTCCCCTTTGATGCATGTTGACCTCATTTCTGATGAGGTTCTTTCTTTTCTCTCCTTAGTGCTTTGGATCTAGCCATAGGACTTCTCCTTGACTATCCTAGAAGACTAGAGATGGAACCCACCACTTAGAAATTCAAACACTTCTTAACTCCCTTCAAACCCCACATGTTTAATTGTAAAACCCCAGGCCACCTGGAAATTAAAAACCAATATGTGAATGTTTAAAGGATGTGTTTCTATAAGGCTCTTTGGCCTTAGGATTTCCTTGGGTGGTCTGGTCTTGGTGAGGTTCAGCATGCACATACCACATTCTCACACACATTCCAAATCCTAAAACCATTCTAACCGAACTTGGCTTCCTGACTCATGTAGGTAACTCATATGGATGGACCTCAACCACTAAGCCCCTGGCTAAGAGGGTTAGGAGCAACATATTGAATGCCTAAAATGAGTCCTCTCGTGGATCTTGTAAGTTTAACATGGCTTCATGGCTCAACCATGTAGTTTCACTTTACTCATACCTAATCAATCTTCATTTTTCCTAAATTTCAATTTTTGACCCGCGGGCCCCTAAACCCACCAAACCTACCAAATACCCTTGAAATTGCCCAAAACAACCAAAATTGCCTAAATTACCCAAAATTTCTCAAAATCAATCCTAGACATTCTCCACCACTCAAATTGGTCATCCATTTCCAAATGTACAAAAATTTCCAAAAATACCCTCCAAATACCCAAAATACCCTTTTTGACCCAAAAATCTAAAAATTCCAAAAATTCCTAAAAAAATTCCAAAAAATCCTAAATATTCCCAATTTTATTTTGTTCAATTGCTATATACCCAAATTTTGTCAATTTAACCCAATTTGATTAAAGGTCTCAAATTAGCCCTTAAGGCCCAAAGTGACCAACCAACCTAATCCATCCCAAATTCAACCCAAATGTCATCCAATATTCCCCAAATTTGTTTTTAAATCTTATTAACATCCCCACAAACAAACCTCTAACTTAATTTACCCAATATTTGGACCTAAACTCCACCCAAGCCCAACCCAAACCAAGACACCCTAAATTGTCCTAAACTAACCATGAACCCAAGCAAGCCCAAATCCCAAAATTAAGACTCAACCAAAATTGAAAACTCTTTTTCACGCCTCCATAAACATTTTACAACATTAATTTTACATCAAAACCAACATTAGCCCAGCCTTAGCCCATGTTAGCCCAATTTGATCCACTTTGACCCTATTATTAAAAGACCCAAATTAAACTCAATTCAACCCCAAATGACACCAAATCTTTTCTAAAATTTTCATGACACATTCCTAAATAAAATGAAACATTTATTTGGCATAATCTTTTATAAACTTTTATCCACAAATTTATTTTTAAAACTTAAAAGCCCACTTCCATAAGACATTTAAAAGCCCATTTTTACCAAATTTGAAAAAGCTCAAAATCTATTCCAAAGCCCATGTGACATTTTTCTCATCATTCCTTTAATTGATATCATCCCCTAAGTCCTAAATCAATCATCAATTAATTCTAAATTAATTCTCATGCCAAATCACCCATAAATGCCAAAACTTCTAAAACCCATTTCCAGGAAATTAAGCCAAGCCATTCCTAAGCCATGAGCAAGCCTTGGAGCCATGCACAAGCTACATGAAAGCCATGAGAATCTTAGGTTTGTCAACACCCCATAAGTGGAAAAAGGAGGAAGGCCTTTAAGCACTCCTTAAAAGTCATTAACCTTACCCATGCTTCACCTTAACCCATGATTAATCCAAATATTCATGGATGGGGACTTCACCACCCTTTCCTAGCTGACCCAACTGATTCCCTCAGCCCAAAACCAGACCCTGATGGGTGCACCCAACCCATTTCCATGTCTTAACCATTTTAATCCCAAAATTAGTCCTCCCCCCATTCCATTTAAATCAAGCCTTAGACACATGGCCAATGCCAATTGTTTGCACAAAACTCAAACCCTGACCTCACTGGTCAAGATGGTGACCCTAGGCAGCTATTCTTCTCCTCCCCTAGGAAGCTTATCCTTGCCCTTAACTTGCCTTGGTGAGCCCTCTAGCCAAGGCTATTTAAACTCCTCAGCTCCACGGCCAAAAGGTTGGATGCACTGGACCTTACCAAAACTCTGCCCAATTGATCTCAAACTCTTCTCCTAACTTAGAGCAATTGATCCCCACTGAAATTCAGCCCTAAAACCCCCTATGTGAGTTCAATTTCTGAGCTCAATTTTAAGCCAAAAACCAGGACACTTCACCACAGTGAGTTAATCTTCAAATTGATTGACTCTACACCTTCACTAGAGCAAGGGAAGAAGTTCCCCAGCAAAAGCCCCCTCACCGGGCTTGGACGAAGTCACACTTAGACAATTCACCAGGATCAGAGGCTTCATCCCTAGGCTCCTCCAGCTCCAATGAACGCGCCGAGCACATCCAATCGAGGCTTCACCTCTAGGACTAAGGTATGGAAACTCCCCTTGCTCCCGAGCTTCCAGCGATTCTCCATTTTGATTCACTTGATTTCGATGCATGTTAGCCGTATGGATAGACTCCTCTAGGCTAGACGAGCATGTAGGAAGAAACCACACTCGATTTGGTTGAGTATCAAGTGAGATTTTAGGTTTAGAAGGTGGATGGCTCTTGGGACACACCAGGCACAGACGATGACCATTGACTGTTTGATCACGCATGTTTTCAACAGACGGCTCAGATGACGTCGAACGAGGAGATGGAACATGAACTGCCGGCCGCGTGGCGCTAACTTAGATGGCGGTGTCGAATGAAAGAATGCCGCATGGAGTTTCGGAGCTGCCGAGGATGACGAGGTGTCGTGTTGGATAAGTAGGAAATTAAGGATTTTCTGAATTATTTAAATAGCGAGAACTTCAAAAATCTATATCTTTGCATAGAAAAATCCTAATAATGAACTAAAAATACCCTCTCGCTCAGTGAATAGAGGAGAATAGTGTGGAAAAAATTAAGTTAATTTGTTGAATTTATGATTTTTAATGATTTAAATACTCTTTGTGATGTTTTAATTCTCCATTTGCATACATAATTCACCACGACGTCATAAGGCTTTTGTAGTCTCTGTTCTTGGGAACATTCGCTGAATTTTCCAAGACCACAGGCCATCTCTATGGAGAATTACCTAATTTTTAAGATTATGTGCCTGTTTTGGTATATTAATTCTAGTAATTAGTATATTTCTTAGAAAATTTTAGAAAAATTAGGAGAGGTATCTCTAGACCCGAGGACCCTAGAAAAATTATGGTTTGATTTTATTCCTTAAGAATAACCCTAATTAGCCCAAACACTTAAAATTAAATTTTAATTAATTAGGAGTAACCACACATCAAAATCACTTGAAAACAATTCTCCATCTCACATAAAAATTTCAAGTCAATTGGAATTAATTTAACCCACTAAATGAATTAATTAAGTGACATAGCTATTTTAAAATTAAAAAATTCATAAACCTAAAATACACTTCAAAAATTCACCAAACTTGTTTTGTGGGCTCTCTAGTATCAGAGGAGTTTAATAAAATTTAAATTGGATTTTTCTATAAAATTTCATTTTGAAATATATTTTTAATATTTTAATAATTAAAAAATTTAAAAAAAATCACAAAAATATTAAAAATCACAAAAATGTCATATTTTGTTCATTAATCACTTAGGAACCAACCAAATATTTTTTTAAGTCTCTACGTTAAGATATTGAATTGTAAAAGCTTAATGTAATTTTTAATGTTAAAAAATGAATTTTCAAACCCTCCCACTAAATTAATTCTAATAAATAAAAGAAAAATTAGAAAAAATATAAAATTTGTTTCTCTGATTTCCTTGAGTTCAAAGGGACTTAAGAAAAATACAAAATCTTTTTTTCGACTTTAATTTCATTTTACAATTAATTAATACCCTAAAACTCAAAATAATTATAATAAATAAAATATGATTTAAAAAATCTCCAAAATTAGTCTAATTGGTCTTCTAGTCAGTAGGAACATCCCATAATTTTTTTAAGGATAGAAACCCTGCCCTGCTCATGTTGTTAAATTTCCATTAAAAACCCTTATTTTTCAAAAAATATAATTATATAAATTAAATTAAAAATGGAAAAAATCACTTTTTGTTTCTAATGTCTTAATTGACATGTGAGTGAGGTGACATAAAAATTTTAAGTTCATTTGAGCTCAATTTAGTGAGTTATGGAGTGAACATGCTTAAAAGGGCATAAAAGTAATTAAGGATTTTAACCCTAATTAATGCTTTAGGCTTAATCAAAGGGAGGGATGAATATTTGATCTTAATTTTCTATTGGATGACTGAAACTTAGGGAATTAAGGGGTTGAAACCCATTAATCACTTTTAATAAATAAAAAAATGGAACCTTAATTAATAAAATCATTTAAATTTTGGGAGAATAGTTAAAATTTGAATTATTAGGATTTGAGATATGATTTAAAAATATATCAATTCTTTAATTTAAAATCCCTAAACGAATCACTCCAATAATATTCAACTTTTAATTAACTATAGAGAAATAATGATCAAAATTAATGATTAAAAAGGAGATAATTTTTAATTAAGTTAAAGCTTAAAACATTAAATGATTTAATAATCAAAATAAAATAAATCTAAAACTTTAAAACAAAATTGAAATCACTTGGAAACAAACTTAAAACAAATTTGAAACATAAAACTTAATCTCAAAATAATTAATAACAAGAAAAAAAAGTGAAAACCGAACCAATTAAAATTAACCTAAAGAACTATGATTAATTTAAACCAAATTTGAATCATTAAAATTTAATGAAATTAAATAATCTAAATACCTCTTTCAACTTAAATAATTTGAAATATTAAAGATTTGCCTAGAACAGTTCATGGTTAAAATATCATAAATTAAATCATTTTTTAGAACATTAAAATTAACCTAAAATATTAAAATCATTTAAAACATAAAGGTTTAACTGAATTAAATAGCTTGAACACTTTTTCAACTCAAAATGATTTAAAACACCTAATAGGACCAACTAAAACATTATAATCAAATCAAAATCACTTTAAATCTTCAACTCAAAACTTTGATTAAGATTTTTTAAAATATTTAATGAACCAAGTTACCCCTAAAGACTTTCATTATCATAACTCCTAAATGAAGCATTAAGTGAAATGTCTCTTCACTCATCAGACAATCAAATGTCTAAGTTCACTGAGCAAGAAACATAATTTAATTAAATTTTTTGGATGATTAAATTCACCTGTACAGTGAAATTCATTTGGACTCGAAATAATCTCAGAAGTATTGAAAAGATGTTCAGGATTCATCTTGAGCACTTTCTCAATATGATGAGGTGTTTTAGAAAAACAATTGAACTTAATTATTCTTTGGTGAAGAAAATCATCCTTAACAAAACACAAGGACCTAGATGTCATAGGAATTTATTAGTGATAGGATTAGGATTTTGGCAGACAACCAGAACCTTCCCTTAGCTTTACCTAGGTACATTTTGCAAATATTTAAATACTCTGACATGTGTTTTATGTGCAGCCGGGAATGACTAGAAGATCTACCAGGTACGCTTTTATTTTATTGCGATTTACTTACCTGCACTGTACTTTACTTCTCTTGCACATTAAACAACAATGTCACCCTACATGGAAACTGAAACCCTTAAGATAGCCACAAAACTGAAACTCAAAACTAAATTAAAATCAACACAAGATAAATTTCACCGCCATAACATTCAAAAGATAAAACAACTCAAAAATTTAGTCACAGATAGAACAACAAAACTATAATTACAACTAAATTAAAACATCTCGTTGGATGATCGGAATTCCCTCGGATGATGTAACCCACGTGTTGCTAACAAGGTTTCCCACGGTCTAAATGAAAGTGTGGAACTCATTCAGCTGAGTTTAGCAAATTCATCTGGACTTAGTGAATCCAATAAAAATAGCGGTGTTAGGATGATGGAACCGTGGGATCTTAATCAGTTCTGCTTAATCAAATTTAAGATTTATTTTAATTAAAACATTAAGTCATCTCAACTTTTAACCTCTCTGAACCAAAACACTTCTCTCATCTCTTAATTGCCACCTTCTAAAACCAAATCTCTGTAACAACAAGGAGCTTGGAGCACTGTGGGCAGCACGTCCATCTTCATCAACAATACTTGTGTTCACATCAGCTAAACCTTTCATAGAATTAAATAACCAAGATATAAGATTTTGAGGTAGTTTGCCTAGTGCAACATAAATCCTCAAGTTTTCGTTAGGCATTTGCATAATCATGTTAGGCAAATTAAGTCCTAACCGGTTTTAGGACTCCGAGGTAGTCGTTTGGTACGACATAAACTCTCATATCTTTAAGGCTATTTGTATGATTATGTTACATAAATATAAGTCCTAATTAACTAAAATTGGCAGGATTGAAACAATAAATAATATTCTCAAATTAAAGACAACTATAGAATAGTTGAGAAGTCACTGAAGTTTACTTCAGGTTTGTTACATCCCCTATTTTTCTTCCTTTGGATTCCCAAAATAACTGTTCTAAATTTGAGCTACTCCCTATTGAAATTTTCAAAATCCAATTTGTTTCAAACCTTAAGCTTTGAAATTCTTGAGAGCAAAATCACTGATCATTATTGAGAGTTTTCTTAAGTTTTTTCAGACATTTAAGATGTAATTAACTATAAGGGCTTGCCCTTATAGGGAACTTTAAGAACCCAAGTAATAGAAACCCTAATTAATTTCTTTAAATTAAGCAGGGGAACTTGTCGGCTTATAAAATTGGTTCGTAGACTAAACAGATGTCACAAATCATCTAGTTTTTTTAATCGAGCCCCATCATCAAGCAGTGTGTCTATTCCTCGGAATAGATACACGGTTTGTGATGCGATGCTCGTTTATATAAACTATTTGGGATGTGATATCGATTTGATTTCATATCTTAAAATTTTTAAATTTAAAATTATTTTGAAAAATCAAATGCTACTTTTCAAACTATATATATATATATATATATATATATATAAATTAAACTTAAAATCTAAAAGATTAGTCGACAATTTCTATAGGCGACCCCCTTTTTAAAAATACAACACTCAACATAAAAATATGCCGACAATGCAATGTTCTTGTCCATCTTTGTAGTATTTGATGCATTGTGATGACAGGACCATTTTATACTCATGAAGCCACGGTTGACCAAGCAGAGTGTTGAACGAATCGATGACATGGAAATTTATGATTTTTACTAGATTTCCAACTTTAATTTTTAGTGTTATAGATCACAGGGCCCTTTCTCCTTTCTGATTGAATCCTCTTAACATCGTCTTATTCATAGTGAGCTCTCATGCGTCGATATCCAAGTAAGCCAATTTCTATAGACTCATTATGTTAAGCGACACTCCAGGATCTACTAACACTCTGGAAAGTACAAACCTACCAATGATGACGAAAATGTAGAGCAGATGGTTGTGATCAGTAGTACCGAGTAACAAATCTTCATCGGTGAAGGTTATGCTAGGCTGTCCCTTCAAAGTACAAACTCCATCCGAGGTCGTTCTAGCCAACTGAGCTAAGCAAATGTTTGGATCAAGTAAAACCTTGACTAGATTTTCTCTCATCTTCTTTAACAGGATCAGAGCATTGTAAATTCTTAGTTTGGCTGGTAACTTCCTAAAATGAGCTAGTACATTGTAATCCACTTTTTTTTATTTCCAATTTTGTTTTGAATCTGCACTACCTATATTGCTCGAGGTAGTTCGTCTTGAGCGACTATATGTTTTCTTTTATGCACTAGAGCTGTTCTTGGAAGTATTACCTTTCCACTTTTGAAATTCACTTCCGTTATTTCTTCCTCCTTTTGACTTAGAGGTTCTCCTGTTGTTGTAGTTTATTCTTTTGAATTGTTTCTGCATCCAAAAAGTCTAAGTTGATGGTAAGTGGAGTCCCTTTGCACTCGAAGACTGGCTTTTCACTTCTTGTACTGTTGTAACTGGTGTTGTTGATATCTTCTTCATCTTTATTAATGTTTTCATCGAGAATTAGTATGATTTAATGATTATTTTGGGAATCAAAATTGAAGTTAGATAGGTTGTGATTAGTTACGTCATCATTTGAGGCAGTAAGAACGTAGCCAAAATCATAACTCTTATAATTATAAGACCGGGGAGGGATGAAGAGGAAATTATACACAGTTAACAGTTTGAGGGATTTCTCCCCCAAATTTGAAACAACCAATCTAACAGGAGCAGTCCCTATCCTAGGCTTCACGCTATCGATCTTCATTTCTTCCAAGGAATCTTTCTTCTCATTCTTTTGCTGCGGTGATTTCTCCTGTGTAATCTCCATTTTTGGCTAGGAGGTTATAGACTCTGTACAGTGGCAATCTGCTTCGAAGCGGTATGTATCTGATTTAGAATATTTATGGAAGACTTGGTGCAAACCTTTCTCCATGCTTCTCTGTTGATAAGGATCTATCGGGTAGAATGGCTCGGCCGAAATCACTCTTTCAGGTTCTTTTATATATTCTTTCGGTATTGTTATATTTTCTTCTTTATAATTCTTCTCGAGCAAATCCTTAAAATTGAAACATCCCTCTATTATATGCCTAAGCAACCTGTGGTATGAATAAAGATTCAGATGGTCCTTCTCGTTCTTCTCTTCTGGATATTTTGGCACAGACAATCGGAACTCGGGCTTCTTCATCAAATTTTTGAGCATCTTTGCTACGACATCGTCTTTGAAGGAGTAGTTCTTGTGTAGCTGTTCAACAATTACTGGACCCTATCGTCCATCTATCCTGTATGGTATCTACTGTGAACTAGCTTGATTATTTTGCTTTGGAAAGGGTTAACCATACTGCTGAGACTAACTATACTGTGTAGGCTGACTGTACCGTAGAGGCTGACTGTACTGAGGTGAATGACTATACAGTTGTGCCGACTGCTCAGCCGGAATCCTCGTCGACTGCTTCCCTTTGTCAACTATTGCCACCATACAAGATCTATTCTCATACACATTGAATAGTCTTATTTTCTTTGCTTTCTATATAGGCTTTATAAGCTTGACTTCTTCTTGCAAACTGCTTGCTTTGTTGAGTAGCTCCCCGAAAGATTTAATAGTAAGACCCTTAAGCATGAAGGCCACCGAACCATGGATACTTGTTGACCTCACTTTTGGTTAAGGTCTAGTCTCTCTTAAGAATAGCCTAGGGTCTAGCCATAGGACTCTTTTGGTGACTTTCTTAGAGGACTAGTCATGGAACCCTTTCCATAGAAATTCAAAACTCTTCTTGCTCCACTAAGGGGTTTTCACATGCTTAAGGCCTAACCTCCACCTTTTGGTAGGAAAGAAGAAAGCATAAGGAATCCTAGGGGAAGTCTCCTATAGGTGGTCAAACCTTAGGATTTGTCCTGAGGGAGGTCTGGAGATCATTACTCATACACTTCACATTCACAACATCACACTGCACATCCTAATTTTAACCCTGAACTCTTTGGAAACTCATGTGGATAGCCCAGCCCTAAGTCTATGACTAAGTGGTAGGGACCAACACTTAGAGGACCAAATTTAAGTGACCCTTGATCATTACATCCTGATCACCTTGAAGCCAAGCTTCAATTTTCCAAACTTTCAAAAATTTGGCCACCGGCCTCCCGAAATTCCCTAAATAACCCTGAACTACCCAAAATACCCAAAATTTCCAAAATTACCCAAATTCACCAAAATTCCCCAAAAATCATTCCAAGATATTCCTTACCACTCAAATTGACCATCCATGACCAAAAATTCCAAAATTTCCAAAATTTCCAAAAATACCTTCCAATACCTTCAAAATACCCAAAATACCCTTTTTGCCCAAAAATCTAAAAATTCCAAAAAATTCTCAAAAAATTGCAGAAAATCCTAAATATCCCCAATTTAATTTTGTTCAACTACAATATGGGTCAATTTTTCCATATTAATACACTTTCAATCCAAAATCCCAACTTGGCCCATTTAACCTAAAGGTGCCTAAACCAAATCCAATCTTGACCCAATTGACCCCAATTTTCATCAAATTCAATTCTAAACCAAAATTCAACATCCCCAATATCAACTTAGACCAAATTCAAGTCCAATGTGACCCACGTTTGAATCTAATTCCACTTGAAATCAAAATCCCCAATTTTGCCTAAATAACCCAAAACTCCTAAAGTGACCCAATGTCAATCAATTCCTTCCAAATTTCAATTCCAAACTCTTTATAATACCTACTTAAACTGAATTGGATCATAAATTGCCCACAAATTGAGCTCAGGTCTTACCCAAATCCATTTTGGACCAAAGAAACCCCAATTTTTACCCAAGCTGAGCACATGTTTTAAATCCACCAAATTGACCCTCTAAACTTTGTCCAAACAATTTTATGTCTTCATAAACATTCTTCTAGACAACCATATATACATTATTGTTGAAGACCACTGAACCCCATTCCCACTCAAACTCAAGATAACTTGAGCCGAACCCAACATGGTCCAAAATAATCAAAAATCCAATCCATGCCAAAATTGAACCTCCAGATGAGCTCAATACCACTTTATGTCTTCATGAAAGATCTTCATTACAATCATTTGGACAATATTGATCAAGGCACTTGGACTTCATTGAAGGTCTAGCCCAGTCTAAACTCAAATTAGCCCAATGTCCTTAAAATGGATCCAAAATCCAAAACTCACCAAACTGAAATACACTCACACACACACCCACATTCTCCCCCTCCTACATCTCAAGGCAAAAAAAAAAAAAAAAACAAAAAAAAAAACAAAAAAAAACAAAAAAAAAAAAAAGTTTTATAAATCTTCCCTTCACCTTACTTCCATGCCTCTCCCTCACTCTCCCTCACTTCTCCCTCACCCTACCCGCCACCTCACCCTACTCTCCTCACCTTCACCACACCTCCTCATCACCTCCACCTCATCTCTCCCTCACTCCCCTCTTTACTCCAAAGCCGTGAGCCTCCCCATTAAATCCCCCCATAATCCCATTTTACACCCCCTTACACACACACTTACACATTTCCTCATTCTCCCCTCAAACTCCTTCTAGCCGTGACCCTCTCTTCTCCTTCTCCTCCTTCTAAGCTAGTCACAATCACTCCCTTCCTCTCTTAGCCATGGTTTCCAACAAGTGCTTCTCCAAGGCAAGGTAACATCTTCCCCTTCTCTCTACTTTTATTTTTAGTTCAAAATTTCTTAAAGGGAAAAGTTCATCATCATTTTTATGTTTAACTTAAAAGTCTAAATCACACATACATGCATTTTTTTTTCTTATTCTCCTTCATAGGTTTTTTTCAAAAGAAAAAAAAAATTATTTGTTAATCCCTTTCACAAATCTTCAAGCTATTTAAACTTTCCCATGCTTAGGCTTTAGGGATTTTTTTATGCAAAATTATTTAGCTATTTCCATGTATAGCCATAAGATTTCTTTCATGCAAGCTATTCCATGCTTAGCCTTAGGATTTCTATTCTTTTTATGCAAGTTATTAGCTAATTAAGTTAACTAGTTTGATATTTACAAATATACCACCTAACTTTATACATTGAAAAGAATAAATTTTAAATTTTAAAAGGAATAAACATAAGGATAAGGTAAAATGAGAGGGAATGAAATAAATTTTTAATAATATATAATAATAAAAAAATAACTACATAAATTATACATATATAAATTAATAATATAAATGTAAATATATTAAATGTACTAAAAAATATATAAATTAATGTTAAATATATTGTAAATAAATTATAATACACTAAATAAATAATGTTTAAAATAATGTATATAAATTATATATAAATAAGTGACATAATAAAAATAATCTGTACTAAATTTAAATAAATACTACTAAAACATAAATAACTAATTAAAGAATAATATATATATATATATATATATATATATATATATATATATATATATATATATATATATATATATATATGTAAATTAACAATAACAATATGTAAATAATAATTTTAATAAATAATAACTTAAATAAATGATAATAATTTAAAATAAATGAAAGGGTCATTTAGGAGAGAGAATGTTTAAAAAGCTTCATAAATAGATAAATAAATAATAAAAATAGGTAAATAAAACATCATTCTTTTTAAAATAATCCAAATATAAATATACATGTAAATAATAATTTTAAGAAATAATAACTTAATATAAATGATAATAGCCTAAAATAAAGA
The DNA here is from genome assembly GCA_022702705.1 of Papilionanthe hookeriana x Papilionanthe teres. Classification (NCBI taxonomy): domain Eukaryota; kingdom Viridiplantae; phylum Streptophyta; class Magnoliopsida; order Asparagales; family Orchidaceae; genus Papilionanthe; species Papilionanthe hookeriana x Papilionanthe teres. Next base: position 154,884,788 of record CM040428.1, on the reverse strand, counting down.
AAAGAATAATTTAAGAGAGAGAAAATGAAAAGTCTTATAAATAAATAAATAATAATAAAAATGGTAAAAATAAATAATGTAAATTAATAATATAAATTAATAACGATAAATCAATAATATTTAAGTAATAAAAATATAAATATAATTAATTAAAATAAAATAACTTATAAGGGATAATAAAAATAAATAATACATATATATATAAATTGAAAAAAAATTAAATAATATAAATGAATAATGAATTAAATTTTAAAAATTAAATAATAATTAAATTAAATAAATTACATTAAATAATAATTAATTAAGTAAACCAAAAACAATTAAATAAATAATAGTTTTAATTAAATTAAATTAATTAAATAAATTAAAAAAATTAAATAAAGTAAAATTATATTAAATTAAATGATAATGTAAATAAATAAATAATTTAAAATTAAATTAAATTAATTAAATAAATTAAATTAAGTTAAATAAATTAATGAAAACTGAATATTAAATTAAAGTTAGATAATAATTGTAAATAATAATAAATTAAATTAAATCAAATAAATTAAATTAATCAAATCATATTAAATTAAATTAAATTAAATAATAATATAAATAAAAATTACATTAAATAAATTAAATAAACAAATTAAATAAATTAAATTGATAATGTAAATAAATAATAAATTAAGCTAAACTAAATAAATAAAATAAAATAAAATAAATTAAATTAAATAATAATTTAAATAAATAGTAATTTAAATTAAATTAAACAAAATAAAAAAAATTAAATTAAATTTTATTATATTAAACAATAATACTTTACATTAAATTAAATAAAAGAATTAAATTAAATTAATAATAATTGTAAATAATAATAAATTAAATTAAATTAAATTAAATTAAATAACAAAATAAAATAAATTAAAACTAAAATAATAATTTAAATAAACAAATATTAAGTTAAAGTAAAAATGAAATAAATAAATTAAATAAGTTACAATTAAATAAAAAAAATAAATAAATAACAAACAATTAATAAAATAAATTAAATAAATAACAATTAATTAAATAAAACAAATGAATAACAATTAATTAAATCACATAACAATAACACAAACAAAATAAAACAATAACATACAACATACAACAATGATAACACATAACAACATAAACAATAAAAATGTAATACGATAATAACATATAAATAACAATCACATATAATCATAACTACAATCTCAACACAAACAATAATCACCACACATAACAACAGTCCTGATCATAATACGATACCAACACGATAACAATCAAACCTAGGATAGGCCCCCTGAGGCATGACCTATTTTCCCCTTTATAAAGACCCCTAGGAAATCACAACTTGGTGTAGAAAATATAACAAGAATACCCTTATGCTTAGTGAATGCATGGAGTATCCCAAATTTTTACCCGATGTCCACATAACCTTCCCAATTCATATTCCACACTCAAAATCCCTAGTTTCAAATCCCAGCACAAACCAAAACCAAAATTAAACATAAACCTAAACCAAACTAAAACCAAAACTCAAACCAAACAAAAATCAAAACTCAAACCAAACAAAAACCAAAACTCAAACCAAACCCAAACTCAAATCAAACCAAAATCAAACCAAACTCAAACCACACCTAAACCCATCTGCCCTAACCTATCCCGAACACCTGTGTTCATTAAGCATAAAGTCTAAATGAGCCCGACACTTGTCATCAGGATATGAGAGGGAAGCATGGACCTGCATCCTTCTTTGACTATTTGGATACTTCTGAGGTCTATTAAACTTAATATGTCTGCTTAATGAAACCATCCTTAATTAAATTAACAAAGTTCATTGAAACACAACATAAAAATTCGTATAGACATCATAGGACTTGGTAGACAACTGAGATCTCAACATAGACATCATAGGATTGAGTAGTTACTTCTTGTTAGTTCTACTTCTTCCTGTTTTCTGGCATGCTTTAATTTCTAAAAAATTATAAACACATATATGCAATGCAATACTAAAGTCTCAGCTGGGAATAACGAGAAGACCCTTCAGGTACACTTTTACTTTATTGCAATTTAACTTATTGCAATTTATTTAACTGCACTGCATTTTACATTTCTTGTATGATAAATAAGATCGTTGCATGAAAACTGAAACCTTTAGGATAGCCACAAAACTGAAACCCGAAACTAAATTAAAAGTTATATAAGATAAAATTTACTGTCACAACATTTCAAAATATAAGACAACTCAAAATTTATTCACAAATAAAACAACAAAAATTACAATTTTAACTAAATTAAAACATCTCGTTGGATGATCGGGAATACCTCTGATGATGTAACCCACGTGTTGCTAACGGGATTTCCCACGGTCTAAATGAAAGTGTGGAACTCATTCAGTTGAGTTTAGCAAATTCATTTTGACTAAGTGAATCCGATGAAAATAACGGTGCCGGGATGACGGAACCATGGGATCTTAATCGGTTCTGTTTAATCAACTTTAAGATTTGTTTTAAATAAAACAATAAAACACATGGATTTTATGATTTCTATAAACCAAAACACTTCTCTCATCTCCTGATTTTCACTTTCTAAAACTAAACCTCTGCAACAACAATGAGCTCGAGGCAATACACCGAAAGGCAACACGATCAAGGATGCGGAAGGACATGTTCAAGAGAGAAAACAGCGGATCTTCAACAGCAACTCTCTTTTCTTATAAATAAACAACTAGCCAAAAGATTTCGAGGTAGTTTGCCTAGTGCAACAAAAATCATCAACTTTTTGTTAGGCATTTGCATAATTGTCTTATTCAAATTAAGCCCTAACCAGTCTTAGAACTCCGAGGTAGTCGTTTGGTACCATATAAGCCCTCACATCTTCAAGGCTGTTTGTATGATTGTGTCATACAAATATAAATCCTAATTAATTAAAACATGCAAGATGAAACATTAAATGAACTCCCAAATTGAAGCCAAATAATAGGATAGTTCGGGATGTTGCTAAGATTCTTCTTGGATCCCCAGCTTCTCCTACTTCTCTTCTATTGGACTCTTAAAATAAACTGTTCTAAACTCGATCCATTCCCTATTGAAATTCCAAAATTCAATCCTTTGAAACCTTAAAATTTGAAATTCTTGAGAGCAAAACCACTGATCATTATCGAGAGTTTTCATAAATGATTCCCGTCATTTAGGATGTAATTAACTATAGGGGCTTGCCCTTATAGGGAATTTTAAAAACCCAAGTAATATAAACCCTGCTTAATTCCTTTATATTAAGCGAGGGAACTCGTCGGCTTATAAAATTGGTTCGCGGACCAAACGGATGTCACAAATCTTTTAGTTTATTTAATCGAGCCCCATCATCAAGCAGTGTTACTATTCCTCGGGATAGATACACAGTTTGTGGTGCGGCGCTCGTTTATATAAACTATTTGGGATGTGAGATCAGTTTGATTTCATATCTTAAAATTTTCAAACATAAAATTATTTTCAAAAATGAAATGCTACTTTCCAAATTATATATATATATAACTTAAATTAAATTTAAAATCTAAAAATATGCCGACAATACTCTTGAGTAGTATCTTGATCATGTGTTGCACTTGTACCTGAGGCTCACATTTCATGCTTAATTTTCTCCATCTCATAATTTAGTTGACCAAAGTTTCTTCAGGCTTCTACCGCTCCGCTATGAGATCTCCTATAGTAACGTGGTGTTGTGCGCCGGTGAATCTTTTCACAAACATGTTTTCCATTTCTGTAAAGGTCTTCAATGATCCGTTAGGTATTTCTGCATATTAGTCAATAGCTATCCCTGACAAGCTGCTGATGAACTGTCAGAACAATGGAGCTTCGTTCCCTCATGTGTTGCAATAACTGGCTTTGAAATGTGTTATGTGCTGACAAGGGTTACCTGTCCTGTCAAACGTCTTGAAAGTTGGGGGCGTAAAGCCTTTGGGGTAAGGCACGACAACTAACTCCTCTAGGTAGAGTCTAACCTTTAAAACAAATGCTCCACCTTTGGACTAAGCCAAGGCCTCTTGGACTTATTGTTCGACCATTTGTTTGATATCCTTCTCTGAAAGATTTGGAGCTGAATCCTTCTTTGGTGGTTCACCTTCATTAGCAGAAGCGACTCCTCTTCTTTCATCTGTAATTTGTATAACTTTAGGGTGGTTAACGTTTAGAGATGCTGCTAGTTGTGACTGTGTCTGTCCATGTGTTGCAGCCATGGTAGTCATGACAGTGGCCATCTCCCCAATATTCTTCTCCAGACGACTAATATATTCAACTCTTGTCAATATAGCCCTTTGAAGCTCATCTGCAATGTTCTCCTCACTAGGATCATCATGCGTAGATGACGTGGACCATGTCTTGATGAAATTAATCTCCATGAACTCTTCCTCCCTATAATCTGACAAGTTGTTATCTTCACTGTCGACGTCTAGTCCGAATTCTCTTTCTAATTCTAAAATCTATACTCAGAGCTTTCAAAATTTATCACCAACTGTTTTCTCTTTAATTAGCTTCAAATCTGTAGGCCTCCCTCGACTGTCACTTCTTTCTGCAACTAACTTAGAAACAACGACGGTAGTGACAACGGGAACATCAGACTCATGATCTATTTTGTGATCGGCAGACTTCTCGGAGCATACTAGTGCAATAACCTTCAATAACCACACTTTCCTCTTAAAATTCAACACCTTGAACAGAAGTGTCTTAGCAAGGACATGAAAGTGGTGGGGAGAAGTATGCTTCCTAGGGTCCAAATCTTGTACAAAGAAAAATAATCCTCTCATACTCTTCCTATTCTGGAATTCCTTATAATCATTAGCAGACGGTACTCTTAGACCCAGCCAAGAATTGACCGAACTGCGCACTGCGGGTGTCGAGTGGCAGTAGTATCACTTACAGTGGTGGTGGCAGCACTGGCACGTCTCCCTAAATAGAGCTTGATAGAAACATGAACTGTCGATGTTTCAGACAAACTATGTATCAGAAGGTCGGATCGGGTTTCTCTTTTCTGAAAATTTCATTCTTCATTCTCAAGGATGTTGTGCATCTCATTCTCTTGAGGAGATTGGCAACAAAAAATCCCTATTTCTCAGTTAATCTTTAAAAAAACTGTACAGACTCGGGTGACATGTGTGGGCCCTCCCTCACCTCATCATGACCATGGGGTAATGGTAGGCAGTAGCAATCTAGTCGAGGCTTTCAACTCCAATAGTATTGATCAAAGGGTGGAACCTACTCCCTCGAAGTAGAGGAGAGGTCTCCGGTTAACCGAGTTTCTCCTGTTAAGGAATCTCATCATTCACTGGCAGACTAGTAGCTTGTGCCCTGCGGTTTTGAAAATCATACGACTGCAGTTCCTCCTTTAAGACCTATTCGTTGGAGGAACTCTAAAGCTGGAACCAATCTCAAAAACTGACAACTAGGGGAGGAAAGCATTATCAGTATCTTCTTCATATAAAATTTCCTTCCCCTTTGCAGAAGGGAAGGTAGGTGCGGTGACGCCAAAACCAGTAGCAGTAGGGGTAACAACTCTCCTAGGCACAGAGACGACTGACTTGACGGGGTAGGAGTAACCTTCACCTTCTTAGTAGAAGGGAAGTCCTGGTTGGAATTTATGTTGAATTTGGTATACAGCTATGGAATTTTGAGAACGGCTACCTTCACGAAGATGAACGTGGCTTTTCCAAGTACGACTTCAAACTCACTGATATTGGTCCCAAATTGGATCATCGGTGCAGCAAGGTGAGCCTCGCGGAGGTGGGAAAGTTGCAAGAGAAGGTAAGTTTTAGGGTTGACATCGTGACTGTCAAAAGAAACATTTTGAAAGTTAGCGAAGGCTTAAACCTTACAACATAGTGTAAGCACTATGAAAAAGGTCGTTCTGTGAACTGGGCACAACATTATTTTATTTTGAATATTATATTTTTATCTTGTTTTTTATATTTTTGTATATTCATTAAAAGGAGCTTAATATTTAAGAAGGAATGTTTTGATTTCTCGATAGCGAGCTCGAACCTGGGAGACACAAAGAGAAAGTAAAGTGTGGGACCTTGCTTGGAATTCCCTTCACAACATACACTGGCCTGAAGAAACATGTTTGCTAACACACATATTGGGGGTCCAAACCCCACAAAAACAAGACGAACTCTAAGGATTCCTGAACCCCTCTATTTAAGGATGGACAAACAGACGGTCCTGGATTCAAGGAGAGTTGATTATACTTTCCTAAGAAAGAAATGGGTAAAGTATGTCAGTGGAAGAATAGTAATCTAGTTCATGTGGGACATGAACACATTATCGATATATGTTTACAACATTTTTTTATCTCAATCAAGCGAGAAAATATTTCCAACAGAGTCACTAAAAAATTGTCGGTGTAAAAATTAGAGATTCGTCGGTTGTGTGACTTTTTAAATTTGCCAAAATTTAGGAACTCAGCTTTATATTTATATAAATTTAGATTTTCAAAATGAGTCACACAATTAATGCAAGTGTAAGTATCTCTCAAGTAATAAAGGGCTATAATGGAGTCCTAGAAATTGATCCCACAGAGAGACAATTAATTTCAAGGCATAGCACTTAATTCTCTATTTAAATCACAACATAATTGCAAAAAATTTTGATTTTTGAAATAGGTGCAAATGATAAAAGTTACTATTACTACTAAAGTACGCAACATAAGTTAAAGTACACACAACACTAAATTTATATCTAAACACAGTTGCAAGAAAGTGTCTTCCTCCTTTCCAATGTTAATGTGTTGATTGTTGTGACATAGATCAGTGATACAAATGTATTGTGCCAAATTGGAAAAATCCTATTCTTTACCCATATTTCAGCGTATAAAGAACATTGGCTAGTCTTAAGTTTAGTCCCCAAATCCGTGGCTAGGCTAGGAGGATACTGGCTCTCACTCCAAGGCTCCCACTTCCCTTCTCCTGAAGGCTAAATCTTGCTTTGGTTTCCAAATCTTAAGATCAAATTGGGGATTTTTGCCTATCACTCTAAAGTCTGCAATCCTACGCCCATCACCGTACATTTCCATATTTATTTGCACTCAAACCCCATGAATTACATTCCTAATTCATGGACAGTGAATGTGATATTCACTTAAGTTGTGGAACTCATAATCCTTTCGAAACATAAGTTTTCCAACAAGTTTTAACAATTCAATTGGCCAGATCAAAAAGTAAATGAAGTTCTAAGTGAAAAGATCATCACAAATTATCCATAATTAATCGACACATCATTTCCATTTCACAACATCAAAACATCACATGAGAAGAATAAATTCAAAGAAATCTACTCATGACTTATGAGAAAAGGATGACACAACATGGATTTTATATCTAAAAATAATGTCATACAATTAGAGTAAGGAAAAGACTACTTATCTCAAACTCTTCCCTAAGCGAATCTCAAGGAATTCCTTTGGCTCCTCTTCTTTCTTCACAACAACACACAAGTCTCTCTTTATAATAATAAGGATGAAGAAATTACTCACTTTCCCTCTTCTCCTACACTCCTTGGAAGAGAATTTACAAACCCTAGATCACTCTCTCTAAACTTCCCTAATACTCTCTACTCTCTAACACTCACTAAACACACACACCCCCTCTGAAATCTCTCCCAAAAGTGGTTTAAATTCTGACATAACTGATTCCCCAAGAGTTTCCACATTCATACTTCCAAAATTCGTCCAAATACATTAAATCTAGTTTGAAATCGGGATAGGGCGTGGTTTGGCGCTGGATAAGGTGCCGTTCGGCGCCAATTCAACTTTTACACTTTGGCTCCTTTTTGCTCTAAATTTACTCCTTTTTGCTTTCTTTTGCTCCAAAGTCCTCTAATCACTGTACCTGTATGAAATCATGAAAAATACATTCATGCAATATCATCAAAAACAGGTATGAAATGGATAGTAAAAAACTATCAAATTTTTTGTGGATCAAGATCCCCCAAACCTAACTATTACTTGTCCTCAAGTAATTTTTGTTAATACATAAAATTATGATCCACTGCAATGAACCTTCCTCTCTAGAATACTAATATTCTGAATTAGATAAGTACAATAGTTAAACTTTCAGAAAGATCTTTGAATAATTTAAGTAGAATTTGCAGGTGTAGGAATATCTAGTAATCAAGTATAAGAGTTCTAGCCTTCTATCCATTTCAGAAATGACTGTAGATTGTTCTATTAATGCACTCAAAAGCATTTCATGAAAAGAAGTTCATGAGAACATTACTAGTAAGGATACACATATAATTTAGGAAAGTAAATAAGTTTTTCCTTTAGGTAGGTCCAAGTGAAGCCAATTTTTTATTAGGTATTTCCTCAAGCTTCTCCTCTCATTTCTTTTCTTTGTTTTTTTTTTCTTTTGCTTTTTTTCCTTTCTTCTTTTCTTTTCAAGTGAAGATTACTGTATCTGGATAACCATTAATGATTTTGAACTTCACCCTTCTCACTCTAAATTTGAAACTTACCACAATCCTTTAACTTATAGGCATTTCATAGGTTTATTATGGATTCATTATAGAGTCTCAATCTTGTATATTCACATAAAGTTCTAAGATCTTAATATACTAAACATACAATTTTTCTTACTTTGAATAGTAGTATATAGTTCTATTCTCTTATACTAAATATCTTAGCCTACAAAAATTTTTTTCATTACCAAATATTTCCATTCAATTTCACATAAATACTTATATAAAATGAAAATACAAATATCTGAAATTGAGTTCTATCATAGGAAATCATGTTAATAATAAACCTTGTTCTATAAAATGAAAGGTCTTGTAATTGAAATAATGCATTGATGTGGGCAGGGGTAAACTCAACCATTTGACCTCTAACCAAAATGTACTCGCTCTCCGAATAGTTGAGGTTAGCATAGAATTCTGGAACAATAACCAGCAACTCTTCGGGAGTAGAACAACAAAAAATCTCCCATTGACGACTCGTTATCAACTCTTCAATTTCTCCTCCAGAATTTTCAATGGCTCGCTCTTGAATACATTTCTTGTTAGTAAGAGATGTACTATAGCGCGAATAAGCCTTGAAACTAACAAATCTTCTCTCATCATATTCAAACTTCCTCTTCCCCTTAGCCAATCTTGGAGTCATTTGTCTAAAAATTTCAAATTAATCCTAATGAATTCCAAAATCACAATGTAAATGTCTCCAAAGTAAATTAAGTTGGTAAGAACTCAAATCTCATGAAAAATCACTAAATCTTTTCTAAAATCTTCAAAATATCAAATCATCCTAATGTAGGAGATTCCCATGATAAAAAAAATAGTTTAAAGTGAAGCTCTTGCCGAGAGAAGATGAAATATGAACATTTCTGGTCATGAAATCGCTCCAAACCCAATGCTAGTGAGCCCTAGGTACGAAGTCAGCCTTGGTGCGTAGGTAGAAGATGGTGGTTAGGGAAAAAATGGCGGGTCCCAGGGTTAAATCATGAAATCTGGAGTTTGGACAAAATTTTTAACCTAGGACTGAACAGTGCAGGCGCTAACACCGTTCGACGCAATTTTATTCATTACAGGCCAAACTCTCTGACTTTGGGCGCAAAACAGCTTTGGATAGGGCGTCGTTCGGTGCTAGTTCAAAAGCTGGTTTTCCAACTTTCTTTTGCAATATCAACCATTTCAAGCTCGCTCTGACATGTAATTAGTCTAAATAAGCATTGAATAATGTACTAAAGCCTTGACAAACTATATTTATAACACAAACAACACAAAACATCACTTTGATATGTATAGAATCCAAATTACAACCACATCCTAATAACACTCAACATAACACACAATCAAACCATAGACTCTAAGATTCAGCGTCGATCACAACGACAACACAATAACGCTGACAACTTAAAAAGAAAGCCAGTCCAAACATAACATCTAATCAAAGAAAAGCAAACAACACACAAACATAGACACATAAACATAATAATCAAGCCTTCATTCTTCCTCAGAACTATCCTCAACTCTTAAATCTCCAATGGACTGAGAATGAACGCATTAGTTGTAGAATAAATGAAACGGGAATTTTTCTGTGGAATCCTCTTCAATCCAACCTTTCTTTCTCATCAACTCAACCAAACTTCCTTCAACATATCCAGAATGATCGAAGTGCTCCTTTATTCTCCATTCCAGATGATCAAAGAAGTCAGATAGATTGTTTATTGAATTCATCAAGTGTTGAAATTCTTTCTCCAACTTTTTAATTTTCTTCAGCATGATCTGTGAACTCTCAAGAAAGTAAGGAGGAATAGGTGTCGATATCTAAGATGGTTAATCATCAATGATACTCATATCATTTAAATCACCAATTTCCTGGCTACTATACTAATCTGTTGAGTTGATAGGCTTCCAAGGTAGAAGCACTTTCTCCCAATTCTCATAAGGCACTTGTGATTGACTACAGAGTAGAAATATGGTGGAAGGGTTTCCAAGCCCATATTTAGATCCATGAACTCTCAATCTCAAAACAGACTTTACAGTTATTGCACCAACATTAATAGACATTCTCATTTAAATACAATAATTCAGAATATCACTCTCCTTAGTAACTTTACTGATATTCATAGTTGGGAGCAATTTTGCACATATGAAGTAATAATGTAAGTGCTTTGACGTAGGATTTAATAGAGTGGTCGAAAAACTTACATACCTGCTATCTCTTATCTCCCAATCATTACTTTCATTAGTCAGATATCTGTATATATCATTCATGTTGTCCTTCGTTAAGGCAAATGTAAAATAATATGAGATTGGCACATTCTCAATCATATATAAATCATTAATCTTCGCAGGAGTAAATGTGACAAACCTACCTCACACACAAACTGATCCTTGGTTGATTCCATAAAGATTTACAAAGAATTATTTCACAACTGGAATTACTATGGCTGTAGTAGTATACCATAACACTTGCCAATGTCTTTGTATAATTATTTCTTCAATTTGAGTATTAGGAGAATTCTAACCTCGATTCACATAGCCTCGCTCCTTGATCAATCTCATTTTTGAGATAGTTTTGTTGAAAAGACTTTGTGCTTCGAAACTCATGAACTTTCTACGGTTGAAAACTTGAAATCTTACAGTTTCAATCGAGTCAGAATCCATTATGATAAGATTTGGGATCTTCCTTTTCATTCCTTTGGTAGTTTCTGCGTCTAGGGGCAGTTTTGAGGAGTTTAAGTGGAAGAAATGTCACTTAGAACTGCCTAACCTCGAATTTAAAGACGAGAAACTATTTTCTAATCAGCAGTGTGGTTCGGCGCTGGTGACAGCGCCGTTCAGCACTAGTTCAAATTTCACCGAACTTCATTTTTATCCAAATTTGTTCTAAACATTGATTTGATCCATTTCTTTAATGTTATAAATGATAATTAAGGAAGGGCAGGACTCATTTATGTATCAAACAAACACAACAAACAAACAAATAAGCAAACATACACTAAATATTTATGGGTTGCCTCCCACAAAGCGCTTGGTTTAACGTCGTTAGCCCGACATAACTTCAGTTATTCAGGTCGATCCAACATTAAAACATCTTTAAAATTAGGTCTATTCCCTTCAAAATATGTTTTAATCGTCGTCCATTAACTTTAAATTTTCTTCCAGAATCAGGGTCTTCGATAATCACAGCACCAAATGGATAGATTTTAGTTACAGTGAAAGGTCCAGTCCATCTAGACTTTAGTTTAACAGGAAATAACTTCAATCTTGTATTGCATGATAAAACATTTTGTCGAGGTTTAAGTTCCTTTTTAACAATCTTCCGATCATGCCAGATTTTAATTTCTCCTTATATATTTTATCATTATCATAAGATTCATTTCTGATTTCTTCCAAATCATTCAATTGCAACAGTCTCTTCTCACCAGCATCTTTCAAATTAAAGTTCAATTTCTTTATCGCCCAATATACTTTATATTCTAATTCAACTGGTAAGTGACATGTTTTTCCAAATATCAGTCAATAAGGGGACATTCCTATAAGAGTTTTATAAGCAGTTTTGTATGCTCATAAAGCAATATCTAATCTAGCAGACCAATCTAATCTCTCAGGATTAATAACTTTCTCCAAAATTCATTTAATTTCACGATTAGATACCTTTGTTAAACCATTTGTTTAAGGATGATAAGCTGTAGAGATTTTATGCTTAAAATTATATTTTCCACCAATCTCTGAATCAGATTATTCTTAAAATGGGATCCTCCATCAGTGATTATTACTCTAGGCATTCCATATCTCGTGAAAATATTTTTCATTAAGAACCTCCAAACACTTCTAGCATCACACCTAGGTAAAGTTATTGCTTCAATCCAATTCGATACATAATCAACAGTAATCAGTATATAAATATTTCTAAATAAAGGTCTAAATTGTCCTATAAAATTTAATCCCCAAGTATCAAATATTTAAACTTCCAAAGTAAAATTAAGAGGCATTTCATTTCTTCTAGATGTATTGTCTATTATTTGACATCGATCATAAGTTTTGATAAATCTATAAATATTTCTAAAAATAGTAGGCCACTAAAATCCAGATTACAAAATCTTATGTGCAGTTCTATCAACCCTGAAATGTCCTCCAAATTTAGAATCATGTAATTCTCTAATAATTCTTTCAGTTTCTTCATAAGGCACACATCTCCTAATAATCAGATCTTTACATTGCTTGTACAGATAATGATCATCCTAGAAATAAAATTTGGCATCGTGAATAAATTTTTTTCTTTGTTGGAATGTAAATCCAGGTGATATAATATTTCTAATAATATAGTTCACAATATCAGCATACCATGGTAAATTTCTTTTAATGATATTATATAATTGCTCATCAGGAAATGTTCCCCTGATCTTTCTTTCGAAATCATCCAAGTTAGGTTCTTCAAGTCTTCATAAATGATCAGCTATATGATTATTGACCCCTTTTCTATTAACAACATTAACAGTATCAGTGAATCAGTCTTGGTTTGCCATCCTTATTTTGCATTAAATATTTAATAGCAGAATGATCGGTATGCACTATGCATTTAGTTCCAATTAAATACGATCTAAACTTCTCAAAAGCATAAATAATAGATAATAAGTCTCTTTCAGCAGTGGTATAGTTAATTGGAGCAACTTAAGAGTCTTACTAGTATAATATATAACCTTAAATTTTTTATCGTGTCTTTGCCCTAGAACCACTCCAATAGCATAATCGCTAACCTCACACATTAATTCAAATGGTTTCTCCCAGTCAGGTGATACTCTTATAGGAGCAACGATTATTTTTTCCTTTAATAGATCAAAATCTTTAACACATTCATCATTAAAATAAAACTTCCTATCTTTTTTCAATAGTTGGCATAGAGGCTTGGTCATTTGTGAAAAGTCTTTAATATATCGCCTGTAGAATCCTACATGTCCCAAAAAGCTTCTTACCCCTCTCGTATTTGTTGGAGGTGGTAATTTTCTATAATATGAATCTTCCCAGGATCTACTTCCATGCCATATTCAGATATTTTACGCCTAAGCACAATTCCTCTTGCAACAATAAATTGACACTTCTCCTAGTTTAGGACTAAATTTGTTCTTTCACATACCTCCAAAAATTTTTCCAAGTTCCATAAGCATGCATCATGTGAGTCTTCAAATACTGAGAATTCGTCCATAAACACTTCTACTCCGTCATCTATTAATTTGCTAAATATGGACATCATAAATCTTTGAAATGTTGCAGGTGCGTTACATAATCCAAAGGGCATCCTTCTAAAAGCAAAAGTTCCATAAGGGATAGTAAATGTAGTCTTCTCTTGATCCTCAAAAGCAATAGGTATTTGGTGATAACTGGTATATCCATCCAAAAAGCAATAATACTTGTGTCCTGCAAGACTGTCTGGCATTTGGTCCAAAAATGGTAAAAGAAAGTGATCTTTTCTGGTGGTGGCGTTAAATTTTCTATAATCAATACATATTCGCCAACCAGTGACTTGTCGTGTCAGAATAATTTCATTTCTTTGAGTTACGTCAACCTTCACTCCTCCTTTCTTAGGTACATAATGAATTGGGCTTACCCAAACACTATCAGAAATAGGATATATGATTCCATCATCCAACCACTTTAAAATCTCCTTTTTAACCACTTCTTTCATTAATGGGTTCAGTCTCCTTTGTGGATCAACTCTAGGTTTATGTTGTTCGTTCAACAAAATTCTGTACATATAGATCAAAGGGCTGATTCCTTTAATATCAGCTATGGACCAACCAAAAGCCTTTTTGTATCTTTTTAAGGTGTCCAATAATTTTTGTTCTTGATTTTCATTTAAATCTGAACAAAAAATGACTAGTAAAGTAGATGATTATCCTAAAAACATATACTTTAAATGATTAGGAAGAATTTTCAGTTCAAGTTCAGGAGATCTAATGATAGATGGAATTAAACTTTTATCTTCATTTTCCATAATATCCAATCTTTCAAATCATTCCTGAAAAAATTATAACCTTTAATTCTTCATATTGTCCAATTTGTTATCAATTTCATTCCATCTTCATCCTCACATTCCATGTTTTCTTCAAATATTTCTCTAAAGTGACCTTCTCTTAAATAATTGCAGACTTCCATTCGAAAACACTTGTAATCATTTTCAGTTGAAGGGTATTTCATAGATTTCAGAATATTGAAAATTACTTCTTGATCATTAACCCTCATAGTTAATTCTCCTTTCTAAATATCGATCATCTCTTCTGGCAATTTCGGCTCAGAAAACCTGAACTCAGGCTTCTTCATCAACTTTTTTAGCATCTTTGCTATGGCATCTTCTTTGAAGGAGTAGTTCTTGCGTAGCTGTTCTGTAATTGTCGGACACTGTCATCCATTTGTCCTGTATGGTCTTTGTGGTTGACTAGCTTGATTTTTTTGCTTTGAAAGGGGTTGACCATACTGCTGAGACTAACTATACTGTGGAGGCTGACTGTACCGTAGAGGCTGACTGTACTGAGGTGAACGACTATACTGTTGCGATGATTGCTCAGCCTAAATCTTCATCGACTGCTTCCCTTTGTCGACTGTTGCCACCATGTAAGATCTAATCTCGTACACATTGACTAGTCTTAATTTCTTTGCTTTCTCTATAGGCTCGATATGTTTGACTTCTTCTTGCAAACTGCTTGCTTTGCTGAGTAGCTTCCCGAAAGATTTAATAGTAAGACCCTTAAGCATGAAGGTCACTGAACCATGGATACTCTTGAGTAGTATCTTGATCGTTTGCTACTCATGTAGTTGGGGCTCACATTTCATGCTTAAGTTTTTCCTTCTCATAATGTAGTTGACCAAAGTTTCTTCGGGCTTCTGCCGCTCCACAATGAGATCTCCTATAGTAACGTGGTGTTGTGCATGTCGTCATATTTTTAGGTTGTGTGTTTTATTTTGAAAAGGGGGTCGCCTAACAGAAATTGTCGGCAAATTTTTAATTTAATTTAAATAAATAATTTGAAAAGTAGTATTTGATTTTGAAAAAAATTTTAAATTTGAAAATTTTAAGATATGAAATCAAACTGATCTCACATCCCGAATGGTTTATATAAACGAGCACCGCATCACAAACTGTGTATCTATCTCGAAGAATAGACACACTGTTTGATAATGGGGCTCGATTAGATAAACTAGAAAGGTTTGTGACATCCGTTTGGTCTGCGAACCAATTTTATAAGCTGACAAGTTTGCCTTCTTAATATGAAAACATTAAACAGGGTTTATATTACCTGGGTTCTTAAAGTTCCCTATAAGGGCAAGCCCCTATACTTAATTACATCCTAAGTGATGGGAATCACTTAATAAAACTCTCGATAATAATCAGTAATTCTGCTCTCAAGAATTTCAAAGTTTAAGTTTTCAAGGGATTGAATTTTGGAATTTCAATAGGAAATGGATCAAATTTGGAATATTTTATTTTAGGAGTTCAAAGGAGGAAAGGTAGGAGAAATTACAGATCCGAAGCGAACTTCGGTAATTTCCCGACTATCCTATTGTTTGGCTTGGATTTAGGGAAGTCCTAATGTTTATCTGATATTTCAATCTTGCCAATTTTAATTAATTTAGACTTATATTTGTATGATAAAATCATACAAATAGCCTCGAAGATATGAGGGTTTATGTCATATCGAATGACTACCTCGGAATCCTAAGACCGGTTAGGGCTTAATTTGTAATGCAAATGCCTAACAGAAGCTTGAGGATTTATGTTGCACTAGGCAAACTTCCTCTAAGTCCTATGGTTTGGTTATTTAATTCTAAGAAAGTTTTGCTGAAGTAAACTTAGGTTTTGCTGATGACGATGGCCGTGCTGCCCACTGTGCTCCAAGCTCTTTGTTGTTGCAGAGGTTTAGTTTTAGAAGTCATAAATCAGGAGATGAGAAAAGTGTTTTGGTTTAGAGAAATTTGTAATTTCCAAGTGTTTTTTATGTTTTAATTAAAACAAATCTTAAAGTTGATTATAACAACACCGGTTAAGATCCCACGGTTCCATCCTTCCGGCATCATTATTTTTATCGGATTCACTTAGTCCAGATGAATTTGCTAAACTTAACTAAATGAGTTCCACACTTTCATTTAGATCGTGGGAAATCCTGTTAGCAACACTTAGGTTACATCAACCGAGGTATTCCCGATCATCCAACAAGAAGTTTTAATTTAGTTGTAATTGCAGTTTTGTGTTCTGTTTGTGATTAAATTTTGAGTTGTTTTATATTTTGAAATGTTGTGGCGGTGAATTTTATCTTGTAATGACTTTTAATTTAGTTTTGGTTTCAGTTTTAGGGACTATCCTAAAGGTGTGGGTTTTCATGCAACGGTTGTTTATCATGCAAGAAAAGTAAGTGCGATGCGATTAAATAAATTGCAATAAGGTAAATTGCAATAAAATAAAAGCGTACCTGGAGGGTCTTCCCGTCATCCCAAGCTGCACTCAAACACAATTTAGAATATTTAAGCATTTAGAATAAGTTCCTAGGTAAAACTAAGGGAAGGGTTATGGTTTTCTACCAAGTTCCTAATCCTGTAGCTAGTCATCTCATATGACGTCTTGTGTTTTAGTTTAAGGATGATTTTCTTCATCAAAGAACAATTAAGTTCACTTGTTCTCATAAACATCCTATCATATTGAGAAAGTGTTTAAGAAGAATCTTAAACATCTTTTCAATATTGCTAGAATTGTTTTAAATCCAAATGAATTTAATTGATCAGGTGAAGTAAGCATCCGAGGTTTAATTAAGTTTTGTCCTTTTGCTCAGTGAACTAGGACATTTGAATATCCTATGAGGGAAATAACATTTCACTTAACGTTCTATTTAGGAGTTATGACAACAAAAGCTTTTGAGGGCAAATTGGTGTTCAAATGGTTTATGATTTAATTTCAGTTAGCAGGTTTAAATTTGGAATAGTGTTCAAGTTGCTTTATATTTATGTTGAATTTCTTTATGTCTTAGGTGATGTTATTTTTAATTCAATTTAATTTAACTTTAATTTAATTTAATTTGGTTTAGTTTTAATTTTAATTTAATTTAATTTGATTTAATCTAATTTTAATTTTAATTTAATTTATTTTTTTTAATTTAATTTAATTAAATTTAATTTGATTTAATATGATTTAATTTAATTTAATTTAATTTAATTTGATTTAATTTAATGTAATTTAATTTAATTTAATTTAATTTGATTTAATTTAATTTAATTTAATTTAATTTTGATTTAATTTTAATTTAATTTAATTTAATTTCATTTCATTTCATTTAATTTAATTTAATTTGATTTTAATTTAATTTAATTTAATTTAATTTAATTTAATTTAATTTAATTTAATTTGATTTAATTTATTTTAATTTGATTTTGATTTAATTTTAATTTAATTTAATTTAATTTAATTTGATTTGATTTAATTTAATTTAATTTGATTTTAATTTAATTTTATTTTTAATTTTAATTTAATTTTTTATTATTTTTTCTTTTTATGTTTTAAAGATGATTTAATTTTAATTATTAAAGTATTAATTTAATTGAAATTTTAAAAGGATTTAATTTAAATAATTTAACTTTAATTTAATTTAATGATTAAGTCTTTTAGCATTTTAAATCTTAAATTTGAATTATCATTTTAATTAGGAATTAAATATTATTGAGATGATTAATTTAGGGATTCTTAAATTAAAGAACAAATCTCTTCCTAATAATATCCCTATTTTAATAATTCCAATTTTATTATTCTTCCAAATTTAATTAATTATTTGATTAAGGTTTATTTTAATTATTTTTAAATTTTTTAGTAGGTTTCTACTCTTTAATTATTTAAATTTCAATCATCCAAATCAGATTAGGATTAAATATTTTACTCTGTAATTTTATTAAGCCTAAAGTTTTAATTAAAGGTTAAAATTTTAATTACCATTTTGCCCTTCAAGCTTAATAATTTCATAACTCACTAAATTGAGCTTAAATGAACTTGAAATTTTTATGTGACTTCACTCATATGTCAATAAAGGCATGAGAGGAGAAAATGTGATTTTTCTATGTTTAATTTATTTATGTAATTATTTTTGGTGGAAAATAGGGATTTCCAAGGAAAATTTAATAATATGACCAAGGTAAAGTTTCTGTCCTTAAGAAAATTATGGGACATTTCTAATAACTAGAGGATCACTTGGACCAATTTTAGTGATTTTTTGAATTATATTCTTTTTATTATAATTATTTTGAGTTTTGGAGTATTAATTAATTTAAAAATAAAATAAAGGTTGAAAAATGAATTTTATATTTTTGAAAAATCTCTCTGATATCATGGAAATCAGAGAATCAATTTTTATAATTTTTTGATTTCTCTTTGATTTATTAGAATTATTTTAGTGGAAATGCTAAAAATGTACATTTTTTTAATTTTAAAATTACCTTAAGTCTTTAAAATTTAATATCTCATTATAGAGACTTAGGAAAAATATAGGATTTGTTCCCAAGTGATTAAAATTCAAAATGTGACATTTTGGTGAATTTTTTTATTTTTGTGATTTTTATTATTTTTTAATTATTAAAATATTAAAATAATGCAAAAAATCAACTTTTTTAGAAAATTGCAATTTTATTTTTTTTAAATTCCCCTGATATCAGAGAGGCTCCAAAACCAATTTAGTGGATTTTTGAAAAGTATTTTGAATGTTATGAATTTTTTAAAGTTTAAATTGGCTAAATGGCTTAATCAACCCATTTAGTAGGGCTAACCAAGTCCAATTGACTTCAGATTTTTATGGTGGGTTCCTCTGATCCTAGAGGTTAGTGGAGAATTGATTTCAAGTCAATTTGATGTATGATTAGCTCTAATTAATTAAGGACCTATTTTGGGTGTTTAAGCCAATTAGGGTTATTCCAAGTGGATTAATTCAAATTCTATTTTCCTAGAGTCCCCTCGTCATAAGAAACATCACCAAATTTTCTTAGAATTTATTTCACAACATGATAATTATTGGAATTAAAATACTCAAAACAGCAACATGAATTTGAAAAATCAATAACTTCTCATAGGGATGGCCTCTGACCTTGGAAAATTCAAGGATATTCCCAAGTTCGGAGGCTTCAAAAGCCCTATGGTCTCATGCCGTGGTGAATTTCATATATGCATGGAGAATTAAAACAACGCAGAGAGTAAATAAATCATTTAAAATAAAATACTTGATGAAATTAAATGATTTCTTTTCCATATTATTATCCTCTATTCACTGAGCAAGAGGGTATTTTTATTTTATTTTTCGATTTTCCTACACAAAGTTATGCATTTTTGAAGTTTAGGGAATTAAATAAATAAGAAAATCCCTATTTTTCTATTTATCCGAATCGGCGCCGCGTCGACCTTAGCATCCCTCGAACGACCGCGCGGCGCTTGCGGTTCGACGCCGCCATCGGACTCGGCGCTCGGGGGCCCGGCTGTATCGTTCTGTCTCCTCATTCGGCACGATCCTGGCCGTCCGTCCGCGCGTGTATTAAATGAACGGCATCCGTTCATCGTCCCCAAGCCTCCTAGCCTGAGAACCGTCCACACTAAATCCTTAATATCTCACTCAATACTTAACGAATTTTCATGTTCTTATGCTCTATGGATTCGTCTTGAAGATACGAATACATCTATACGGTGATCATGCATTGAAATTAAGGCATTTGAAATGGAGAATCTCCAGAAGCTCGGGATAAAGAGTTAGCTCATACCTTTGCTTAGAGAAGTGTGGCTTAAATCTGAGGGTTGTGTCACGTTCGATTGCGTCCCAGCAAGCTCCAGATGAAGTCTCCTAGTCTGGTGAATTGTCTAGGTAGGATTTCGACCACGGCCCGATTACAAAGCTTGGAGTACGGAACAGATGGGTAGCCTGGAGAGGGGGATTTTGCTGGTGGACTTCTTCCCTTGGTCTGGTGAAGGTGTAGGATCAATCAATTTGAGGATTGGTCCACTGTGAAGAAGTGTCCTGGTTTTGTGCTGAAGTTTGAACTAAAAATTGAGCTCAGTTAGAGGGAATTGGGGCTGGAATCCAGTGGGAATCAAGTGCTTTATGTGTAGAGAGTGGTCTGGAATGATTTTGACAGAGTTTCCTTAAGGTTGGTTCAGCACCTCTTCCATGGCTGAGAGAGGTGGGGTTTAAATAGAGCTGCCTGGAGGCTCTCCCAGGGGTAGTTAGGGCTTGGGATCAGGTGCTCTGGTGAGGAGAAGAACAGCCATGGTGGCCACTGGGCATGGGGCAGCTCAGCAAGGGAGAATTTCAATGTTGGCTCACATGTGAGCTCTCGGGTGTGGTGTTTTCCGGCGATCCAGGCGGCTGGCCGGCAGGCATGGGTCACCCTCATGTTCAGGTGGGTCAGGTCTGGTGTTTAGTGTAGGCAATTGGGCTTTGCCATGTGTCAAAAACTTGGATTAAAATGGTATGGGAGAAGGCTCAATTTGGCTCCAAATGGGTCAACCCATCCTTTTGGGCTAGGTGCACCACCCAATGCTTGGTTTAGGCTGAAGGGAAATTGATTTGGTTCAGCATAATCAGTAGGGTCAAGTCACCATCCAAGCACAATTAGGCATAAGCATGGTTAAGGGGAATCATAGGAGTGGTTAATCACCTTAAGGGAATGTGGAAAGGATCTCCTCCTTTTGCCCAATGTGGTAAGGTCACATGTGAGCAACTCACATGGCTTGCATGTGGCTTAAGAGTGGCTTCATGGCTTGCATTTGGCTTGGGAAAAAGCTTAGTCAATTTCATGAAAATAGATTTTAGAAATTTTGGTAATTTAGGGGTGATTTGATGAGATTTTGCATATGGCTTGATTTGGATTTATTTTATCATGGGTTTAGAACTTAGGAGATGGTTTCATCCAATGGATGATGATATAGGATTGTCATGTGGGCTTTGGGCCTTTTGAAATGTAGTGAAGATGGGCTTTTAGGAAGGCTAAGGGGATGGGCCTTTAGATTTCAAAACAAATTTTAGGATGAGAATTTTGTAAAGGATTAGATACAATAAGTGTTGAATTTAATTTAGGAATGTTTCATGAATGATTTGGAATAAATTTGAAGTGGTTTGGGCTTGAATTGGATTGGATTTGGACCTCTTTGGTAAATGGGCCAATGTAGGTCAAATTGGGCTAACTTTGGCCAATTTTGGGCTAGGGTTGAAATTGATGTAAAATAAATGTTGGGAAATGTTTATGGGAGATTTTCAAAGAGGTTTTGACTTTGGTTGGGTTTTGATTTTTAGGGTTTGGGCTTATTTGGTTTAGGTTTGGGTTTAGGTCAAAATTGGGCCTTTTAGCTTTGGGTTGAATTTGTGTGGGGTTTGGGTCTAAATTTTGGGTAAATCATGTTAGTATTTTGTTTGTGGAGATGTTAGGGAAGGTTTATAAAAGATTTGGGGTTAATTGGAGTTAAATTGGTTTGGTTTGGGCTAGGTTTGGGTCATGGGTCCAAATTGGGCTTTAAGGCAAAAAGTGAAATTGGATTCAAATGTCAATCAAATTGGACTTGGATTTGGTCTATATTGGTGTTGGGAATGTTTAATTGAAGTTTAGAATTGAATTGGACCAAAATTGAGGTCAATTGGGTAGGTTTGGTTTGACATTGGGTTCACTTTGGGTTAAAATGGGTCAAATTGAGGATTTTGACAAAAATGGGGTGAATTGACACAATTGGCCCATGGTGTAGTTGAACAAAATGAAATTGGGAATATTTGGGATTTTCTGGAATTTTCTAGGAATTTTCTGAATTTTTGGATTTTTGGGTCCAGAGGGGTATTTTGGGTATTTGGAGGGTATTGGGAGGTATTTTTGGAATTTTTGGTATTTTTGGCTATGGGTGATCAACTTGATTGGTGAGGAAATGTTCAAGGTTAATTTTGGGGAATTTTGGGTGATTTGGAAATTTTGAAAATTTTGGGTAATTTCAAAGGTTTTGGGTAGGCTAGGCGGGTGTAGGGTCCTGGCGGTCAAAAATTGAAAATTTAGAAAATTGAAGGTTGGCTAATTTTAAGTGGAATGAAATCATTTTGGTTAAGCCATGAAGCCATATCAAGCCCACATGAGCCATGAAGGGACTCATTTGAGGCATCCACTATGTTGTTCCTAACCCTGCTTGCGAGGGCTTAGGAGTTAAGGACCATCCATGTGAATCACCTTCATGAGTCAGGATGTCAAGTTAGGTATGGGTGTGTTTTTAGGAGGTGTGTGAAAGTGTAGTGTATAGGTGTAGTGTGTGTGTAAATCAGTCCTTCACCAGACCAGGCCACCTAGGGCAGTCCTAAGGCCAAAGAGTCCTATAGGAACTCATCCTTTAAACTTCCACATTTGATTTCAACCCTCACAGGTGATTAGGGGTCTACAGTCAAGTTTGTGGAGTTTGTAGAGAGTTAAGAAGTGGTTTGAATTTCTAAGTGGTGGGTCCCAATTCTAATCCTCTAGGATAGTCAAAGGAAAAGCCTAAGGCTAGATCCTAAGTACTAAAGAGAAGAAGAGAAGACCTCATCAAAAATGAGGTCAACAGTGCGTCGGTGAATCTTTTCACAAACATGTTTTTGATTTCTGTGAAGTTCTTCACTGATTCATTGGGTATTTCTGCATATTAGTCAAAAGTTATCCCTGAGAAGCTGCTGATGAAATGTCGGAACAATAGAGCTTTGCTCCATCATGTGTTGCAACAACTGGCTTAGAAATGTGTTATGTGCTGACAAGGGTTATTTGTCCTATCAAAAGTCTTGAAAGTTTGGGACACAAAGCCTTTGGGGTAAGGTACGACAACAAACACCTCCAGATAGAGTCTAACCTTTAAAACCGATGCTCAACCTTTGGACTGAGCCAAGGCCTCTCAAACTTATTTTTTGACAATTTTTTTGATATCCTTCTCTGGTAGATTCAGAGCTGAATCCTTCTTTGGTGGTTTATCTTCATTAGCAGAAGTGACTCCTCTTTTTTCATCTGTAATGTGTATAACTTCGGGCTGGTTAACTTTTGTAGATGCTGCTGGTCGTGACTATGTCTGTCCATATGCTGCAGCCATGGCGGTCATGGCAGTGGCCATATCCCCAAGCCTCTTCTCCAGATGACTATTCTATTCAACTCTTTTCAATATAGACTTTTGAAGTTTATCTGCAATGTTCTGCTCACTAGGATCATCATGCGTAGACGACATGGACCTGGTCATGATGAAATTAATCTCCATGAACTCTTCCTCCATGTAATCTGACGAGTACAATCTTCACTGTCGACGTCTAGTCCACATTCTCTTGCTAATTCTAAAATCTCTGCTCGGAGCTTTCAAACTTTATCACTGACTGTTTTCTATTTAATTAGTTTCAGATCTGGAGGCCTCCCTTGACTATCACTTCTTTCTGCAACTGACTCAGAAGCAACGATGGTAGTTGCAACAGGAACATCAAACTCATGATCTATTTTGTGATCGACAGACTTCTCGAAGCGTACTGGTACAACAACCTTTGGTAACCACACTTTCCTCTTAAAATTCAACGCCTTGAGATGGAGTGTCTTGGCGGGGACATGAAAGTGGTGAGGAGAAGTGTGCTCCCTAGGGTGCAGACCTTGTACAAAGAAAAATAATCCTCTCATACTCTTCATATTCTGGAATTCCTTACAATCATTGGCAAATGGTACTCTTAGACCCAACCGAGAATTGACCGAACTGCGCACTGCGGGTGTCAGAGTAGCAGTAGCATCACTTACAGTGGTGGTGGCAACACTTACACGTCTCCCTAAACAGAGCCTTACATGAACACAAACTGTCGATGTTTCGGAAAAACTATGTATCGGAAGGTCGGGTTTCTCTTTTCTTAAAATTTCATTCTTCATTCTTGATGTGACTCAGCCTAACGGCCTTTATATATACTTTCAAATGCAAGAATTTAATACCACTGCTAAAAGATTTAATCACTGACAACAGTGTCAAAAACTTGATGTGACTCAACTTATGAAAGAATTTATGAATTTATATTTAGTTTTTTATAATTTGTAAAAGTCACAATTTCAAACGCAATTATACGTATCGTATCAAGTAATACAAGGCACTAGTAGAGTCCTGGTTATCGATCCCCCAGGGAAGAATTTTAGAATATTAAGTAATATTTTTAGATTTTTAAAATTAAAAGTAATTATTATTTTTACTTCTTTTTAAATTTTAGAATTTAGATTTAATAAAATTTATACTAAATGTAAGTAAGTAATAATAAAATAAAGGTTAATGCAGGTATAAATAAAACAAATTTCTCCTTTTCAACTAATCCAAGATTTTTTTTGAATAATTATCATTTATGGAGAATTTAGATTATGATATTGTGCCAAATAGAAGCATTCTTATCATTTACCCTTTGGTCCAGACATAAAGAACATTCACTAATCTATAGATCGGTTCAGGATATTTTATTTGTAGAATGAGTTAATCTAGGCTCACACTACTACATGTCCAAGGGTGGCTATGATCGGCCCTACCAATGACCCGTTCCCTTTCTATAAATCAAATTTTTAGAATTTAATCTGTCACTCTAAAAACTAATGAATTCTGTGCCCAATAAATCATATTTTTCAATTTATTTGCATTACAGCTTTAATAACTTGCATAAAGCCTTCGACTACCCAAGGATTCATGTGATATCTACTAGTTAAGAACTCATCTCCGGATAGGTCTCAAAATTCTTCAATAGGTTTTAACAATTTAAATGGTCAGTTTAAAAAGTAAACTAAGATCAGTTATTAATATCATCACAATTTTTATAAATATTTTAAGTTAAATTCTCCAACAAAATTTAATTATCTTATTATCTTTTCATAGTTGAAAGGAAAAAGAAAACTAACTACTCAGAACACATTGAATTCACATAACAAAACATATTTATAAAACTTTGAACCAAGTTACAAATACTTATCTGGAATGTTCCTTCAAGTGATCCGCTAACTCCTACTAACTTCAATGCAATGAAAAAAATACTTCAACAGCAACAACACTAATAATCTCACACTTAACTCCCAAAATAAACTAAAAGTAAACAGACTAAATAATAAAGAAGGTGGCTCCCTAAAATGATTGGATAACTATATAGTGCTTGGGGACTATAGGATGCTAGAAGGGGTGAAAGGGGCGATTTTCTATGTAGAATGGGCTGCTATTTATAGAGCTCTAAATTTGACCAGGGGTTGCTTAAGGCACCTTTTCAAAATTTTTCCAAATACAATGTATCTTCTAGAAGGTAACTGTCGCGCCTAGGCACTGGGATCTGGCACCTAGGCCCCAGTGCCTAGGCGCCGGACTCTGTGACAAGGTCTTCACACCTCTTCACTTTGGGTCACACCTCTTCGCATTGTATCACATGTCCTATATATTAGGAGTAACTTCTAGTCTTTTAAAAGCTCTAATAATCGCTTAACACTGTCAAAATAACTGCCCAAAGTCATCAAAAATCTTGTCTGCGTCTGTATCGAACTGGCGCTTAGGCGCTTGATTCTGACGCCTAGGCACTAGGCGTACAATTTCGACAACTTTTCTCTTTAAGCACCATTTTTGCTCCTTTTTGCTCATTTTTCCTTCTTGAACTCTTTTTTTATCACCTACATCCAAAAACATAAAAATACCTTTCATTAAAGCATAATATCCTTAAGAATTAAATCATAAATAAGGCATAAAAATAGCTATTTTTCAAGTAGATCAAATTTCCCCAAACTTAAATGTTACTTGTCCTCAGGTAACCCTTTTAATTACATAAAATATATAACATTTGGAATGAAGTTTAAATACTTAAGATTTCTTTTAATTTTTGATTTTATAAAAGCTTTAGCAAATCATCAACTAAATTTCACTAATTAAGGTTAATTTTAAGAATTTAAAGAATACTTAACTACCAAATCCTAAGACTTCCAATTTTTCATTTATTTCAAGAATAATTGTAATTTATCATATTAAAGTCATATAGAATATTTATAAGAAAAACATTTTCATGAAACATTTTCTTAGTAAAAAAATAATTTTACATAAAAATTAAGTTAAAAATGCAGTTGGTTTTCTTCCTACAAGATAATTCATGTGAAGCCAATTTTTTATTAGCATTAACTCAAGCTTCTCCTCACATTTCTTTTTTTCTGTTTTTTTTTCTTTTCTCTTTTATTTTTTAAGGATATCCTCCTCTTTTTTTTTATTTGTGAGGATTACTAATTTTGGATATCATGTTAATGATTTTGAACTTCACAATCCTTAACTTATATTTAAAAACTTATACATTTTTTTACTTAATAAATATGATATTATTAAAAAGTATTTTTCAAAATTTATTTCAATCTTTTTCTTTTTCAAGTAATAATCTTGATTCCTTAGTATTTCTAAAATAAAATTCTCTTTACTATAAATAGAAAAATTCTTAATCTTATTATTCTTTAAATTAAATAATTATATTCTTAAAATCAATCAAAATTATTGAAATTTATAGTTAAGTTAACTAAATTATTTATAAATTCCAAAAATTTAAGTAATCTCAAATAGATTTTTCACTCCTTATGTTATGTTAATATATATATATATATATATATATATATAATAAATAAAATTTTAATTCTATATATATATATATATATATAGAATTAAAATTTTATTTATTATATATATATATATATATATATATATAATAACAAAAATTTTAATTCTTTAAGGAAAAATAATATTTAAATTTGAAAAATGTTTTCCCGTCCCCCTAACTTCAGTATTAGTATATAAACAAATCATAAAATTTTCTAAAGCATGAGAGAAAAAAATAAACATGAATTTATCTAGGTACAGTGATAATGTAGTAAAGAAAAACTCATTTCTAATCCTACACTTGGTTTAATAGGTATAAAATAGAACTAATTAAGCATATATAAAAAAGTTTGCAGAGCATGAGTTAATTTTTTTTTAAAAAAATTATTTTTATATTTTTTTGAACATGCAAAATTACTAACTATTCATGAATACTAAATAGTAGACTGAAACAAAAATAAACATTTATCATAGAAAATGAAAAATTCATTCATATTTCAGTCTTAAACACATACACATCAGATGCTCTAAAGCAGTCTCAATATCAAAAATTCACTCAAAGTTACTTAAACAAATCGACACTAGCAAATAATTGTACAATCACATAAATCAGTACTAACAAATAAGAAATAAACTAAAAACAGAATCACACATCTCAAGAGGAAATCTGGCTACTAATCACTATCTGTAGTCTCGTCATTGTTAACACCAAAAGAAAATTCCATATCGTTCGGATCAACATACGGTGAAAATCTAGGACAGGTAGGAAACTGAACATCATGCTCACCCTTCAGGAAGCTAACTAAGGACTCAGAATACTCAGCATCATAATCACTCTTTCTTTGGATATACTCAGAGAGATGATCGATCTCTTATCGATCGTATCTACCCTACAATGAGTTAGAAATAACTTATTATGCTGCTCCATAAACTGATCATGCATGGATTCCCAAAAACTAGATGGTGGCTCAGCAGTAGAAGTAGAAGGTCTAGAAGTAGAAGCTCTACCAGAAGCAGGTAATGAACTAAAAGGTGCAGTAGAACTCTTACCTAGAAGTCGATCATAGATAATGACGCTTTCTCTTCCTATGGGCTTTGTAGACTTGTGCTTTTCCTCAGAAAGCTCAACAACTAGTCCAGCACTTTCACACAGAGAATATAACAAAGATGGAAATCCAAGGCGAACAGAAGTGCTAGAACGAGCATTGGCCTCTACAGAATCATAAATAATACTCCCTACGTCGATTGGCTTCCTTTCTTGTATGCAGTAGTTGAGGATAGCTCTATCCTTAGTAACTTTACTCAAATGATTGGATGGAAGGAGACGAGCAGAAATAGAGTAGTGCCATGACTTTGAAACATCATTAAGCTTATAAGATGAAAATTTACCCTTTTTCCGTTCCGGATCTTCCAAGCTCCAATACCATCAGTCAGGTAAGCAAAAATCATATCTAAATCTCTCTCACATGGAGATAGTCCAGAGTAATAACACTCGATGTTCGGCAGCAGGCCGTCAAAAATGTTGATACACTCTGGAGTGAATCCTACTCCAACTCCTTTGAAGAAAATCTCGTACTCTTCAGCATCCAAGAAATTGGCATAAAACTCCTTGACGACAGGGACAACAACAACAACAGTGATATAGCAGAATCATTGCTAGTTGAGTGCAACGATCGTATCCTCAATTCTACCTCGCATATTATAAAAACTTCGTTCCAAGATAAACGTCCGAGTCTTAGCAAAATCATTGTATCAGAAATGTGCAGCAGCAGTGACAAACTTACTACGATTAAAATTTTCTCTTTCCTTTCCTCTCTTAGATTTGGGTGCCATTTAAACGTGAAATAAAAATGCAAAATAAATTCATAGGATCAAATGAAATAATCTGATTTAAGCTTTTCAAAATTGAAAGAGCTTAAAAATCCATGTATTTAAGTCTAAAATCAAAATTTTTCTCAAAATTTTTGTTTTCTTCAATATGAGCAAAATCCATGGTGAAAATCGAAGATAATTGGTTTAGAATGTAGATCTGACCTTAGGATGAAGAAATCAAGTGATTTCAAGCTCAAAAACATGAAAATCTGGCCTCAAATGGGATCTCTAGGGTCTCTTTCGCAAAAACTAGAGGAAAGGGAAGCTTAGGCATTAAAAATAGCGTGGGGGTGTTTAAGAAGATGAAGTTTTGGGTTCAGAATGAACCGGCGCCTAGGCGCCAGACTCGCCTTTCCAAAAATTTTATTTAAATTTTATATTTTCCACAAAAACTTGTCAAATTCAACTCCTAATTACTCTTATAAGATTATTAATCCAATTTATATCCTCCATACATTTTAACAATCAATTCAAAATGATAACAAAGATCCTCATTTCAAATACAAAATTTAAATAAACTATTCAATTCCAATTCACAATTTTCAGTCCAAACTCAATAAATTCCATAACAATACTATAACAAGGTTCATTAATCTATAAAGAACACAATTAACATAAATTTAAAACAAATTTCTAATCCAACAACACACATTGAACAATTAAGCAAACACACAAACTAGATAATTGACACACTAGAACTTGACTCAATCACACCTCGAACAAAGAAGAGATCTATTCACCACCGATTTTCAATTTCCATCTCTTTCTCAATGAAGTTCGCTAGGACCACCAAGATAGAAACCCAACACCCTTGGAAATTCCAAAGTCATCTTTTCATCGATCCACTTGTTCTTCGCATACATTGCTACTTGAGTGTCTTGATTGGCCGCCATATAATCAAATTGAAGTTTTATTTGTCATTCAAAATTTTCAATTTGAGGATACATTTCATGTAAATGATTCTCAATGCTTTGAAGTTCCACTTCAATCTTTTCCAAATGACTAAACAATCTCTCCATACTAACAACAATAAAACCATTAAA
The DNA here is from genome assembly GCA_022702705.1 of Papilionanthe hookeriana x Papilionanthe teres. Classification (NCBI taxonomy): domain Eukaryota; kingdom Viridiplantae; phylum Streptophyta; class Magnoliopsida; order Asparagales; family Orchidaceae; genus Papilionanthe; species Papilionanthe hookeriana x Papilionanthe teres. The sequence goes on along the minus strand of CM040428.1, from coordinate 154,854,768 downwards.
ATAAGGTTGAGGATCTTTGGGAGATTTGTCTCTTACCTCATTTCCAAGATTTCCTTTATCCATTGCTTCCTAACTCTTCTTAAATCCTCCAAAATAGATTGCTCTGGTCGAAATTAAGGTTTCTATATGATTGGGGATGAATATATGTCAGTATATAGGGAGCTTTCGTGTGAAAAACTGAAGATTTTTTGTTTTTACACTACCTGTAACCATGGAGCTTAGGCGCCGAAATTTGGCTCCTAGGCGCTGGATCATCGATACACGCAGGTTATTCTGGCGCTTAGGCGATGGAACCTCGATCGACTCCGATTGGCCTATCGTCAAATTTACAAAGTTTCAGACTTAAAAATAGGTCTAATAAAAGGGTGTGATCCACATAAAAACATGATTAAGATAAATTCAAAAGACAAACAATCACAATAATAATAAATGGGTTGCCTCCCACAAAGCGCTTGATTTAACGTCGTCAGCCCGACCTAATTAATTAAATTAATCGGGTAGACTCGGTTTGTAAGCCTCTTTGTAATTTAGTTTCATTTCTCCCATATAAGGCTTCAGTCTTAATCCGTTAACTATAAATACTTTTCCAGTTTTGGGATCTTTAATATCCATAGCTTCATAAGGGTACACATTCTCAATTATAAATGGTCACATCCATTTAAATCTTAATCTTCCAGGAAAAAAGTTTTAAACCCATTTAGATCTTAATTTTCCAGGAAAAATTTTTAAACGTGCATTAAATAATAACACTTCTTGTCCAGGCTCAAATATTTTCCTTGAAATCTTTTTCTCATGCAATTTCTTCATTCTTTCCTTATAAATCTTTGCATTTTCGTAGGACTCACTTCTTATCTCTTCCATTTCATTCAGTTTTAATAATTGTTTCTCTCATACAGCTTTCAAATCGTAATTGAACTCCTTTATCACCCAGTAAGCTTTATGTTCCAGTTCAAAAGGTAAGTGACAATGTTTACCATAAACTAACTGATAAGGTGACATTTCAATACGTGTCTTATAAGTTTTTCTATAAGCCCATAATGTAGAATCAAGTCTATCAACCCAGTCAGTTCTTTTAGGATTAACACTCTTCTCTAATATTATTTTAATTTCTCTATTTGATACTTCAGTCATTCCACTTGTTTGAGGGTGATAAGCAGTTGCTATTCTATATTTAATTCTGAATTTTTCCAGTAATGATTGAATTCTTATATTCCTTAAATGACTTCCCCCATCTGTGATAATTATCCTGGGCATTCCAAATCTTGTAAAAATCATCTTCTTTAAAAATTTTGAAACATTTTTGGAATCACTGTTAGGTAAAGCTACAAGTTCGATCCACTTTGAAACATAATCAACTGCTAAAAAAATATAAATCTTTCTAGATGATGGTACGAAAGGTCCCATAAATTCTAAACCTCATACATTAAAAATTTTAAATTCTAATATAAAGTTTAGAGGCATTTCATCTTTTCTAGATATATTCCCCATTCTTTCACATGGATCACAATGTTTCACATAATGTCCAACATCTTTAAATAATGTAGACCAATAAAATCTAGAATTTAAATTTTAAATGCAATTTTATCCACTCTAAAGTGTCCTTCAAATTAAAAATTGTGACATTTTTGAATAATTACAAAAGTGTCTTCATAAGGTACACATCTTCGAATGATATAATCTCTTACTATTTTAAATAAATGAGGATCTTCCCAAATATATGATTTACAATCATTCTTGAATTCTTAAGATATTTTTTATTCAATCTATATGGTAAAATATTGCTAATCAAATAGTTAACTATATCTGCATACCAAGCATTTGTAATCCTTGAATAACATATAATTGTTCATCAGGGAAATTCTCATTTATATTTTCTTCATAATTCCTCACAATTATTTTTGATCCTCAATAAATGATCAACAATTTGGTTATTAGTTCCTTTTCTGTTCACAATTTCAAAATAAAATTCTTGTAAAAGTAAAACCCATCTAATCAATCTAAGTTTAACAACCTTTTTAGACATTAAATACTTAATAGCAGAATGATCAGTATGTATGATACATTTCATTCCAAGAAGATATGGTCTAAATTTATTAAAGGCATATACTATTGCTAAAAGGTAATTTTCAGTAGTAGTGTAATTTATTTGAGTTTCATTAAGAGTTTTACTAGAATAATATATAACTTTGAAAATTTTCTCATATTTTTGTCCCAATACAGCTCCAATTGTGTAATCACTTGTATCACACATTAATTTAAAAGATTTTCTCCAATCAGGTGCAACAATAACAGGTGCAGTGATTAATTTTTATTTTAAAATATTAAACGCATTGAAACAATCTTGATTAAATTCAAATTTAGCTTCTTTTTCCAATAAATGGCAAATAGGTTTAGCAATTTTAGGAAAATCCTTTATATATCTCCTATAAAATCCAACATGACCCAGAAAACTTCCATCCCTATTTGTGAAATTTTATGTCCAAGTACAATTCCTTCTGTGACCATAAATTGACATTTTTCCCAATTTAGAACCAAATTTGTTTCTTCACATCTCTTCAAAACATTCATTATATTTTCCAAGCAAGATTAAAAAAAAATTCCGAATACTGAAAAATCATCCAAAAATATTTCAATTCCTTTATCAATTAAATCACAGAATATTGACATCATACATCTTTTAAAAGTTGCAGGTGCATTGCATAAACCGAAAGGCATTCTTCTAAAGGCAAATGTTCCATAAGGACATGTAAATATTATTTTCTCTTGGTCCTCAGGAGCAACAGGTAATTAATGATAACCAGAATATCTATCCATAAAACAGAAATATGAGTGTCCAGCTAGTTTATCCAACATCTGATCCAAGAAAGGTAAAGGAAAACGATCCTTTCTAGTGGGGTTGTTTAATTTTCAATAGTCAATGCAAATTCGCCGTCCAATAAGTTTTCTTGTTGGGATTAATTCATTTTTTTCATTAACAATGACAATTACACCTCCTTTCTTCGGAACATAATGAATAGGACTCACCCATTGGCTATCCAAAATAGGATAAATAATTCCAGCATCTAACCATTTCAAAATCTCTTTCTTTACCACCTCTTTCATAATTGGGTTCAATCTTCTTTGAGGTTCAATAGTGGGTTTAAAAATTTGTTCCATTAAAATCTTGTGCATACAGATTGAAGGGCTTATTCCATTTATATCTGCAATTGTCCAACCAAAAGCTTTCTTATAATTTTTCAAAACTCCTATTAATTTTTCTTCTTAATCTTTATTTAATTTCGAATATATAATTACTGGTAAAGTTAATGAGTTTCGTAGAAATGCATACTTTAAATGTGCAGGTAACATTTTTAATTCCAGTTCATGGGCTTTTTCAATTGAGGGTAAAAGTATATCATTTTTAGTTGTCTAAAATTTCCCAGTTTTCATAAATATAATGAGTTTCTCCACATAATTTCTTCAGTTAATAATTCATTATTTATCACAGATTCATCATTTTTATCTTCAGAAATGACCTTTCATTTTTTTTGATAATCTTTTTCATTTATATAGTAAAAAATATCCATCCAATAGCATTTTTCTTTATCAGGATACTTCATTGATTTCAAAATATTAAATGTCATCTCTTGATCATTAACTCTCATCGTTAATTCTCCTTTTTGCACATCAATCATAGCACGTCTAGTAGCTAGAAAAGGCCTCCCTAAAATAATAAGTATTTCTTTATCTTCTTCCATATCTAGCACAATGAAATCCATAAGAAAGATAAATTTATCTACCTTAACAAGAACATCCTCTATAACTCCTTTATGATAAGTGATAGATTGATTAGCTAACTGAAGGGATACGGTGGTGGGAGAAATCTCTCCTAAATCTAACCTTCGAAAGATTGCAAATGGCATGAGATTAATACTTTCTCCTAAATCACATAAGGCTTTTCTACAAAATTTTTCTCCAATAGCACATGGTATAGTGAAACTTCTAGGATCTTTATGTTTCTGAGGTAGTTTCTTCTGAATTATTGGACTACATTCTTCACTTAATGCAACAGTTTCATAAACTTTAAATTTTCTTTTCTTGATTAAAATGTCCTTCATAAATTTTGCATAGCTTGGCATTTGTTCCAAAGCTTTAGCAAAAGGAATGTTGATGGTAAGTTTCTTAAAAATCTCAAAGAACACAAAAAATTGATGGTCAAGCTTCTATTATTTTACTCTTTCAGGAAAAGGTGGTGGTGGTCTTTCAACTTCAACTTCAATAGGAATTACAGTCTGGCCTTTACTTGGAGAAAGAGTATTTTTAGGTTTTTCAATTTCTTCTACCTCTCTCTCTTTTTTAATTTCATTCTGAATTTTCTCTTTTAATTCCTTTCCACTTCTAAGTTGTACAGCTTTTGCTTGTTCATTTTCTTTCCCAGTTTCTTTAGGATTAATTTTGACATTGCTAGGTAGTGTTCCTTGAGGTACGTAATTAATAAAATTAGCAATTTGACCCATCTGATTCTCAATATTACGAATAACAGTGTTTTGACTTTGTAGCTGATTACCTAGTTGCAAGATCAATTCTTCTATAGATAACTTTTTCTGTTGATTGTTAAAACCAGGAGGGTAAGTTGATCTATAGTTTGAATTTCCTTGATTGTTCCAATTTGGATTAACATGATTATTACTTCATTGTTGGTATCCTTTATTCCAATTAAAATTAGGATGATTTTTCTAACCATGATTATAATAATTAGAATAAGGGTTATTAGTTTTACTAGCAATAGCTTGCAAAGTTTCCATTGTTTGAGAATCATCAGTATTTGCAGTATTATCATTACTTAATGCGATATATTAATAGCAAAATTATCTAATTTCTTAGATATCACAGCCACATGTGAAGCTAAAATAGAAAATGCTTCATTATCTTGAATACTTGCCATTCTTTTAGGATTATCCCTTTCAGAAAGCCATTGAAAATTATTATTATCCATTTCTTCAATTAAAGTATAAGCTTCTTCAAATGTCTTAGCCATTAAAGAACCACCAGCAACAACATCTATAATAGATCTAAGTGATCGAATAAGTCCATTATAAAATGTTTGAATAATTAAACAATCTGACAAAGCATCATGATGACATTTTCTTAATATTTCTTTAAATCTTCCCAAGCTTCATAAATTGTTTCTTAATTAAATTGTGTAAATGAAGTTATATCATTTCTTAATTTAGCAGTTTTAAAAGGAGGAAAATATTTAGCAAGGAATTTTTGTGTCATATCTGCCCATGTTTTAATAGAACAATTTGCTAATAAATTAAGGCACATCATTGCTTTATCTTTTAAGTAAAAAGGAAAGAGTCTAAGCCTAATAACATCATCAGAAACATTATTATATTTAAAGGTAGCACAAAGTTCTAAGAAACTAGCAAGGTGTAAATTTGGATCCTCAATAGGTATTCCTCCAAATTGATTATTTTGCATCATTTGAATAATAGAAGGTTTAAGTTCAAAAGAATTAGCATCTACAACTGGTATTTGAATACTAATATTAAGTTCATCAGTTGTAGGGTTTGCAAAATCCCTTAAAGGTTTATAAACATTTTGTTCATTGATTTTTATTAGATTTTGATTATTGTTATGTAAGTTAGCCATTTCCTGATATTTTTAAATTTGTTTTCCTTTTTTATGTTTTATAGATATTATATTTTTTTACTTTTAAAAGAATTAAAAGTGTATAAATTATATTAAATTTGAAAATTGTAAAAATTATCTTTTAACTTTATTAATTATTTTTCTATTCTTACCCGGCAACGGCGCCAAAAACCTGATGTGAGTCAGCCTAACGGGGCTTTATATATACTTTCAAATGCAAGAATTTGATACCACTGCTAGAAGATTTAATTACTGACAATGGTGTCAAAAACTTGATGTGACTCAACTTATGAAAAAATTGATGAATTTATATTTAGATTTTTATAATTTGTAAAAGTCACAATTTCAAACGCAAGTATACGTATCGTATCAAGTAATACAGGGCTCTAGTAGAGTCCTAGTTGTCGATCCCATAGGGAAGATTTTTAGAATATGAAGTAATATTTTTAGATTTTTCAAATTAAACGTAATTGTTATTTTTACTTATTTTTAAAGTTTAGATTTTAGATTTAATAAAATTTATACTAAATGTAAGTAAGCAATAATAAAATAAAGATTAATGCAGGTATAAATAAAACAACTTTCTCCTTTTCAACAAATCCAAGATTTTTTAGAATAATTATCATTTATGGAGAATTTTGATTATGGTATTGTGCCAAATAGAAGCATTCCTATTCTTTACCCTTTGATCTAAGGATAAAGAACATTGATTAATCTATAGATCAGTTCAGGATGTTTTATTAGTAGAATGGGATAATCTAGGGTCACACTACTAGATGTCCAAGGGTGGCTATGGTCGGCCCTACCAGTGACCCATTCCCTTTCCATAAATTAAATTATTAGAATTTAGTCTGTCACTTTAAAAACTAATGAATTCTGCACCCAATAAATCATATCTTCTAATTTATTTGCACTTTACCTTGAATAACCCGCATAAAGCCTTTGACTACTCAAGGATTCATGTGATATCTACTAGTTAAAAACTCATCTCGAGATAGCTCACAAAATTCTTCAACAAGTTTTAACAATTTAAATGGCCATTTTAAAAATTAAACTAAGATCAGGTATTAATATCATCACAATTTTTATAAATATTTTAAGTTAAATTCTCCAACAAAATTTAATTATCTTAGTATCTTTTCATAGTTGAATGGATAAAGAAAACTAACTACTCAGAACACGTTGAATTAACACAACAAAACATATTTATAGAACCTTGAACCAAGTTACAAATACTTATCTGGAATGATCCTTCAAGTGATCCGTTGACTCCTACTGACTTCAATGCATTGATGAAAGACTTCAACAACAACAACACAAATAATCTCACCCTTAACACTCAAAATAAACTAAAATTAAACTCACTAAATAATAAAGAAGGTGGCTCCCTAAAATGATTGGATGGTTATATAGTGCTTGGGGATTATAGGATGCTATAAGGGGTGAAAGGGGCGATTTTCTCTTTTGAATGGGCTCCTATTTATAGAGCTCTGAATTTGACTAGGGGTTGCTTATGGTACCTCTACAAAATTCATCCAAATACAATTTATCTTCTAGAAGGTAACTGTCGGCAATATTTTTAGGGTGCGTTGTATTTAAAAAGGGGGTCGCCTAACAGAAATTGTCGGCGAATTTTAAGATTTTAAATTTAGTTTAAATATATATAATTTGAAAAGTAGTATTTGATTTTAAACATAATTTTAAATTTGAAAATTTTAAGATATGAAATCAAACTGATCTCACATCCCAAATAGTTTATATAAATGAGCACCGCACTCACAAAGCAGTGTATCTATCCCTAAGGATAGACACATCGCTTGATGGTGGGGCTCGATTAAATAACTAAAAGATTTGTGACATCCGTTTGGTCTGCGAACCAATTTTATGTGCCGACAAATTCCCTTGCTTAATATGAAAAACATTAAACAGGGTTTATATTACATGGGTTCTTTAAAATTCCCTATAAGGGCAAGCCCCTATAGTTAATTACATCTTAAGTGACGGGAATCACCTAAGAAAACTCTCGATAATAATCAATAATTCTGCTCTCAAGAATTTCAAGGTTTAAGTTCTTCAAAGGATTTGAGTTTTAGAATTTCAATAGGGAATGGATCAAATTTGGAAGATTTTATTTTGGGAATTCAAAGGAAGAAAAGTAAGAGAAATTACAGATTCGAAACGAACTTCGGTAATTTCCCGACTATCCTATTTGTTTGGCTTGGATTTAGGAAAGTCCTAATGTTTATTTAATGTTTTGATCTTTCCAGTTTTAGTTAATTAGGACTTATATTTATATGCTAGAATCATACAAATAGTCTGGAAGATGTGAGGGCTTATGTCGTACTAAACGACTACCTCAGAGTCCTAAGACCGGTTAGGGCTTAATTTACATGACATGATCATGCAAATGCCTAACGAAGAGTTGAGGATTAATGTTGCACTACGCAAACTACCTCGAGGTCCTATGGCTTGGTTATTTAATTCTAGGAAAGTTTTGCTGAAGTAGACTCGAGTTTTCTTGATGACGATGGCCGTGCTTTGCCCACCATGCTCCGAGCTCCTTGTTGTTGCAGAGGTTTAGTTTTAGAAGTCATAAATCAGGAGATGAGAAAATTGTTCTGGTTTAGAGAAAATCTTAAAGTCCAAGTATTTTTAATATTTTAATTAAAACAAATCTTAAAGTTGATTATAACAACACCGGTTAAGATCCCACGGTTCCATCCTTCCGGCATTGTTATTTTTATCGGATTCACTTAGTCCAAATGAATTTGCTAAACTCAACTAAATGAGTTCCACACTTTCATTTAGACCGTGGGAAATACCGTTAGCAACACGTAGGTTACATCATCTGAGGTATTCCCGATCATCCAACAAGACGTTTTAATTTAGTTGTAATTGCAGTTTTGTGTTCTGTTTGTGATTAAATTTTGAGTTGTTTTATATTTTGAGATGTTGTGGCGATGAATTTTATCTTGTAATGACTTTTAATTTAGTTTTGGTTTCAGTTTTAGGGGCTACCCTAGAGGTGTGGGTTTTCATGCAACAGTTGTTTATCATGCAAGAAAAGTAAGTACGATGCGATTAAATAAATTGCAATAAGGTAAATTGCAATAAAAATAAAAGCGTACCTGGAGGGTCTTCCCATTATCCCGATCTGCACTTAAAACACAGTTAGAATATTTAAGCAAGTTCTTAGGTAAAGCTAAGGGAAGGGTCATGGTTTTCTACCAAATTCCTAATCCTATAGCTAGTCATTTCCTATGACGTCTAGGTCCTTGTGTTTTGGTTTGAGGACGACTTTCTTCATCAAAAAAAATAATTAAGTTCAATTGTTCTTATGAACATCCTATCATATCGAGGAAGTGCTTAAGACAAATCTTAAACATCTTTTCAATATTTCTAGGATTGTTTTAAGTCCAAATGAATTTAATTATACAAATGAATTAATCGTCCAGGAATTCAAGTTTTGTTGTTATCTTGCTCGGTGAACTAGGACATTTGAATATCCTATAAGTGAAGTAGCATTTCATTTAACGTTCTGTTTAGGAGTTATGATAACCAAAGCTCTCGAGGGCAAATTGGTGTTCAAATGGTTTATGATTTAGTTTAACTTTAGTTAAAGGGTTTAAATTTGGAATAGTGTTAAAGTTACTTTATATTTAATTTCTTTATGTCTTAGGTAATGTTATTTAATTCAATTTCATTTAACTTTAATTTAATCTAATTTAATTTTAATTTTAATTTAATTTAATTTAATTTAATTTAGTTTGATTTGATGTTAAATTAATTTAGTTTAATTTGATTTAATTTCCTTTAATTTAATTTAATTTGATTTAATTTTAATTTAATTTAATTTAATTTAATTTAATTTAATTCAATTTGATTTAATTTGGTTGATTTAATTTAATTTAATTTTTTTAATTTAATATTTTTTTAATTTAATTTAGTTTAATTTAATTTAGTTTAATTTATTTAATTAATTTAATTTAATTTTATTTATTTAATTTAATTTAATTTAATTTAATTCATTTGATTTAATTTAATTTAATCTTTAATTTAATTTTATTTTTTTATTTTAATTTAATTGAAAAATTAAAAAGAGTTTAATAATTTAACTTATTATATTTTTTTAATTTAATTTAATGATTAAGTCCTTTAACATTTTAAAATTTAAATTTAAGTTATCACTTTTAATTAGGAATTAAATATTATTGAAATGATTAATTTAGGGATTTTTTAAATTAAAGAATAAATCTCTTCCTAATAATATCCCTATTTTAATAATTCCAATTTTATTATTCTTCCAAATTTAATCAATTATTTAAATTAAGGTTTATTTTAATTATTTTAAATTGTTTAATGGGTTTCTAACCTTTAAGTATTTAAATTTCAATCATCCAAATCAGATTAAGATCAAATATTTTACTTGTTAATTTTATTAAACCTAAAGTTTTAATTAAGGGTTAAAATTTTAATTACCATTTTGCCCTTCAAGCTTAATAATTTCATAACTCACTAAATTGAGCTCAAATGAACTTGAAATTTTTATGTGACTTCACTCATATGCCAATAAAGACATGAGAGGAGAAAATGTGATTTTTTTGTATTTAATTTATTTATATAATTATTTTTAGTGGAAAATAGGAATTTTCAAGGAAAATTTAATAATATGACCGAGGGAAAGTTTCTGTCCTTAAGAAAATTATGGGACATTCCTAATGACCAGAGGACCACTTGGACCAATTTTGGTGATTTTTTGAATTATATTATTTTTATTATAATTATTTTGAGTTTTGGAGTATTAATTAATTTAAAAATAAAACAAAGGTTGAAAATGAAATTTATATTTTTCAACAATCTCTCTAATATCAAGGAAATCAGAGAGTTAATTTTGCAAATTTCTGATTTTTCTTTGATTTATTATAATTATTTTAGTGAAAATGCTAGAAAACACATTTTTTTTTAATTTTAAAATTACCCTAGGGCTTTAAAATTTAATATCTCATTAAATAGACCTATGAAAAATATGGGATTTGTTCCTAAGTGATTAAAATTCAAAATGTGACATTTTGGTGAATTTTATTATTTTTATGATTTTTATTATTTTTTAATTATTAAAATATTAAAATAATACAAAAAATCAACTTTTTTAGAAAATTACAATTTTATTTTTCTTAAATTCCCCTGATATTAGAGAGGCTCCAAAATCAATTTGGTGAATTTTTAAAAAGTATTTTGAAAGTTATGAATTTTTAAAGTTCAAATGGCTAAATGACTTAATCAACCCATTTAGTAGGGCTAACCATGTCCAATTGACTTCAAATTTTTATGGTGGGTTCCTCTAATCCTAAAGGTCAGTGGAGAATTGATTTCAAGTCAATTTGATGTATGGTTAGCTCTAATTAATTTGGGATCCATTTTGGGTGTTTAAGCCAATTAGGGTTATTTTAAATGAGTTAACTCAAAACCTATTTTTCCTAAGGTCCTCTGGTCATAAGAGACATCACCAAATTTTCCTAGGATTTATTTCACAACATGCTAATTATTGGAATTAAAATACTCAAAACAGTAACATGAATTTGAAAAATCAATAACTTTTCTTAGGGATGGCCTCTGACTTTGGAAAATTCAGGGAATGTTCCCAAATTCAGAGGCTTCAAAAGCCCTATGGTCTCATGCCATGGTGACTTTCCTATATGCATGGAGAATTAAAACAATGCAGAAGGGAAATAAATCATTAAAAATAAAATACTTGATGAAATTAAATGATTTCTTTTCCACATTATTCTCCTCTCGTTCACCGAGCAAGAGGGTATTTTTATTTTATTTTTATGATTTTCCTACACAAAGTTATGAATTTTCCAAGTTCGTGGAATTAAATAAATAGAAAAATCCCTAATTTTCTATTTATCCGAGTCGGTGCCGCGTCATCCTCGGCATCTCCGAACGGCCACGCGGCGCGCTTCCATTCGACGCCGCCTCTTGAGTCAGCAGCCCGGGTCCCGCCTGTATCGTTCCGTCTCCTCATCCGATGCGATCCTGGCCGTCCGTCCGCGCGTGTATTAAATGAACGGCATCCGTTCATCGTCCCCAAGCGTATTCACCCGAGAGCTATCCACACTAAATCCCTAATATCTCACTTGATACTCAATGGATTTTCGTGTTCTTATGCTCTATGGATTCGTCTTGAAGAGACGAACACATCTATATGGTGACCATGCATTGAAATTAACGCATTTGAAATGAAGAATCTCCAGAAGCTCGGGATGAAGAATTAGCTCATACCTTTGCTCAGAGAAGTGTGGCTTCAATCTGAGGGTTGTGTCACCTTCGATTGGATCCTAGCAAGCTCCAGATGAAGTCTCCTTGTCTGGTGAATTGTCTAGGTATGATTTCGACCACAGCCGATCACAAAGCTTGGAGGCTGGGGCAACTGGGTGGCCTGGAGATGGGGCTTTTTCTGGTGGACACCTTCTCTTGGTCTGGTGAAGGTGTAGGACCAATCAATTTGAGGATTTATCCACTGTGGAGAAGTGTCCTGGTTTTGGGTGGAATTTCAGTTGAGAAATTGGATTTGGTCAGTGGGGATTAGGGCAAATTGACACTGGGGATCAACTGCTCTAAGGGTGGAGAAGGGTTTGGAACAATTTTGGCAGAGTTTCGGCAAGGTTTGTGCAACTCTCCTCTCATGGCCGTGAGGGGGTCGGGTTGGGATCAGCTGCCCTGGGCATGGGAAGAACAGCCATGGTGGCCATTGGGCATGGGGCAGCTCAGAAAGGTGGAATTCCAAAGTTGACTCACATGTGAGCTCTCGGGTGTGGTGTTTTCCGGCGACCTGTGGCTGGCCGGCCAGGCATTGATCACCATCTTGTTCAGGTGGGTCAGGGTTGGGTTTTAGTGTAGGCAATTGGCAAATGCCATGTGTAAAAGGCTTGGATTAGAATGGAATGAGAGAGGGCTCATTTTGGCTCAAATTGGTCAACCCATCCATTTGGGCTAGTTGCACCACCCAAGGCTTGGTTTAGGCTGAATAGAAAGTGATTTAAGTCAGCTTAATCAGTGGGGAATGGTCACCATCCAAGTACAATTAAGCTTAAGCAAGGTTTAGTGGAATCATGGGAGTGGTTAATCACCTTTAGGTATTAAGGAAAGAGTCTCCTCCTTTTGCCCAAAATGGTATGGTGACATGTAAAGAGGTTCTCAAGGCTTCCATGTGGCTCATGCATGGCGTCATGGCTCATCTTTGGCTTGGGAAAAGTTAAGTCAATTTCATGGAAATGGATTTAAGAAAATTTTGATATTTTGATGGGAATTTGTATGGGGTTTAATTTGGAATGGCTTCATGATGAGTTTTTGAAACTTAGGGATTGATTTTAATTAAGGGTATGATGAGAAGAATTTGTCATATGGGCTTTAGCATGAAATTTGGGCTTTTAGGAAGGTTTCATGTAAGTGGGCTTTTAAGTTTCAAAATGAATTCATGGATGGGAATTTTGTAAAATTTTGGGCCAAATAATTGTTGGGTTTGGTTTAGGGATATGTCATGAGTGATTTGAAATACGTTTGGAGTGATTTGGGTTTGAATTGGGTTGGATTTGGGCTTCTTTGGTGAATGGGCCAATATAGGTCAAATTGGATTAACTTGGGCCAATGTTGGGCTAGGGTTGAAATTGATGTAAAATAAATGTTGGGAAATGTTTATGGGAGTGTTTCAAATAGGTCTTGGCTTTGGTTGGGTTCTGATTTTGGGGTTTGGGCTTATTTGGGTTAGGTTTGGGTTTAGGTCAAAATTGGGGTTTTTGGTTTTGGGTTGAATTTTAGTGGGGTTTGGGTCTAAATTTTGTGCAAATCATGTTAAGTTTTGTTTGTAGGGATGTTAAGGGAGGTTTGGAAAAGATTTGGGGTTAATTGGAGTTGAATTGGGTGAGTTTGGGTTAGGTTTGGGTCATGGGTCCAAATGGGGCTTTAAGGCCAAAAGTGAAATTGGATCCAAATGTCAATCAAATTGGACTTTGATTTTGTCTAGATTGGTGTTGGGAATGTTGAATTGAAGTTTAGAATTGAATTGGACAAGAATTTGGGTCAATTGGGTAGGCTTGGTTTGAACTTGGGTTCACTTTGGGTTAAAATGGGTCAAATTGGGGGTTTTGATAAAAGTGGGGTAAATTGACAAAATTGGCCCATGGTGTAGTTGAACAAAATGAAATTAGGAATATTTGGGATTTTTTGGAATTTTCTGGGAATTTTCTGAATTTTTTGATTTTTGGGTCAAGAGGGGTGTTTTGGGTATTTTTAGGGTATTGGGACGTATTTTTGGAATTTTTGGTATTTTTGGCTATGAATGATCAATTTTAGTAATGTGGGAATGTTTGGGAATAATTTTGAGGAATTTTGGGTAATTTAGGTGATTTTTGCAAATTTTGGGCAGCTCAAGGGTTTTGGGTAGGCTAGGCGGGTGTAGGGTCCCGGGGTCAAAAATTGAAAATTTGGGAAATTAAAGATTGGGTAAATGTGAATGGAATGAAATCATTTTGGTTGAGCTATGAAGCCATATCAAGCCCACATGAGCCATGAAGAGACTCATTTGAGGCATTCACTATGTTGTTCCCAACCCTCTTAGCCAAGGGCTTAGGGGTTAAGGACCATCCATGTGAATCACCTACATGTGTCAGGAGGTCAAGTTGGGTATGGGTGTGGTTTTAGGAGGTGTGTGAAAGTGTAGTGTATAAGTGTAAGGTGTGTGTAAGTCAGCCCTCACCAGACCAGGCCACCCAGGGCAGTCCTAAGGCCAAAGAGTCCTATAGGAACTCATCCTTTAAACTTCCACATTTGATTTCAACCCTCTAGGTGATTAGTGGTCTATAGTCAAGTTTGTGGAGTTTGCAGGGAGTTAAGAAGTGTTTTGAGTTCCCAAGTGGTGGGTCCCAATTCTAGTCCTCTAAGATAGTCAAAGGAAAAGCCTAAGGCTAGATCCTAAGTACTAAAAAGAAGAAGAGAAGACCTCATCAAAAATGAGGTCAACAAATGGACCCCCGATAGGTGTGGTGAGTGACGGAGCACACCGCGCGTATTGGTGTTGACCGAAGCGATCAACAAAACCAACACAAACGTCCAAGTGACAAACTTAGGATAAAGTAGAAAAGTTTCCGCTGGGGAGTTTCAAGTATATCTTTGAAACTGGAGATTCCTGAACTCTCCCTAGGGAAAGGAAAAGAAGGTGAATTCCAAATCACATGATCTGGGGAATTTCGATTCAGATTTCATTTTGTTTTAGTTTAAGTTTTGATGTGTAAGTTTAGATTTTAGCTTGAGTTTTAATTTAAATTGAAGTTTTTTCAAAATTAATTTGAAGGGATTCGAACTGAAATGAAAATTGGAATTTTGTGGTTTTAGATGTAACATCTTCAACCTCAAAAGAAAATTGAATTGACCGGATTGAATCATTGCAATGAGGAGAGATCTCAGAGCAATGCGGTATTGGATGTAAAATCCTTAAACTTAAGAGTTTGATTTTGATGTATTTCATTGCTGTAGGGAAAGAATTCTAAAGCGATAGCGGTCTCGGATGTAAAATCCTTAACCCCGAGAATTTGATTTGATGTATTTCATTGCGATAGGGAAATGATCCTAAAGCAATGCGATCTCGGATGTAAAATCCTCAACCTCAAAAGTTTGAAATTTGATGTATTTCATTGCGATAGGGAAAGAATCCTAAAGCAATGCGGTTTCGGATGTAAAATCCTCAACCCCAAAAGTTTGAATTTTGATGTATTTCATTGCGATAGAGAAATTATCCTAAAGCAATGCAGTCTCGGAAGTAAAATCCTCGACCCAAAAGTTTGATTTTGATGTATTTCATTGCGATAGGAAAAGGATCCTAAAGCAATGCAATCTCGGATGTAAAATCCTCAACCCAAAAGTTTGATTTTGACGTACTTCATTGCGATAGGGAAAGGATCCTAAAGCAATGCAGTCTTGGATGTAAAATCCTTGACCCAAAAGTTTGAATTTGATGTATTTCATTGAGATAGGGAAATGATCCTAAAGCAATGCAGACTTGGATGTAAAATCCTCGACCCAAAAATTTGAATTTGATGTATTTCATTGCGATAGGGAAAGGATCCTAAAGCAATGCAGTCTCGGATGTAAAATCCTCAACCCCAAGAATTTGATTTTGATGGAGATTTGATTTGAAATCTGGAAAGATTGAATTTGAAATTTGATTAAGATTTGATTTGAAATCTGGAAAGATTGAATTTGAAATTTGATTAAGATTTGATTTGGAATCTGGAAAGATTGAATTTGAAATTTGATTCAGATTTGATTTGGAATCTGGAAAGATTGAATTTGAAATTTGATTGAGATTTGTGCTCATTTTGTTTGTCCTTTAACGATACAAATTTATTTTATCGTTTATTTAGTGTCCATGTGAATTTGGTGTTCATCATTTTTTAGATTTTTAAGGAAAGTTTTCTTTTATTCCTTTTTTTATTTCTTTTCTGTTCTTTGTTCGAAGTTCATTTAACTTTAATGGCGTTTCCCGATCAATTTGCACAAAAGAGGTGAAGGCCAAAAATGTGACATGGTCACTTTCATTCCAATCATGTCGAAGATACATCATACAACTCGATCTGGAATACATCTCATACAATCCATGTAGACTCAAAACGGACTATGTATGATCTTCATCGATCCATACAAAGAAGCATTTGTCAAAATCCATGTCTGAATAGTGGGGTACATGGTCAATAACATCTCCTTCCAAGCCATCCTTGGCAAGGATGCCGTATGGATGTACATTGGAGGTGTGATATTTTTCATGTAGCTCACAGCTCGTAAGGCCGGAGGCTCTCTAGCTCCGGGTCACGGTTGGAAATGGTAAGGTGTCTTCCTGTCGTCCATCCTCCGAAAGTAGCGAGATCCGCTTCACCGGTACTCCCGGTATGCAATGCTTAGCGATATACGCTCCGTTGCCCTTCGGTATCATGACGGAACCTACCGGTAAAGGTATGTTCACCGGCCCTCGGAACTCACACGGGCCTTCTATCCGGAGGTCGGATCCGAACATGATGTTACACTCGTTCGGGAAAGAGGCGTGCGAAAGGTCGACAAAGTCGTGGTGATCTATGTGCGGGGGTATGCGGTCACCACTGCTTGTAGATGTTAATAATGCGGCTATTGGGTATGCAATCGCTGGCGGTACCCTCCATGTTATCAATCTCTTTACCATTCTCTTGATGACTAATGGCATCGGATCCACTTGCCCATGACGGAGTATTCCGGTGGGTTTCACTTCCTGTCCTCCGCGAAGTTGTAGCGACATCCGCATTGTATTGTAATTCTACCTTTCCACGGCATCCATCTCCGGGGTTCGAGTAGGTGTTTTCCCTTAGGCGGCCCGCTCGGCCCATTCTTTTCAAATCCCGGATGCAATCCACGATTTGTTGTTGTTCATATTACGAGAATACGTACGTATGTAGTTCGAGGCCTTCTAGTATATTGATCCTTCGCCTCCGATTCTCTCGAAGAATTCAAAGGTTTTCTTTTCAACATTCTGCATTCTTTCAAGCTCGTACTCTGGAATAATTTGCAAATGGCGAGGCCTGGTGACGTATTGTGGGATATACGGCTCAATCCCTTCACGTCCTCCTGCATACCTCGGCTCCTCGGGGATGATGTCCGTCGGGACATCCCCCGGGGTTGCTTCTGCAACAAGGTCATGCATCACTGGTGGTTCTATCTGGTAGCGTGGTAGTCTTCTTTCTTCGATCTTCGTGAGATTTCCCTGGTCCTTTCTGTTATCCTAGGAGCTGGCCTCCTTTCTTCAGGTTCCTGGTGAACCGGTGTCCTTGAAGTGTATGTGCTGGCAGTAGCAACTGTCTCGTCGCGCTGGTCCGCTGCTAGTTTGGTCAACATCTTGCGGATGCGGCGATTCTTATTTCTTCGTTGCGTTGCTGTGAGAGTAGCTCTTCGAACTTCTTGAATCTCTGTGGGTGCGGCACTGACAAGCCTGCCCTCTGCTGTAGCGACTACAGACTTCATTTTCTTATCTTCTTCAGAGTTTGCCTTTCTTTTCTTCTTCTTTGGATTGGTGGCTTGGGCCACCCACTTTCATCACTTGTCCGCTCGGGCGAGTTCTTCTCGGTCAACTGGGACCCAGTCACTTTCCTCGTACTGTAGGCTTGCTGGTGCGAAATTCGAGTCAATCTCGATTATCGCTCCATCTTTCACCCTCTTTTCATCGAGTGCAAGGCTTACGCCATTTCTAAAGTTCAGGACCAACCGCACGCTCGACATTTCCCTACGAAAAGACAAGGAAAAGGATCGAGGGTCGTACTAAGAACAAGAACATTAAGAAAATGTTTATTAAAGACAGTTTTTTTTATTACTCTTATACTTTTACATTTAATAGGAATGAAGTGGGATAAGATCAGGAAAGAAATTTTGATATGGAAGAGAAAACAAGGAAAACTTTATTATCATGATTTTATTTATTTCAGCACATTTTTTATTATTTTTGGGTTCGGACACAGTCATAAGTAACTACTCCGCCCGTGTTTCTTAGGGATGAAGAATTCATTCCTTCGAAACATCAGGTAGCGTAATACTTTTTTAAGTATCGTCCGTTGATCGGAAGCATATGTCGTTCTCCCTGGGAATTCACTAGCTGGTAAGAACCTCCACCTCCTGAGTATACTGCTTCAACCACGAACGTCCCTTCCCAAGTGGGTTCCAATTTTCCTCTTATCTTGCGGTGTGCAAGAATAGGTCTCTTGAGAACGAGAACTAAGTCACCAACTTTGAAGGTTCTTGGGCGGACCAGTTTGTCATGGGCTTGAACCATCTTAGCTTGGTATAGTTCTAAATTCTGCTGCGCTGCAAGTCTTTTACCTTCCAGGCTTTCTAATTCCTCTAGTTGTAATTTGGCATTCTCTTCTGTCGTGACCTTATTTGCAACTGCAATTCTGAGTGAAGGAAGGCTCGAACCTCTAAAGGTAACAACTGCCTCGGA
The DNA here is from genome assembly GCA_022702705.1 of Papilionanthe hookeriana x Papilionanthe teres. NCBI lineage: Eukaryota > Viridiplantae > Streptophyta > Magnoliopsida > Asparagales > Orchidaceae > Papilionanthe > Papilionanthe hookeriana x Papilionanthe teres. Next base: position 154,836,122 of record CM040428.1, on the reverse strand, counting down.
CCCATACACCGGAGCGTAAGGTGTAGCTTGAGTAGGAGTTACGAAGGTTGTCCGGTAGGCCCATAAGGCTTCTAATAACTTCTCGTGCCAATTTCTCTTATTGTCGTCCAAGGTTTTCTTTAAGATTTGAACGAGAGTTTTATTAAAAGCCTCGGCGAGGCCGTTTGCTCTTGGGTAGTAAATTGTTGAATATCGTCGATCGATTCCATGTCTCCCGACAAAATTATTGATTTGTGTGCTTCGAATGCGACCCATTATGCGAGATAATCCTGCGCGACACTCCGAAACGGTAGACAACTTGGTTCTTGAAAAGCGCAGCACGTGGTGTGCTTTCACTTCTACGAGTGGAACGCCTCCGCCCACTTGGAAAAGTAATGTCAGTAGCCGCAAGAATGAAGCGATGTCCTTTTGAAGATGGTGGTTCTATTGGACCCACTATATCCGTGCCCCAACATTCGAATGGCCGCGACGCAGTTGTCGGATGTAGCACATTTGGAGGTTGGTGTAGAACCACTCCGTGCACTTGGCATTGGTGACGGCTCTTGGCGATTTTCATGCGGTAGGTCATCATCGAGGGCCAGTAGTACCCTAGTCTTTTAATTTTCATTTTCATCTTCGGACCCGACTGGTGAGCGCCACAGAGTCCTGAATGCACCTCTTTAACAATTTCACGTGCCTCGGACCCGCTTAGGCACCTTAGCCACATTTGATCAAAAGACCTTCTATATAACATGTTATTTATTAATGCGTAAGACAGAGTTCTTTTCTTGATCTGATGGGCTAGCGACCTATCGTCTGGTAGCTTTCTGTTTGCGGGTAGTCATCAATGGTTGTCGCTGATCTTCTGTGTTTTTACATCACTTGTTGCAGCTGATTCTTTTTCTTTTTCGATTTGTGTATTGTGTCATGTCGAGCTGTGATAGGACTCGACGTCAGTGAGCCGACACTTCTGCGACTCATCTTGCAAACGGGCAAACTCTTTTGCGAGGCGAGCTAACGCATCCGCTTAAGGCATTTTCTTTTCTGGGAATTTTGTAGATTGTCACATTCAGAATTTGTTCCAACAATTGTATGGCATACTGGAAGTATTGCTCGAGTCTTGGTTTAAAAATTCTGTACTGTCCGACGATCTGTTGAATGATTAACTGCGAATCCCCGTAGATGTTGGTGTCTGTTATCCCCATTTGAATAGCTAATTCCAGCCCCGTTATGAGGGCTTCGTATTCGCTTCGTTGTTTGTACGAGGTTACGTCAAGTGGTAGGAGTATCTTAACATCCCCCGCTCCGGTGTTATAAAGATTAGCCCGATTCTGCCTTACGGGCACTATCACTTGCGATTCTTCGTCTTTGTGTGTTGAAGATGCTCCGTCGAAGTATAATTCCCAACATCGATCATCGGGGTCTTCTAGGCTCATTATTTGTTCATCCGGCAAATCGTCGTTGAGAGGAGATTCCGCCAGGCAAAGGGTGTGCTTCGAGGAAGTCCGCTAAGACTTGTCCCTTACGGCATGAAGAGGCACGAAAGTTATATCGAATTGCAATAATATCATTGACCATCCGGCAAGTCTGCTTGGAAAGTGTTGGACGAGTCATCAAGTATTGCAATGGATTAAACTTCGAGATCAGGTTAACCTTATGAGAAAGCATGTAGTGCCTGAGCTTTTGAGCGGTGAAGATCAGGGCCAAACAATGCTTTTCAATTGCGGGATACCTTATTTCCGTCGAAAGAAAACGACGGCTTAGGTAGTAAAGAGCATTTTCTTTACCCTCATCATTGACACAGGCTAACGAGGCTCCGAGAGAGTCGTCTAAAGCAGCGGTATAAAGTATCGGCGGTCTACACGAGGCTCAGGGCTGCTAAGACGAGGAGGTGTCATTAAATATTGTTTAATGTCCTCGAAGGCCTTCGGCATTTCTCTTCCCAAATAAATTTGGCGTCCTTTTTAACTAGTGTCGAGAAAGGCTGACACCTACCTGATAAGTTTGAGATAATGCGTCGAAGATATGCCAGCTTCCCTTGAAAGGATCGTAGTTGCTTTAAGGTTTTGGGAGAAGGCATTTCTAAGATAGCTTTAATCTTTTTCGGGTCGATTTCAATTCCACGATGTCGGACAACGAATCCTAAGAATTTCCCGGAGGTGACGCCGAAGGCGCATTTTAAGGGATTCATCTTAAGGTTAAATTGCCTTAATCGTTCGAAAACAATTGTCGAATCATACAAGTGGTTGTCCTTTACTTTGCTTGTTGATGACCACATCGTCCACGTAGCATTCGACTTGATTGTGGATGAGATCATCAAAAATTCTCGTCATCGCTCTGCGGTATGTTGCTCCTGCGTTCTTCGGTCCGAATGGCATCAACGTGTAGCAATATACTTCGATCGGCGTTACGAATGCTTGTAAGATTTTCATCTTACGGAGCCATTTTTATCTGGTTGTATCACGAAGATCCATCCATGAATGAGAATATCTCATGTGTCGAAGCAATGTCGATCATTAGTTACGGGATCGGTAGAGGAAATTCATCTTTTGGACATGCCTTGTTTAAATCTACGAAGTCCACACAAATTCTGATCTAACCATTCTTCTTTACGTCGGCACCACATTGGCTAACCAAGTCGGGTATTGTTCTTCACGGACAAATTTAGCGTCTATTAGCTTTTTAACTTCAGTATGACTTGTTGTTCAATTTCTAGACGCATTCATACGGGACCTTGTACGGTCGGGACGAAGTAGGATCCACTCTAGCTTATGGACTGCGACCTCCGGAGCTAATCACGGCATCTCATCGTAGCTCCGAAGCAAAACGGTCTTTAAATTCTATTAATAACTTGATTATTTCTTCGGAATCTTCTTTATTGAGTAAGGAGCTAACAAAGGTAGGTCTAGGCTCTTCGTTAGTACCTAAGTTAACTTCCGTTAACTCATCTATTAGTAGATTTAATTTCTTCTTCGAATTCGGTGGAGCGTCTCCAATTTGTGAATCTTCGAGTTCTTCGTAGTTTCCATGCGGTTTTCATTAGACTCACAAGTGACAACCAAGCAAAATTCGGTATCGTCAGCCGATCCTCTTGTGCCGAATCCGAGTCCATGCTTTGAATTGGGTGGACGACCGGAGTTATTCCATAACTTTTCAAAATGTTGTGATTGGCCTTTTGTCCATTGTCGAGGTAAGAAACCACGGCTGAATTAAATTTTGAACACGGGGAGAATACCACTCGAAAGGTAATTCAATTAATTCTGATAAAGTGACATCTTCAAATTGTACATTATTTTCAGTTTTGGAGGAAGTAGCACCAAGGTAGAATTTGATTGGCTTTGCATCGCCGCTACGTACCTCTTTGACCACCATACCCTCGATCTTATTAGAATGGATCGGGGTCAGGGTCATAGTATGTACATAGTGGTTAATCTTCTCGTACATCGATTTATATTCTTCATTCTTCTCATCTTCGAGAGAGATCTTGAATTACGGCTTTTTCCGACTTATTGTCGCTGCTTCTTGTTTGATTTCTTTTTCTTCATCAGAACTGTCTTCCCAATCAACATTGATGGCTGGTTTCCTCTGTCCAACTGTCCTAACGTCTCTACTACGACCTCGTCCCCGGCCTCGACCTCGAATGTGAGTTGTGGAGGAACCTTCACCATCTTGTCGTAAGGGAGTGGTGAGTGACTGTTGGACTAGAGCTTCAGGTTCTTCGTTGTCTCGAACTTTCTTTGCTTCATTTTTCATGGTATCTCTGGAGAAAATTGTTTTCTTCGGTGGTGCATAATAAGCTGCATCTTCATGGATTCCAATTTCATGTACGGAGAATGGTTGTAAGTCACCTTTGATGCCTTTGTTCCCCTCCATCGTAGTATTTGATGCACTGGTGTAGAGATGATGGTACCATCCTGTTTTCATGTATCCATGGTCGGCCCAGCAGAGCGTTGAACGACATTTCTGAATCAATTATGTGAAATTTTGCGGTTGTCTTTGCTAAGTCACCGGTCTTCATTAGTAGTGTTATTGAACCGAGGGCTCTTTCTCCTTTCTGGTTGAATCCTCTTAATAACATTTTGTCGTCAAGCTCGCGAGCATCAATTTCCAAATATGCTAGTGTTCGAAGACTCATTATATTGATTGATGCTCCTGGATCCACCAATACTCCGGAGAGTGTAAACTTCCCGATTGTAAGCTGAAATGTACAACGGTCGGTTGTGGTACTGCATCCCAAGTAATAGGTCATTGTCCGTGAAGGTAACACCTCGCTGTTCCTTTAACGAGCAAACCTCATCTAAGGAATCTCCGGCCATTTGAGCCAAGCAAATTTCTGGATCAAGTAAGGCCTTGATTAGAGCTTCTCTCATTTCCTTTGATAAGATGAGAGCGTCGTAGATGCTCAGTTTGGTTGGTAGTTTCCTAAGATGGGCTAGCACGTTGTAGTCCACTTTATTTTCATGTGTCTCGGCTTCTTCTCGAATGGGTATTTCTTCTGCCGGGGTTGGTTCTTCTTGAACAACCACACCTTTCCTTTGTCCTTTGGACCCATTCTCGGAGGTAGAACTCTTCCACTTCTTAAGTTGACTTCTGTAATTTCTTCTGACTCTAGTGTTGAGTTTGCTGGTGTTTCTTCCTGAATCGGAATGACAGGTTCTTCTTGATTAGCTTCAGAGTCTAAAGGCTCTAACTCTATTGTGACTGGAGCTCCTCGAAACTCGCAGACAGATTCATTGCTTGTTGAACTCTCGTAACCTCCTTGATGGATGTCTTCTTCGTCATCGTGATCGTCGAGATTGTGTATGATTTGAGAATTGTCATTTGTATCAAAATCGATGTCCGGATTATCGCTAGTTACGTAATCGTTAGAAACAGTCGAAACGTAGCCAACGCCATCACCCTTATCATTATAAGATCCCACCGAAGTGAGCAGATAATCATATAGAGTCAGAGGTTCGAGGGATTTCTCCCCGAATCCGAAACAACTATCCTAGGATAAGCAGCCCCTAGTCTAGCCTTAGGAGTCTCGTTCCTCTCTTCTTCATCGATTTTCTTCTTCTCTTCAATTGTCTCCTGTTGAGGTGGTTCTTCTATCGCAAGTGACAGTGTCGGTTTAGCAGGTTTCGAACTTTGAATTGAAGCTCGCACCGAAGCGGTTTGGATCTTTGTCTAAAATCTTTTTGAAGACCTCGTCCGAGCGGTAGTCCATCCATCGTCGGTTGTATAGGGATCTATCGGAATGATGGGATCGATCGAGACAACATTGACGGAACCTCCTTTACGGGGTTCCTTCATGTACTCCTTCGGGATTGTTATATTCCCTTTCTGAAGGTTGTCATTGAGCCAACTTTTGAAGGTAATGCAATCTTCTATTTTGTGTCCAAGCATCCGGTGATAAGGGCAAAAGTTGGGATCAACTTCCTTGTTGACTTCTTCCGGTCTCTTAGGCTCTGGCAGCTGGAAATCTGGAGTCTTCATCAGACTACGGAACATTTTTAGCACTGCTTCATTCTTGAATGGATATTCCCTGCTCAGAAGCTCCCTTAATGTACGTTGCGGACGAGGCGGTTGTTCATCTTGTGGAGATGAGCGATAGGCTGGGTCGGGGTTGCTGGTAATTCTGTTGAGGTTGCTGTGGCCGTTCGGACGATATTTGTATCGGATGCTTGCCTTTGTCGACTGCTGCAACGATCCCGGATTTCTTTTCAAAAGTCTTCACAGGCTTTTGCTTGTCTATCTTGTCGGCGAAATTTAATTGCTTCGCCTCCTCTTGCAAGCTCCCGACCTTGCTTAACAAATTCTCGAAAGTCTTAATAGTGAATCCTTTGAGGAGAAGTGCTATCGGGCCGTGAATGCTTTTAAGTAAGATGCTGATTTCATGTTGTTCTTGTAATTGTGGTTCACACTTCATGCTTAAGTTGCTCCATCGAAGTATGTAATCCACCAAAGTTTCGTTCGGCTTCTGCTTCTCTACCACTAAATCACCTATAGTGATGTGGTGCTGAGCTCCGGCGAATCACTTGATGAAAAGGTTTTCTAGTTCTGAGAGCGTCTTCACTGAACCATTCGGTAATTCTGCGTACCAATCAAAGGCGATCCCTGACAGGCTATTGACAAACTGTCGGAAGAGTAATGCATCGCTCCCGCCGGCGTTGCAACAACTGGCACGAAAGTGTGCAATATGCTTGTCGGGGGTTTCCGGTTCCATCAAAGGTCTTGAACGAGAGGTGGTACGAAGCCTTTTGGGTATTGGACGGCGTCGAATTCTTCCGGGTAAGGTCTACCCGTTCGAATGGATGTCCCGCTCTTCGATTGTGCTAAGGCTTCTCGCACTTCTTTGTTCCACCAAGCTTTTGATATCCTTTTACGGAATCATACTTTGTGTTGTATCTTTCTTTAGGCGATCATCCCCGTTGACGGACGTAATCTCCTTTCCTCCGTCTACAATGTGAATGACCTCTGGGGGTGTCTCTCTTCGGGGTTGCACTTGACTTTGGAGAGTGGCTAGGGCTACAGCCATCTCTTCCATCCTCTTCGCCATTTGGGCGATCGTATCATCTTTCTCTTGAAGCTGTCTTCTCATCACTTTCGGCTCCTCTCTTTCTGCGGCTGCAGGAGCACCTTGTGAAGCTGACGAAGCTCGTGTTTCGACCATGTTGATTTCTGCATACTCATCGTCCATGAATTCCGATGAATCAATCTCATCTCCGAATTTCTCTTCCCTTTCTTTTGCTAGTCGTCGAATATCGGTCCTCGACTTTTCCATAGCATCTTCTAGCGGTCCTTTCGTGCATCCTCGCGGTTGTCGTACGATAGGCTTGTCGGGTTCCCTTCTCGCGAGTCCCCTTCTCGTAGTAGCACTTTCTTCGGATTCGAGTCTCCTGACAAGACTTTCCTTCTCGAGTCTGTTGTTTCGATCTTAAGCGTCCAGGTAGTGGGACGCCATACCATCCTTCTAGCGAGCAAAGGTCCAGGACACGATGGTACGTCGGCCAAATGCTGGAAGGTGGTATCCTCCCTAATCTGTAATCCTGAAACGACGACAGGCGGACTAGCCTTCATCCTTTTAATTGGCTTTTCCGTAAAGACAGCAGGTTCTACTCGTAGCCCAAGACGGGATTTGACTGGCACCCACCCTATCCTTCTTAGAATCTCCGATACGGGGCATTTCTCTTTCTTTGCTAGCTTCTCGATCACGATCATGTAGTCGGTAAATGGCGTGATCCTAGCCCTTTTCTTTCTGCTTGTCGTCGTAGTATGCTTGGTCGAGGTAATGTAGAAACAATCCTGCGGACATTTTCCTCATCGAGTTGCGGCGGAAAGGGGATGGAATCTACTTCCTTCCAAAAAGGGTTTATCTTCGAGGCAATGGTATGTATTCGGGTAGTGGTGTGTACTCGGGGATTTGCGGGATTTCCTCCGAAAAGCGACTTCGGCGGCTACGGCCTTCACGGCAATCTTCCTACCTCGTTCCTTCTTTGGGTCCGTGTTAGTGATGGAATTCTTGAGGCTGGACCCGATTTCAAAAACGAAGGTCTCACGAGGAAAGTACGTACCCTCCACGGTAGCGGGTTCACCATAGTTACGGATTTCCTTCCCCTTTAATGCGGCGAAGCCGGGGTAGGTGCGAGTCGACTAGACCGGTGGGGGTAGCAAGAACGGTCCTCACGCGGACGGCGGTACTCCTCTCGGATCGGAATCTTTTGCGGGGGAGGAAACTCTCGAGTTGACCTGAGGTTGAACTCGAGCAACGGCTTCTCGGTTTCGGATACTTTGTTTGTCGGCGCGAAAAGGGAAACGTCGGTAATCTTGACATTTGTGTTCTCGAATCCTTGTCCAAACCGGATGATCCCATTGTCGGGCGGCTCATCCTTGTAAACGGCGAAGTCGAGTCCATTGGTGAAGGATAAAATCAGCTTTGGGGCCTCCATTTCTGTAGGGCAGATTCTAATTGTCAGTCCCAAGTTATGCTTCTTCTCATCAGGACGAAAAGAAAGGAATTGAAAAGAGTTCGAACACATTCTTTTTCATGTATTTATAAGAAGGTGTTATTTGTTAAAAGAGTCATTCATTAAAGGGTTTGTTTGTTTAGAACGAAATGTTAAAAGGTGTAGAGAAGGTAAGGAATCTGATTCAGAGTTGGAAAGGAAAAGAAAGTCTTATGCAAGACTTCTCGACTCGAAGGATTACTCCTAAACTAACACCTATTGGGGTCCACCCCACCTCGGAAATGAGGTAAAAGGATCTCGGAACCTCTCGTGTAGGGGTGTCTAAACGGTGGCTCCTAAATCCGAGAGAATGTTGGCTATACTTGTTCAAGGTAGAAATGAACATAGTACCCCAACGGAAAGAAGGGTAGTTTGATCCATTAGGGACATGGAGAGAGGAATCATCCCCAGCGGAGTCGCCAGAAATATGTCGGCATTATTTTTAGGGTGCGTTGTATTTAAAAAGGGGGTCGCCTAACGAAATTGTCGGCGAATTTTAAGATTTTAAATTTAGTTTAAATATATATAATTTGAAAAGTAGTATTTGATTTTAAACATAATTTTAAATTTGAAAATTTTAAGATATGAAATCAAGCTGATCTCACATCCCAAATAGTTTATATAAATGAGCAACGCACTACAAACCGTGTATCTATCCCTAAGGATAGACACACTGCTTGATGGTGGGGCTCGATTAAATAAACTAAAAGATTTGTGACACCTTTTGGTCTGCGAACTGCTTAATATGAAAAACATTAAACAAGGTTTATATTACCTGGGTTCTTTAAAATTCCTTATAAGGGCAAGCCCCTATAGTTAATTACATCTTAAGTGACGAGAATCACCTAAGAAAACTCTCGATAATAATCGATAATTACGCTCTCAAGAATTTGAAGGTTTAAGTTCTTCGAAAGGATTTGAGTTTTAGAATTTCGATAGGGAATGGATCAAATTTGGAAGATTTTATTTTGGGAATTCAAAGGAAGAAAAGTAAGAGAAATTACAGATTCGAAATAAACTTCGGTAATTTCCCGACTATCCTATTTGTTTTGCTTGGATTTAGGAAAGTCCTAATGTTTATTTAATGTTTTGATCTTGCCAGTTTTAGTTTATTAGGACTTATATTTATATGCTAGAATCATACAAATAGCCTGGAAGAAGCGAGGGTTTATGTCGTACTAAACGACTACCTCAGAGTCCTAAGACCAGTTAGGGCTTAATTTACATGACATGATCATGCAAATGCCTAACGAAGAGTTGAGGATTAATGTTGCACTAGGCAAACTACCTCGAGGTCCTATGGCTTGGTTATTTAATTCTAGGAAAGTTTTCGTTGAAGTAGACTCGAGTATTCGCGATGACGATGGTCGTGCTTGCCCACCATGCTCCGAGCTCCTTGTTGTTGCAGAGGTTTAGTTTTAGAAGTCATAAATTAGGATATGAGAAAAGTGTTCTGGTTTAGAGAAAATCTTAAAGTCCAAGTATTTTTAATATTTTAATTAAAACAAATCTTAAAGTTGATTATAACAACACCGGTTAAGATCCCACGGTTCCATCCTTCCGGCATTGTTATTTTTATCGGATTCACTTAGTCCAGATGAATTTGCTAAACTCAACTAAATGAGTTCCACACTTTCATTTAGACCGTGGGAAATACCGTTAGCAACACGTAGGTTACATCATCCGAGGTATTCCCGATCATCCAACAAGACGTTTTAATTTAGTTGTAATTGTAGTTTTGTGTTACGTTTGTGATTAAATTTTGAGTTGTTTTATATTTTGAGATGTTGTGGCGGTGAATTTTATCTTGCAATGACTTTTAATTTAGTTTTGGTTTCGGTTTTAGGGGCTACCCTAGAGGTGTGGGTTTTCATGCAACAGTTGTTTATCATGCAAGAAAAGTAAGTACAATGCGATTAAATAAATTGCAATAAGGTAAATTGCAATAAAAATAAAAGCGTACCTGGAGGTTCTTCCCGTCATCCCGATCTGCACTTAAAACACAGTTATGATAACCAAAGCTCTCGAGGGCAAATTGGTGTTCAAATGGTTTATGATTTAGTTTAACTTTAGTTAAAGGGGTTTAAATTTGGAATAGTGTTAAAGTTGCTTTATATTTAATTTCTTTATGTCTTAGGTAATGTTATTTAATTCAATTTCATTTAACTTTAATTTAATTTAATTTAATTTTAATTTTAATTTAATTTAATTTAATTCAATTTAGTTTGATTTGATGTTAAATTAATTTAGTTTAATTTGATTTAATTTCCTTTAATTTAATTTAATTTGATTAAATTTTAATTTAATTTAATTTAATTTTAATTTAATTTAATTTAATTCAATTTGATTCAATTTGTTTGATTTAATTTAATTTAATTTTTTTAATTTAATATTTTTTAAATTTTATTTAGTTTAATTTAATTTAATTTAATTTATTTATTTAATTTAATTTAATTTAATTTATTTAATTTAATTTAATTTAATTTAATTCATTTGATTTAATTTAATTTAATCTTTAATTTAATTTTATTTTTGATTTTAATTTAATTGAAAATTTAAAAAGAGTTTAATAATTTAACTTATTATATTTTTTTTAATTTAATTTAATGATTAAGTCCTTTAACATTTAAAAATTTAAATTTAAGTTATCACTTTTAATTAGGAATTAAATATTATTGAAATGATTAATTTAGGGATTTTTTAAATTAAAGAATAAATCTCTTCCTAATAATATCCCTATTTTAATAATTCCAATTTTATTATTCTTCCAATTTTAATCAATTATTTAAATTAAGGTTTATTTTAATTATTTTAAATTGTTTAATGGGTTTCTACCCTTTAATTATTTAAATTTCAATCATCCAAATCAGATTAAGATCAAATATTTTACTTGTTAATTTTATTAAACCTAAAGTTTTAATTAAGGGTTAAAATTTTAATTACCATTTTGCCCTTCAAGCTTAATAATTTCATAACTCACTAAATTGAGTTCAAATGAACTTGAAATTTTTATGTGACTTCACTCATATGCCAATAAAGACATGAGAGGAGAAAATGTGATTTTTTTGTATTTAATTTATTTATATAATTATTTTTAGTGGAAAATAGGAATTTCCAAGGAAAATTTAATAATATGACCAAGGGAAAGTTTCTGTCCTTAAGAAAATTATGGGACATTCCTAATGACTAGAGGACCACTTGGACCAATTTTGGTGATTTTTTGAATTATATTATTTTTATTATAATTATTTTGAATTTTGGAGTATTAATTAACTTAAAAATAAAACAAAGGTTGAAAAATGAAATTTATATTTTTCAAAAATCTCTCTAATATCAAGGAAATCAGAGAATCAATTTTTGTAATTTTTTTATTTTTCTTTGATTTATTATAATTATTTTAGTGAAAATGCTAGAAAATACATTTTTTTTAATTTTAAAATTACCCTAGGGCTTTAAAATTTAATATCTCATTAAATAGACCTAAGAAAAATATGGGATTTGTTCCTAAGTTATTAAAATTCAAAATGTGACATTTTGGTGAATTTTATTATTTTTATGATTTTTATTATTTTTTAATTATTAAAATTTTAAAATAATACAAAAAATCAACTTTTTTAGAAAATTACAATTTTATTTTTCTTAAATTCCCCTGATATGAGAGAGGCTCCAAAACCAATTTGGTGAATTTTTAAAAAGTATTTTGAAAGTTATGAATTTTTAAAAATTCAAATGGCTAAATGGCTTAATCAACCCATTTATTAGGGCTAACCAAGTCCAATTGACTTCAAATTTTTATGGTGGGTTCCTCTAATCCTAAAGGTCAGTGGAGAATTGATTTCAAGTCAATTTGATGTATGGTTAGCTCTAATTAATTTGGGATCCATTTTGGGTGTTTAAGCCGATTAGGGTTATTTTAAATGAGTTAACTCAAAACTTATTTTTCTAAGGTCCTCCGAGTCATAAGAGACATCACCAAATTTTCCTAGGATTTATTTCACAACATGCTAATTATTGGAATTAAAATACTCAAAACGGTAACATGAATTTGAAAAATCAATAACTTTTCTTAGGGATGGCCTCCGACTTTGGAAAATTCGGGGAATGTTCCCAAATTCAGAGGCTTAAAAGCCACTATGGTCTCATGCCATGGTGACTTTCACTATATGCATGGAGAATTAAAACAATGCAGAAGGGAAATAAATCATTAAAAATAAAATACTTGATGAAATTAAATGATTTCTTTTCCGCATTATTCTCCTCTGTTCACTGAGCAAGAGGGTATTTTTATTTTATTTTTATGATTTTCCTACACAAAGTTATGAATTTTCCAAGTTCAGGGAATTAAATAAATAGAAAAATCCCTAATTTTCTAATTATCAGAGTCGGCGCCGCATCATCCTCGACATCTCCGAACGGCCACGCGGAGCGCTCCCATTCGACGCCGCCGCTTGAGTCGGCGGCCCGGGTCCCGCACGTATCATTCCGTCTCCTCATCCGAGCGCGATCCCGGCCGTCCGTCCGCGCGTGTATTAAATGAACGACATCCGTTCATCGTCCCCAAGCGTCTTCACCCGAGAGCCGTCCACACTAAATCCAATATCTCACTCGATACTCAATGGATTTTCGTGTTCTTATGCTCTATGGATTCGTCTTGAAGAGACGAACACATCTATATGGTGACCATGCATTGAAATTAAAGCATTTGAAATGGAGAATCTCCAGAAGCTCGGGATGAAGAATTAGCTCATACCTTTGCTCAGAGAAGTGTGGCTTCAATCTGAGGGTTGTGTCACCTTCGATTGGATCCCGCAAGCTCCGAGATGAAGTCTCTGAGTGCAGTGAATTGTACAGGTATGATTTCGACCACGGCCGATCACAAAGCTTGGAGGTTGGAGCAAGCTGGGTGGCCTGGAGATGGGGCTTTTGCTGGTGGACACCTTATCTTGGTCTGGTGAAGGTGTAGGACCAATCAATTTGAGGATTGATCCACTGTGGAGAAGTGTCCTAGTTTTGGTTGGAATTTCAATTGAGAAAATGGATTTGGTCAGTGGGGATTAGGGCAAATTGTCACTGGGGATCAACTGCTCTAAGGGTGGAGAAGGGTTTGGAACAATTTTGGCAGAGTTTAGGCAAGGTTTGTGCAACTCTCCTCTCATGGCCGTGAGGGGGTCGGGTTTAAATAGAGATGGTTGGAGAGCCTCACAGTGATGACCAAGGGTTGGGATCAGCTGCCCTGGGCATGGGAAGAATAGCCATGGTGGCCATTGGGCATGGGGCAGCTCAGCAAGGTGGAATTCCAAAGTTGGCTCACATGTGAGCTCTCGGGTGTGGTGTTTTCCGGCGACCTGGTGGCTGGCCGGCCAGGCACTGGTCACCATCTTGTTCAGGTGGGTCAGGGCTGGGGTTTAGTGTAGGCAATTGGCAAATGCCATGTGTAAAAGGCTTGGATTAGAATGGAATGGGAGAGGGCTCATTTTGGCTCAAATTGGTCAACCCATCCATTTGGGCTAGGTGCACCATCCAAGGCTTGGTTTAGGCTGAATAGAAAGTGATTTAGGTCAGCATAATCAGTGGGGAATGGTCACCATCCAAGTACAATTAAGCTTAAGCAAGGTTTAGTGGAATCATGGGAGTGGTTAATCACCTTTAGGAATTAAGGAAAGAGTCTCCTCCTTTTGCCCAAAATGGTAAGGTGACATGTAAAGAGGCTCTCATGGCTTCCATGTGGCTCATGCATGGCTTCATGGCTCATCTTTGGCTTGGGAAAAGTTAAGTCAATTTCATGGAAATGGATTTAAGAAAATATTGATATTTTGATGGGAATTTGTATGGGGCTTAATTTGGAATGGCTTCATGATGAGTTTTGAAACTTAGGGATTGATTTTAATTAAGGGTATGATGAGAAGAATTTGTCATATGGGCTTTAGCATGAAATTTGGGCTTTTAGGAAGGTTTCATGTAAGTGGGCTTTTAAGTTTCAAAATGAATTCATGGATGGGAATTTTGTAAAATTTTGGGCCAAATAATTGTTGGGTTTGGTTTAGGGATATGTCATGAGTGATTTGAAATAAGTTTGGAGTGATTTGGGTTTGAATTGGGTTGGATTTGGGCTTCTTTGGTGAATGGGCCAATATAGGTCAAATTGGGTTAACTTGGGCCAATGTTGGGCTAGGGTTGAAATTGATGTAAAATAAATGTTGGGAAATGTTTATGGGAGTGTTTCAAAGAGGTCTTGGCTTTGGTTGGGTTTTGATTTTGGGGTTTGGGCTTATTTGGGTTAGGTTTGGGTTTAGGTCAAAATTGGGCTTTTTGGTTTTGGGTTGAATTTGAGTGGGGTTTGGGTCTAAATTTTGGGCAAATCATGTTAAGGTTTTGTTTGTAGGGATGTTAAGGGAGGTTTGAAAAAGATTTGGGGTTAATTGGAGTTGAATTGGGTGAGTTTGGGTTAGGTTTGGGTGATGGGTCCAAATGGGGCTTTAAGGCCAAAAGTGAAATTGGATCCAAATGTCAACAAAATTGGACTTGGATTTTATCTAGATTGGTGTTGGGAATGTTGAATTGAAGTTTAGAATTGAATTGGACCAGAATTTGGGTCAATTGGGTAGGCTTGGTTTGAACTTGGGTTCACTTTGGGTTAAAATGGGTCAAATTGGGGGTTTTGATAAAAGTGGGGTAAATTGACAAAATTGGCCCATGGTGTAGTTGAACAAAATGAAATTGGGAATATTTGGGAGTTTCTGGAATTTTATGGGAATTTTTGAATTTTTGGATTTTTGGGTCAAGAGGGGTGTTTTGGGTATTTGGAGGGTATTGGGAGGTATTTTTGGAATTTTTGGTATTTTTGGCTATGAACGATCAATTTGAGTAAAGTGGGAATGTTTGGGAATAATTTTTAGGAATTTTGGGTAATTTAGGTGATTTTTGCAAATTTTGGGCAGTTTCAAGGGTTTTGGGTAGGCTAGGCGGGTGTAGGGTCCCGTGGGTCAAAAATTGAAAATTTGGGAAATTGAAGATTGGGTAAATGTGAATGGAATGAAATCATTTTGGTTGAGCTATGATGCCATATCAAGCCCACATGAGCCATGAAGGGACTCATTTGAGGCATTCACTATGTTGTTCCCAACCCTCTTAGCCAAGGGCTTAGGGGTTAAGGACCATCCATGTGAATCACCTACATGAGTCAGGAGGTCAAGTTGGGTATGGGTGTGGTTTTAGGAGGTGTGTGAAAGTGTAGTGTATAAGTGTAAGGTGTGTGTAATTCAGCCCTCACCAGACCAAGCCACCCAGGGCAGTCCTAAGGCCAAAGAGTCCTATAGGAACTCATCCTTTAAACTTCCACATTTGATTTCAACCCTCTAGGTGATTAGGGGTCTATAGTCAAGTTTGTGGAGTTTGCAGGGAGTTAAGAAGTGGTTTGAGTTCCTAAGTTGTGGGTCCCAATTCTAGTCCTCTAAGATAGTCAAAGGAAAAGCCTAAGGCTAGATCCTAAGTACTAAGAAGAAGAAGAGAATACCTCATCAAAAATGAGGTCAACAGTAACTGTTGTGCCTAGGCGTCGGGATCTGACGCCTAGGACGGACTCCGTGACCAGGTCTTCATAACTCTTCACTTTGGGTCGCACCTCTTCGTGATTAAAACCGTTTCCCTGTGTCCAGATGCATTGGATCACATGTTCTATATATTAGGAGTATCTTCCAGTCTTCTAGAAGCTCTAATAACCGCTTAACATCGTCAAAATAACTACCCAAATTCATCAAAAATTCTTGTCTACGTTTGTATCAAACTGGCGTTTAGGCGCCGGATTCTGGCGCCAAGGCGCCAGGCCTACAATTTCAACAAATTTGCTCTTTAAGCTCCATTTTTGCTCCATTTTGCTCCTTTTTTCTTCTTGAACTATTTTTTTATCACCTACATCCAAAAATATAAAAATACTTTTCATTAAAGCATAATATCCTTAAGAATTGAATCATAAATATGTCATAAAAATAGGTATTTTTCAAGTGGATCAACTCTCGGGGATACTGCGCATCTCATTCTCTTGAGAAGCTTGGCAGCAGAAAATCCCTCTTTCTCAACTACACTTTGAAAAACTGTACGGACTTCAGTGACGGGTGTAGTCCCTCCCTCACCTCATCACGACCATGGGGTAATGGTAGAGCAGTAGCAATCCGGTTGAGGCTTTCATCTCCATTAGTATCTATCAAAGGGTGGAACCTACTCCTTCAAAGTAGATGAGAGGTCTCCGGTAAACCGAGTTCCTTCTGTTAAGGAATATCATCGATCACTAGCAGACTTATATCTTGTACCATGGCAGTTTTGAGAACCTTACGACTATAGTTCCTCCATTGAGACCTATTCGGTGGAGGAACTCTAGAGCTAGAACCAATCTCAAAAACTGACAACTAGGGGAGGAGAGAATTATCAATATCTTCTTCATATAAAATTTCCTTCCCCTTTGTAGACGAGAAGGTAAGTGTGGTGACGTGAAAAACAGTAGCATTAGGGGTAACAACTCTCCTTGGCATGGAGACGACTGACTTGATCGGGGCAAGAGCAGCCTTCACCTTCTTAGTAGAATGGATGTCCTTGTTAAAATTTATGTCAAATTTGGTATACGGATCTTAAATTTCGAGAATGGCTACCTTCATGATGACGAACAGGGTTTTTCCAAGTACGACATCAAACTCAGTGAAATTAGTCCCGAGTTGGTGCAGCAAGGTGAGCCTCGTGGGAGGTGGGCAAGTTGCAAGAGAAGGTAAGTTTCAGGGTTGCCATTGTGACTATCGAAAAAAACATTCTGAAAGTTAGCGAAGGCTTAAACCCTTAAAACATAGTGTAAGCACTATGTAAAAGGTCATTCTGTGAACTGAGCACAACATTATTTTATTTTGAATTTTATACTTTTATCTTTTTTTTATTTTCGTATATTCATCAAAAGGAGTTTATGATTTAAGAAGGAATGTTTCGATTTATCGATAGCGAGCTCAAACCCGGGAGACACAAAGAGAAAATAAACTGTGGGACCCTGCGTGGAATCCCCTTCACAACGTACACTGGCTTAGAGAAACTTGTTTCTAACACACCTATTGGGGGTCTAAACCCCACAAAATCAAGAAGAACTCTAAGGATTCCTGAACCCCCTCTGTTTAAGGATGGTCAAACAGACGGTCCTGGATTTGAGGAGAGTTGATCGTACATTCCCAAGAAAGAAATGGGTAAAGTATGTCAGTGGAAGAATAGTAATCTGGTTCATGTGGGACATGAACACATTACCGATATATGTATACAACATTTTTTTATCTCAATGAAGAGAGAAAATATTTCCATTGGAGTCAATTAAAAATAGTCAGTGTAAAAGTTAGTGATTTGTTAGTTTTGTGACTTTTTTAATTTGCCAAAATTTAAGAACTCAGCTTTATATTTAGATTAATTTAGATTTTAAAAATGAGTCACAAAATAATGTAAGTATATGTATCACTCAAGTAATAAAGGGCTATAATGGAGTCCTAGAAATCTATCCCACAGAGAGGCTATTAATTTCAAGGCATAGTACATAAATCACTATTCAAATCATAACACAATCGTAAGTAATTTTGATTTTTTACATAGGTGCAAACATTAAAAGTTAATATTACTACTAAATTACGCAACAACAACTTAAAGTAACACACAACACTAAATTTATAATTAAACACAGTTACAAGAAAGTGTCTTCCTCCTTTTCAATGTTAATGTGTTGATTATTATGACATAGATCCGTGATATAAATGTATTGTGCCAAATAGGAGAAATCCTATTCTTTACCCATATTTTAGCTTATAAAGAACATTGGCTAGTCTTAAGTTTAGTCCCCAAATCTATGGCTAGGCTAGGAGGACACTGGCTCTCACTCCAGAGCTCCCACTTCCCTTCCCCTAAAGGCTAACTCACGTTTTGTTTTCCAAATCTTAAGACCAAATTGGGGATTTGAGTCTGTCACTCTAAACTCTCCAATTCTACGCCCATAAAAGTATATTTCTCTATTTATTTGCACTCAACCCCCATGAATTACTTTCCTAATTCATGGACATCGAATGTGATCTTCACTTAAGTTGTGGACCTCATAATCCTTTTGCAACATAAGTTTCCCAACAAGTTTTAATAATACAATTTGTCAGATCAAAAAGAAAATGAAGTTCTAAGTAAAAAGTCCAACACAAATTATTCATAATTAATCGGCACATTATTTCTATTTCACAACATCAACACATCACATGAGAAGAAGAAAGACAAAGAAATTTAGACAAGATTCATGAGGAAAGGATTACACAACATGGATTTTATATATAAAAATAATGTCATACAATCAGAGTAGAGAAAAGACTACTTATCTCAAACTCTTCCCCAAGTGAATCTCAAGAAATTCCTTTGACTCCTCTTCTTTCTTCACAACAACACACAATTCTCCCTTTATAATAGTAAGGAAGAAGAAATCTCTCACTTTCCCTTTTCTCTTACACTCCTTGGAAGAGAATTTACAAACCCAAGATCGCTCTCTCTAAACTTCCCTAACACTCTCTAGTCTCTACCACTCACTAAACACACACGCCCCCATTGAAATCTCTCCCAAAAGTAGTTTAAATTCAGACATAACTGATTTCCTAATATTTTTTTCATGCATCCCTCCAAAATCCATCCAAATACATTGAATCTAGTTTGAAATTGGGATAGAGCGTGGTTCGGTGCTGGATAGGGCGCCGTTCAGCACCAGTTCAACTTTTACAATTTGGCTCCTTTTTGCTTCCTTTTGCTCCAAAGGCCTCTAATCACTAATCACTGTACCTACATGAAATCAAGAAAAAATATCTTCCTTTAAAGTGCAATATCCTCAAAAACAGGTATGAAATGGATAGTAAAAAGCTATCAAATTTTTAGTGGATCAGTTGGACGCCGGAAAGTGTATCTCGACACCCTGTTTAAAATAAATTTTAATTCGTATATTAATTTAGTTTGGGGAAAATAGCATTTTAATTTTAAAATATGAAATGAAAATGATCTCAAATATGCAATATTTTAAATAATCCAGCACTAGACCACAAGTCATACATCTATAACGAAGAATAGATATATTACTTGGTGGTGAGGCTTGATCAAATAAACTAAAGAATTCATGACAACTGTTTGGTTTGCAAACCCTTGATGTTGATCAACAACTTCCCCTAACTAGTATGAAGCAACTAGATAGGGTTTATGTTAATATGGGGTCTTTAAGTTTCCTATAAGGGCAAGTCCCTATAGTTAATTACATCTTAGAAAATTGAAGTTATATAAGAAAACTCTTGATAAAGATCAGGAAATATTATTTTCAAGACTTCCAAAAGGTAGGATTCTTAAAACCAATGTGGTAATAGGAAATCCAATAGGTCAATGGCTCAATTTTGGAACAGTTATTATAGGAATCCAAAGAAAGAGAGAGCTAGGGTAAAACACAGCTCCAAGAAGAATCTTGGTGATTTCTCAAACTATCCTATTGTTTGGCTTCAATTTGAAAAAAATTTTTAGTGTTTAATCCTTTCAATTTTATTTTTTTAGGGCTTACATTCACTTGATACCGATCATGTGAATAGCTTGGAAGATAGGAGGACTTATGTCATATGTAATGACAACCTTGGAACTTAAGACAAGTTAGGGTTTATTTTGTACATCGTGGTTATGCAAAGGCCTAAAGTGATAAAGTGAGGATTTACGTTGCATTAGGAAAACTACCTTGAAGTCCTATGACTTTTTATTTATTCGAAGGAGTTTGGATGTTAAAGATGGCCCTGCTACACACTGTGCATGCTCCAAGCCCCTTGTCACAGTAGGTTTAGTTTTAGAAGTGTCAATTGAAGAGAAAAGAGAAGTGTCATGTTTTAGAAATGTTTAAATTGAGATTACATAATGTCTTATTGAGGGAATAATTAATTTGATTATAGCGACACCAGTTAGGATCCCACGGTTCCCTCATTCCGGCACCGCTATTTTCTTCTGATTCACTTAGTCCAGATGAATTTTTCAAATTCAACTAAATGAATTAAGTACTTTCTCCCAGACCATGAAAAATCTTGTTAGCAGCCGTATGTTGCCTCCTCTGAGGGACTACTCATCATCAGATAGAGATGTTTTAATTTAGTTGCAATTGTGATTTTTTTCTTCATGATTAAATCTTGAGTTGTATTATATTTTTTATTATTGTGGTGGTGAGTTTTATTTTTATTTCTTTGTTTTATTTTTAATTTTAGTTTAGGTTTTGCGGCTATCCTAAAATTTTTGGTTTTGACATGCGGGGTGACATTGTTGTTTATCATGCAATTCCATATGCAGAAAAGGTATGAGTTAATGAAAGTCAATTGTAGTGCAATAAAATAAAAGTGTACCTGGCATTTCTTCTCGTTCCTTCACCTGAAAGTTTAGCCTTGCAATGCATACATATAATTTTGCAGAAATTGAAACATGCCTATGAGAAAAGCTGAGTAAGTCTATAGATAGGTTCGTCATGGGCCTACCGAGTCCTATATCATAACTTGGTGTGTAATATTTGTTTAAGTGTGTGGATAACTTCTCAAGCAGGGTATAATAAGTTTAATCATCTTTCAAGCTATCCAAAAGGTTATGAGAAGGGTCCAAGGATCGGGCCCCGTACATCTCACAGTCTCTTGAAAAGTCTCGAGTTCATTCAAACTTATTATGTTGCTTGATGACTCATCCCCATCATACCCTTATGCTCAATGAACTAATGTTCTAATCAACCCTAATAATATGGTAATTATCATTTGTGAGTGAGGCCCTTAAGGGAAAATTGATTTATTAAGAACTTTAGTCAATTTAATTTTGGAATTGGGCTTGTAATGTTTTAAATTGCTTAATATTAATCATATTACATTTTCTGAACCTCATTAAACAAAACTTGATCAAGCCTAGCTTACTACTAAGCCCTTAAGCTTTATGGGTATATTTGCAATTTTGGGAAAAGTTTAACTTATGATTATGATTCCCAATTCTTATCAAAATATTGATTTTTTCATTAAACACCAACTAGGGGTATTAGTTTGATGGATTATTAACTTTCCAAAGTCAAACCCCTAACTCTGGGACCTTTCAATTTTTAATTATCTCCTGAATTAAAGTAATTTAAAGAGATTATGAATTTAGGTTTTGTGTGACATATGTGAGTTTAGCTTCTAGCAATGAAACCCCTTATGTTTCAATCATCAAGATATTCCAAATTATGATCATTTATCGCCCATCTCCCCATTTGGTTTGGCCTAAATATTAATTACGACTTAAATTCCATAATTACAATTTTGCCCTTATAAGGCCTATCACCTCATAATTTATTAACTTCAACTCAAGTGATGGTGAAATTTTTATATTACCCCACTCATGGGTCAATTAAAACATTAATGGAGAAAATGAGATTTTTCTAATTTTAATTTAATTTATATAATTATTTAAATGCAAAAATGAGGATCTTTTAAGATAATTCAATAATTTAATTAAAACAATTTATATATTCTTAAGAAAATTAGTGGAGGTTCATCTAGAATACTAGACCACTCGGAAATAATGTCATGGTTTTTTTTATTTTTAATTTAGTTATTACAATTATTTAATTTATGGATTATTAATTTAATATAAAATATTATTTATTGGGAAAAATAGGTTTTTTATTTTTCATAATTCCCTCTAAGGTCAAGAAACCCAGAGAAATAAATTTTAGATTTTTATTATTATATTTTAATTACTAGAATTATTTTAATGAGAAAATAAGGAAAATCCATTTGGTCTTTAAAAATTAATAGTTTTATTTAGAAAACTAGAAAAATTATTATAATGGTTCCCAAATGACTAGGAGACCAAATAAAACATTTTCGTGGGTTTTAATATTGTAGTAATTTTTATGATTTTTAATCATTTTAATAGTTTTTAGTTATTTTAAAATTTTAAAAAATGCTTAAAAATGAAGTTTTGATTTTTATTACCATTTTATTTTTATTAAATTCCCCTAGTCATAAGGAACGCCCATTTTCATAATTGTTTTAACTTATGTTTTATTTATTATAATTATTTTAATGTGAAAAAGTGCTATTTTAACTTGAAAAATCAAATTAAGTGGTCAAATTAAGTCCAAATGCCTTGAAATTTTTTATCAGAATTCCTCTGACCTTAAGCCACAGTGGGGAATCAATTTCAAGTTATTTACATTTATATTTAATCCAATTTAATTTTCTATCATTTTAATGAGTTTATTAAAGTTAGTATGAGTTTTAATGATTTAAACCAAAGTTATATTTTTCCACCGGTCCCCTAGTCACAAGGAACCTACCAAAATATTTTTATATTTTTCTGATGAACATACTAATTATTAGAATTATTTTATTAAAACAGACACAATAAGCTTGAAAAATAGGGATATTCTCATAGAGATCCCCCCTGACCTTAGAAAAATCAGGAAAGATCCCACATATCAGAGAGAACAAAAGTCCTAAGTTTCATGCCATAGTGAAATGTCTATGCAAATGGATAATTAAAATACCAAATATTGTATTTAATTAATTAAAAATCACACATGTATAAAATGAACTTGTAAACATTTCCACATTGTTCTCCTTTGTTCACCGAGCAAAAGGGTATTTTTATTTTATTTTTGTAGTTTTTCTACACCAATTTATGGATTTTTAACGGTGGACTCACTTAAATAAATCAAAATTTCTATATTTTTCCACTTAAGTGACTCAGTGTCGCGTCATCCTTAACTGCTCCGAAGCCATAAGCGTCTCCTTCTAATTGGGCACTGCCTTCTAACACAGCGCCACATGACCCACGTTTTATGAAATATATCTATGTCCAGCTCCAGCTGATTCATCCATTTGATATAAGCTCCATCCAACGACCACACATCTTCTTCCCCAACTAGTCTGTCCCATAAACCGTCCACCTTCTAACCCTAAGATCTTGGCCTAGACTCAACCAATTCACCTCAGGATTGTTCCTATGGACTCATCTGATCTAGACGAACCTATACATATAGCTTATATATGGTATAAAATACAGTCTATGAATGTGTAGAATGAAAATATACTCGAGAGAAAGGGAGAGCTCAGTACCTTGATCTGAGAAGGATGGCTTCAATTAAATCAGTTCTATACCTTTGTTGGGACCTTGTGAAGCTCCTCCAAGTGCCAATTTGAGCTCTCCTTGGGCCAAGGTATGAACTTTATCAATGTCGATTTGGGGGGTAGATTAAAATCTATGTTATACGCTCTCTGCAATGGGTTATTAATGGGTTAACTTCTTCTCTTGCTCTGATGATGTTGTGGGCAAGTTTAATTTGAAGTTGGAATTTTGAGATGTGTCTAATTTTCTTGTGGATTATGAGCTTTGAAATTGAGCTCATGCAGTGGGGGAAATGGTTGGAGGGCGGTTGGGTTACACTTAGGAGATCTTGAGGAAGTTCTGGAGGCTATTGGATAGGGTTTCCCTAGGAAATTTCAGCAACTCCTCCCCTAGTCATGAAGAGGTGGTTTTATAGCCATGGCCATTAGGCTGAGCTCAAGGGTGCAATTTTGGTGCATTGATCTGCTTAGGTTGAGTGCAGATTAGCTCCAGTGCTCAATTAGGGCTTGACACATTAGTTGAGCTCAATTAAGTGAAAAATCAAGTGGCGTACCTCTTGGATTTTGCTCCTCTGGTAACTAAGCTGGTCGGAAAGGACAAGGGAGGTGACCAGGGGGTCAGGTGAGCCAGTGGTCAGGTGAGCCAGGCATTCAATTGGACTAGAGATGGCTTTTGGTAAAAATCTCTTTGGTTTAAGCATTTATGGAAACAAATCCACTAAATCATTGTGTGGACATTGTGGGTGATTTTGGCATTTTAGGCTTAAAAGGGCAATTTGGGGATTTTGGTCAAAATGGGTAAATTTGGTCAAATTGGGTCAAGTGAAGTGATTTAAATTGGTTTTGATAACATTTGGGTTGATTTTGGAATTTTTTAAAATTTTTGGAATTTTTTGAATGTTGAGGGGCATTTTGGTCATTTTAGGTATTATGGGAAATTTGGTAAATTTGAAGTGTTTTAGATATTTTGAGTGGTAAGGAATTTTGTGAGATGATTTTTGGAGAAAGTTGGATAATTTAGGAAAACATTTAGAAATTTGTTGAAATTTTGGGTTTTGGGGCTATTTTGGAAATTTTGGTGGAGTTTAGGGGTAACAGGGTCAAAGGTTGGAATTTTCGGTGAAATTGGGTTAAATGGGAAATTCAACCTTTTGAGCCATGGACCAATAGAGATTTCACATTGGATCCTCTCTGTGTTGGTTCTAACCCAAACTATATCCTAAGGCTAAGGCCTTAAGGAACCACTCACATGAGTTCCTAAAAGAGTAAAGGGCAAGTGTGAGGAAGTTTGGTATGTTTGGTTTAGGGTTGTAAGGTAGTGAGTCTATCTGTAATGTGGGTGTGAGTGTGTGTGAGCCTAACTAGGACCAGACTATCCAGGGTGAGTCCTAAAGCTTAACCATCCTATAGGGAGCTCCTATTGAGTTTCATGAAGCTTTGTCTAATCCTCTTAAGTATTAGAGGTTAGACTTTAAGCTTTTGAAAACTCCAAGTGAAGAAAAGAATTGTTTTGAATTTCTATGAGGTAAGAGTCCCATCACTAGTCTTCTATGTCACTAGGCATGTCCTATGGCTAGACCCTAAGATAATCTAAGGAAAGAGTAGACCTCAACAAAAGTGAGTTCAATAATGTACTGCAGACATTTTGTATGACTCGCATCACATGATTTCAGACATTTTTAAATCAAGACCAACAAAGCGCTAGTTTCTTCTGTTGTAGTTTGTAATTCTAATTGTGATACGTTTGAAAAGTCACAGGACCATGCATTGATCCAAAATTATAACGAACCATGAACAATACAAAAAAAATGAATAAGAAATCGAAAGATAAATAAGAAATTTTTTAAAAAGGGAAAGCGAAATTGAAGATAAGAAAGAAAAAGAGAAAAGGAAATGAAAGCAAACACAGAAGAAAAAAATTGTAATTGAAAATTCTCTCCTTAAAAAAGAAAAGCGAAATAATGCAAAAGAAGAGAAAGACAAATTCTTCCGCAATTCTGTGTTCCTCACTCATTCCTCAAATCTTCCCACAAATGTGAGCTTTCTACAATCATCGATGAAATTCCACGATGTCGTGACATTTTGTCACAGATCTCAAAATTCTCCACAAATTCTCCACTGATTCTTCACAAATTCTCCGCAAATTCTCTACGAATCTCCACAATCTCTATAAGTTTCCACAAATGCGCCTTCAAAATTTCCTAAATTTCCCACTTTCATTTCCACAAGTTTTTCCATCTCCATGAATTATGGGATCAGTACATAAATTTTGATTCCCTCGATCATCTCTTAAGTTGGATGTGAGTCCCTGTTCTTTCCTTCTTAATCTGATCTTTTCGTTGCCTCTTAAGTTGGATGTGACTCCGTGAGATTTACTTCTCACTGTGGTGAAATTATCTAAATTTTTGCATCCCTTCTGAGAAAATTTTCCATCTTCCATGAAATTCCAGGGTCAGAGCATGGTCATCTAATTCCTTCAAATCCCATAAATTTCCACATCCCTTCCGAAAAATTTTACTGCCCTCAATAAAACTCTAGAGTCAAAGCTTGGTCGTCTGATTCTTTCAAATTCCCTAAATTTTTGCATCCTTTCCGAGATATTTTTTGCCATCCATGAAATTCTAGGGTCAGGGCTTGGTCATCTGATTCCTTCATATTCTTTAAATTTTCACATCACTTTTGAGAAAATTTTCTGCCTTCCATGAAATTTGAGGGTCGAAGCATGTTCGTCCGATTCCTTAAAATTCCCTAAATTTTTGCATCCCTTCCGAGAAATTTTTCCGCCCTACATGAAATTCCAGGGTCAGAGCTTGGTCGTCCGATTCCTTCAAATTCCCTAAATTTTTGCATCATTTTCGAGGTATTTTCCGCCTTCCATGAAATTCTAAGGTCGAAGCTGGGTCATCCGATTCTTTCAAATTCCCTAAAATTTTGCATTCTATTCAAGAAATTTCCAACATCTATGAAATTTCGAGATCAGTACCTAAATTTTAATTCTCATTTCCAAGACTGGTACCTAAATTCCAGTTCTCATCTTTCGAGGTCAGTACCTAAATTTTGACTCCCATCTTTCGAGATAGGTACTGAAATTTTGATTCTCATTCCGAGACCGGTACCTAAATTTCTGTTCTCATCCTTCGGAGTCAGTACCTAAACTCTGATTCCCATCTTTCGAGATCAGTACTGAAATTCTGATTCTCATTCTGAGACTGGTACCTAAATTTCAGTTCTCATCCTTCGGCGTCAGTACCTAAATTTTGATTCCCAACTTTCAAGGTTGGTACCAAAATTCTAACTCTCCTCTCACATTTGCTCAAGTTCGAGTCCCTCCGCAAAAGTAAAATTCTCAGATCAAAGTAAAATTTCCAAAAATTCAAAATTCCAGAAAATTAAATTAAATTCATAATCAAAATCAAAATACAAAGCTCAAAATAAAACCAAATTTAAACTCAAAATTAAATTCAAATTCAAATTCATATCCAAAATCTAAATCTGAAATCAAATTACAATTTCGAAATCGAATCGAATCAGACTTTTTTAGAATGTCGGGGACCTAAAATTCATAGCTCCACCTCGAAGGTGTTCCACCAGCTTTCCCCAGCGGGAAATCCCAAGAATTAAAGGTTTTACCAGATAATGCCCATCGAACACTTTCTCGTTGAGTTCTAAGTCTTGTTTTGATTATGGCGAGTCAAACAGTTGTGTTGGTTTCGTTGATCTCATCGATCAACACTAATACGTGTGGTGTGCTTGTCCAGCACACCACACGGATTTATTAACCTCACTTTTGTTTAGGTTTAGTCATTCTTTAGAAGAGCCTAATGTCTAGCCATAGGAATTTTCACATGCTCTTGGCCCTAAGCTAAGTTTTTGCTCGAACCAACACATGGAGGATCCAAAATGAGATTTCTCTTTGCCCATGGCTCGACTAGGCTAAAATCGTACATAACCCCAATTTTACCAGAATCCCAACTTTCACCCTCTGACCCCTAAACTCCACTAAATTACCAGACTACCCCGACAACCCTAATTTTGACCAAAATCCTAAAATTTCCCAAATCACCCTATTCTCTTGCAAAGTCATTCCAAAATGTTCCTCACCGCTTAAAATACCCAAAACACCTTAAATTTTCCAAAATACCCCTAAATTAGCCAAAATTACCAAAATGCCCTCCAAATTTAAAAATTCCAAATATTCCCGAAAATTCTAATATCATCCCAAATTTTCCAAAACCTATTAAAACCATTTCAGTGGACCTAATTTGACCAAACAGACACAAATTGACCAAAAGCCCCAAATTACTCCTTTAGGCCCAAAATGCTCAAATCACCCCAATGTCCACCCAATTAACCCCAATCTCCCCCAATTCAATTCTAAAACAAAATCCATCATGCCTAATCTCATTCTAAACCAAATCCAAGTTCAATTTAACCCAATTTCAACCCAAATCAAAAAGCCCCGATTCGACCATATGACCAAATCCCACCAAAATTGAACCACTTAGCCAAGTTAATTTCCTCAAATTTTAATTCTAAACTATTCCTAACATTCCAACAAACCAAATTGATCCACTAACTGACACACATTTTGAGCCCAAACCTCACCAAAATCCAACCCAAGTCAAAATCTCCAAATGTTCCCCAAATGTGAATCATGTCTAAATTTCACCAAATTGAATGCCCTAACGCCAAAATTTCCACCCCATTTCTATCCAAAGCACTCCATGAATTTCCCGTAGACAATTGTGAACCAACAATTGTACCCCACGCAAGCTCTAGCCTAATCCAAACACAAGATTAACCCAAGTTATCCCAAAGTGACCAAATGTCAAATTCCATCAAATTGATCCTCCAAACAATTTCAAAATCACTCTATTCCTTTTATAATCTCTTTATGAAAATCATACACATCATTTTAAACCTTCAACTGGACCCAAACAAATTTCAAACCTAACCTAGCTCAACTTGAACCCAAATATTGAACCTAAGACCCAAGCTCACCCAAATCTAGCCAAGTTGACTAAGCCAAGCCCACCATAGCCACCTCATGGACCCTAGGGGCTGGTATAGACTCACGTAACCGAACCTAGTTGAGCCATGGAAAAAAGGTCCCCAAAATTAGGGTATTTCTTTACTAAAATGCCTAAGCTAAAGGAATCTTTGCCAAACCCATCACCAACTCAGTTAATTACCTTGATGGGTTGACTTCTTGCTCACCTTACCACTTGACCACCTCCCTTGGCTTGGTCGACCGACCTAGTCGCTGGAGGAGCCCAAATCGAGAACCACCCTACTTGAAATCAAACTAAATTTGACCTAGCCTATGTGTCCAACCCTAATTGACCGTTGGCGATGCTCAGCTCTCCACCTTAGTAACTAAGTGTAGCCAAATTGACCCCCTGAGGTTAGCCAAACCTCCATGACTATAAATAAAGATCTTCACAGACAAAGGGGAGTGTGCTAAAACACCTTAGGAAACTCTATTAAAATCTCACTAGAGCTACTCCAGAACTTCTTGAGTGCAAAGCACTGTTTTCAGCCACCTAAACCTACTAACTTGAGCCAATTTCTCAGGCCAATTCCTTGTCGGAAATAAGACACATTTCACCACAACTACACAATTAACCAAATTCAAATTACTTGTGCCCACACCTTCACCAAACTAAGAGAAGACAATCGCCAACAAAAGCCCCATCATATAGCCTCTCTAACCCAGATTTCCCTTAAAACTGAAAGTGCCCTTTGATCGAGTTCTGATGCAGAGCCAATGAGAGCTTAAATTGATGCTTGTAGGAGCTTTGCGAGGTCCTCACAAACGTGTTGAACATTTCTAATCGAGGCCACACATCTTAAACTAAGGTGAAGAACAATTCCCCTAACCCAAGCCTTATTTGATTCTCCATGCATGTACACTAACCGTATAGATAGGTTTGTCTAAGTCAGATGCATCTATAGAAACAAACTGCACTCGGTTTGGTTGAGTCTATCTTGAGATCTTAGGGTTAGATGGTGGACAGCTCATGAGTTGAACCAGCTGGGGACGAAGATACAGAGCCGTTGGAATGAGTGTATCACTCGGACGGCCAGAATGGAATCTGTCGGCGCTTCGGTGCATACAGCGCAGGCTGCATGACACTGATTTAGATGGCGGCACCCAATCCCGCGGTGACACGAGGCGCATTCGATGTATATGAGGATGACGTGGATAATTAGAAAAATCTAGATTTTTAGGATTTAAGTAAATCATTTAACTTAGAAAATGCATAACTAGGTGTAGACACATCATAAAAAAAACACTTCAATGCTCAGAAAACAGAGGAGAACAATGTAGAGATAAACTTGAAATTATTTGACATGTATGTTATTTTTAATTAATTAAATACATTAAATCATATTTAAGGCATTGATCAATCCAGATATTTCACCATGGCATGAGGCTTGGAGGGCTTACAGGCTCTGTGGTTAGGGATCTTCCCTAATTTTTCCAAAGTAAGGGAGCATCTCTAGCCAAAGATCCCTAATTTTTAAGTTATACCCCTCTGTTTTGGTATAAAAATTATAAAAATTAAAATATTAAATAAAATACAAAACATATTTTGGAAGGTTCACTGTGGATAGAGGACTATAGGAAAACTATCAAATGGGTTCAAATAGTTAAGAATGACTATAATGGTAATTAACTCACTATAATCATGTAAAAATTAAATAATTAAAATAAAAAACATAAAATTTATAAAAATGACCCTCCAATGTTAAAAACAAAACATGGGAACTCCCTATCAAAATTTTGAAATCAATTGGAGTTAATTTGATCACCAAAATGAAATTTTCAAATAAAATGTCAATTTTAAATTAAAAATAATAAAAAATTCATAAAAATCACAAAAATATTAAAATTCATCGAAATATCATGTTTGACCTTCTAATCACTTAAGAGTAATTAAAATAATTTTCCCAATTTTCTAAGTGATGATATTAATTATTAAAAGCTCAAAATAATTTTTTAAAGGCTAAAAATGAATTTCCCTTTTTTTCATTAAATTAAATTTTAAAAATAAAAATATAAATTATAATAATATGTAACTTATTTTTCTAGATTCCTTAAACTCATAGAGATTTAATAAAAATATAAAACTTAACTTTTTAACTTAAATAGTTTTTATATTTATTTAATACACAAAACCATCAAATAATCCTAATTATTAAAATAAAAATAAAAAAATCATGAAAATCGGTCCAAGTGGTCCTCTAACCAAGGTGAACCTTCAATAATTTTCTTAAGATAGATAGTTTGTCTTGATTAAGTTATTAAATTAATATTGAAAATCTTATTTTTGCATTAAAATAAATATAAAAATTAAATTAAAATTAGAAAAATCACATTTTCTCCACTTATGTTTTAATTGATCCATGAGTGGGGTAACATAAAAATTTCAAAGTAATTTGAGTTGAATTTAATGAACTATGAAGTGATAAGACCTTAAGGGCAAAATTGTAATTTTGAAATTTAAGCCTTAATTAAATATTTAGGCCAAATCAAAGGGAAATGTGCAATAAATAATCATAATTGACTTATTTAAATCATTGAAACACAGGGGAGATTTGTCCTAAAGAGTTTCAGGAAATGAAATATAATCAACTTCAAACACTTTGAAACACTACAAGCCCAACTCTAAATTAAATTGGCTAAATTCTTAATAAATTAAATTTACCCCTAAGGGCCTTCACCCACATAATTCATAAATGAAATATCAAGTAATGGTTGGTGTGACTTCTTTAATTTGCAAAAATTAATGAACTCAGATTTATATATATATATATATATATATATATATATATATATATATATATATATATATATATATATATATATATATAAGAATGTTGGCGGCAAAGTGTGCTCTGCTAGGGTTTCTAGCATGACCCTGCCGGCGGCGGCTTGGAGGGTGGTGGTGCAGGTAAGCTTGGTGTGTGCTGGTCTGGAGGTGAAGTGTTCTCGGGCTCCTTGGTTGCTCTTCTGGCAGCTTTTTGTTGTTCCCGGGTTCTTTGTTTTTCAAATTTTTACTGTTCCATTGTGCTCTTTTTGGGGTGGTTTTTCTTGCTCTTTGGTCCGTGGGTGTACCCACTCGGGGTTGTGCTCACTTTTGGTTGATTACCGGCTCCTTGCTCTTGGTCCGTGTGCATTTCTTCCTTTTCCCATCCTGTTTGGGTACACCTGTTCCATTGGTGGCCTCGTTGGTGGTGTTGGGTGGTCCGATGGCTCACCCCATTGATCTTACCACCAACATTGAGTGGGCAAAAGCCACCTATGCTCGGTGTTGTAGGATCTGCCCCTTCCATCACGGATCCTTCAAGATTATTTTTCCCACAAAGATTGCATGATGCAACGAACTGGAAGAATTTCTTGCCCATTTATCGGACCTCCGGAAGAAAAGGATGGCCATCCTGCCGTGATTTTCACCGATCGAGAATTGGTCGTGCTTGATGATGAAGTGAAACTCACTTTGATCGGGAAATTTAGTTTGGGACATCCCAAGATGGAGCTAGTGAGGAAATACTTTGAATCACCGAATTTTCAAGGGAATTGGAAGCTAGGACTCGCTGGATGGAAGACACCTTCTTATCAACTTCACTCGTTGAAGAGGATTATGCTATGTTATTTGCTAAACATTTGGTGACTATTGCTGGAGTGGAGATGAAAATAATCAAATGGACAAGCAGATTTTGATCCTAGCAAGGACCCTCCAATTGTGCTAATCTGGTTTAAACTTCCCAATCTTCCATACGATTTTTTAATCAGGATGCTCTTTTCCAAATTGGGAGGTCTATTGGAACTCCTTTAAGACCTGGATGCTCGCTACAATTAATAAAGCTAAACTCGAAATGGCTAGGATCCAGATTGAGAGGGATATTTCACTCGCTCGAGGTAAAAAAAATTTGGATTGGAACAGCTAAGGAAGGACAATGGCAAGAAGTTATAATGCAGCAAAAACCTTATTATTGCTCTCATTGCAAAATGTTTGGACATACAATTGAAAAATGCTACAGAATTCATCCCCCAACTAGAAGATCCATAACAAAGGAAACTCAACACAAGCAACTGCGTTGATACTGTTTTAGTGCAACGAGGCTCGAGAGAAAGGAGAGACTTTGTGAACTCGGCCTCTCAAACTTGCTTTACCCCTCCAGACTGAGGTGGGGAGAACACCGGCTTATCAAATACCCCTTCGTTGGGGAGATGATTGAACCCACAATCAATGTGGATAATTGCACCCCTCTAGTTCACTTCGGAGTTATCGAAATGTTTCGATGATATTTCGATTCTGCTTTGGGGAAGATCCCCACATAGTTACGTAAGGGAGGAAGAGGAAGTCGAATAGTCACACCAACTCAATCTATTGAACAGCAAGTGGATACCCAGTTTCCCTCCAATGCTGGAATCAGTGTTATGCAGGAAGAGATGGAAGGCAAATGGCACACCCTAACCTCCAGGAAAAAGAAGAAGAATAATCTCAGTGAAGTACAAAAACTTGGAACTCCTCTTTCTGTGGGGGAGTTAGCTGGAATTTCGTTACTGGGGGAGATCTAGATCTAGATCTCAATCCTCTTTTAATCCCCATCCCATTTAATGATAAATTTCCTCTGTTGGAATATTATTGGTATTGCTAATCCCCTATCTTTTAAAAGACTGCTACATTTAAACAAAAAATATAAATTATTGTGCATTACCATCCTGGAACCTTTGGTTAATAAATATCCTCAGAAAATCATCAGCAAGCTACAAGGCTACAACCACTATGCTAACTGCAATAATAAAATTTGGATTTTTTTGTAGAAAAGAGGTGAACTCGGTCTATCCTTATTGACAACAAGCAATTTATACATTCTTCCTTTCGGATTAATGGCGAGGATGGTTTAATAACCTTTGTTTATGCCGGATGTAAAAAGGAAGATAAAGTTATCCCGTGTAGTCGCCTACAGGACATCAGTGTCCAAGTACACTCACCCTGGATTGTTGGGGGTGATTTTAACAGTGTGGGGTCTTCAAATGAAAAAATTGGGGGTAGACCTCCCAAGCTCACTGATATGACAATTTTCAATGATAATATTCATGCAGCCAATCTTTATGACCTTGGATTTAGATGACCTGCTTTTACATGGAAGAGAGGGATTATCTGGGAGAGGCTTGATAGGATGTTGGTTAACAACCTTTGGCTCTCTAATTGGCTTCTTACTTATGTTACTCACCCGAGTCTTGCTGGTTCTGATCATAGACCTCTCCTTATATCTATTACCTCCCCCACTCGCTCTAATACTCCCCTCCTTTCGGATATCCGAACGTTTGGTCCTCCTATGTTGAGTTCCACAAGATTGTTCGAGAAAAATGGCACCGTATTGATCACCCGTACCCTCTCATCGGATTAAGCGTACTACAGATAACTCTCGGTAAAGCTCTTAGGAAATGGAATTGGAACTTTATAGGAAACCTCCATGAAGTCGTCCAAGTGGTCGAGAAAGAGCTCAATCAAATTGAGTCTAAAATCCAAGCCGGCACTCGCTACGTATGAACATTACTTCACCGCACAAAATAATTTACTCGTTGGCTACCGATAAGCTGGAGCAATATCTAAAACAAAAAGTCGCTTTGAACCATTTTATTCATGGGGATAGGAACACTCGGCTTTACCATGCCCGTATAAAATATAGAAGGAAATGTAATACTATTCACTCTATCCACACAGACTCGATAGCAGAAACTCATGGAGGACACCGAGATTGGTTTGGATGCTATTACACATTTCGACGAGCTACTTAATCCTCCTCCCGGAACCGCATTGCCTATCGATAGATCTCTTTTCCAGGACAACTTGCATTACACCAATGTACTTCGAGTTAACTACCATCCCAACCGAGCAAGAAATCTGGAATGCTATAAAATCAATTGATAGTTCTAAAACCGCAGGACCGGATGGTTACACAGCAGATTTCTATCGAAGGAGTGGAATTTGGTTGGTGGTGATGTGGTGGCAGCTATCCAAAGTTTCTTCCTTGGAAATGATCTTCCCAGCTTATTTTTGTGCTTCAAACATTGTGTTGATTCCCAAAAATAATCTTATGCATAACTCGGGATCATTTTAGACCCATCTCTTTGGCATCTGTAATCAGTAAGGTTATCAGCAAAATAATTGTGGGGAGACTTCAACCTCATCTTGATAGGTTAATATGCATGAATCAATCAGCTTTTGTGAAGGGTAGGTCAATCTCTGATAATGTGCTACTTGCCCGAGAACTTTTGCTTGATTTGGATAAAGTTCATAGGGAGGTAATCTCATATACAAGTTGGATATACAAAAAGCCTATGATACCATTAGCTGGGAGTTTATTGAAGATGTTTTGATTGCTAGAGGTTTCCAAGCAACAGCTTCCGCAATCTCATCTCCAGGTGGCTTCATTCAAATGAACACTCTATCTTATTGAATGGGACCGCGCAGGCAAATTCCATGCCACCGGAGGATTAAAGCGAGGAGATCCACTTTCTCCTCTCATCTTCATATTAGTCGCTAATTATTTCTCAAGGATGGTTAATCGGACAATTCCGAATAAAAGCTATGCCAGTACCATCATAAGTCAAACATTGTTATTTCTCACCTCCTTTATGCAGATGACATCATGTTTTTCTCCAAAGGCACACAAAACTGCTCGTGAAAAAGTTAAAACACTCGTTTAGACTCCTTCCAACAACAATCTGGAATGCTTTTCAACCCCGAGAAGTGTCAATTGGTATTCTCCAAGCCGACACCTATTCGGATCAAGCAATGGATTCGGAGTACATCGGATTTAAATGCAATACCCCTCTTTTAAATATCTCGGGTGTCCTTCTCACTTTGGGCGTAACCAAACAAATTCAATTTGAGGAGATTTTCACCAAAGTCGGCTCTCAATTGAGTCGCTGGACTAATTCTTTCTTATCAAATGGTGGTAGAATCACACTCCTTAAAAGTATCCTCACAACCTTCCCCTCCTATCTTCTTCAAATGATTGCTATGAAGAAAAGCACCCAATTACGATTGAAAGGGCTTTTAATAGATTTTTATGGGCTGGTCAGAGAACCCAAAAGCATTGGACTTCTTGGCAAAAGGTCACAAAACCAGTGGCTGCTAGTGGCCTTGGATTCAAAAGCTTTCCTCAAATTCAGCAGGTTAATATGTGCAAATTATGGATTAACTTCGAGCCCAAAACTCACTTGTGGGCTAAATTTATGATGGGTAAATACGCAGGTTCTCCCATCCCACTCAAGTGGTCAGGAAATTAGGTGACTCTAGAATGCTGGGTCAATCTACTTAAGGTGAGAAGTTCTGCTGAAAATCTCTTTATCCGGAGCCGGGGAGGGGTGAAGTGAATTTTTGGTTGGATAACTGGTGTCCCAAGGATTGGTTAGTTGCTAAAGATAATCTTACTGATTCAACTACAAAGGTTTGTGAGTTTTGGGATGGGAGCAATTGGTCTCTTCCTCAGCTCAAAGCCATTTTACAGGATCATTCAGCAAGGCAGATTTCTACCATCATTTTTGATCAAAATAGTCCAGATAAAGTTTGTTGGAGTAATCACCACAATCAAAATATAACTAAAACTATTTACGGGAGTCTTTTCAATCGGCCTTCTGTTCCTCGGGGAAACTCCATTTGGAATAAATTTTTGTCCCCTTCCATGTCCTTTCCGTGCCGGAGAACCTTCCATGGCATCATCCCAACTGATGATATTCTTAAACCGAAAGGTCTTAGGGGCCCTCTAAATGTGTTCTCTCGCCATCAACATGATGAATCCATCCCTCATCTATATTTTAACCGCTCCTTTTCCGAACCGTATGGCCGCAACTAACCAATGGCTGGAAGAACCAAACTTATTGCTCGGGAAGATCTTCATACACTTTGGATGAATAAGGAAAATCGGAAGGTTAATACTCTACACCGCATTGTGATGTGGTTTCGTGGATGGCCGAAACATGTGCCAAATTTGATGGGATAGCTGCTACCGTGGACAAAGTAGCCAATAACTCGTAAAACATATCTACACAAAATCATTAAACACAAGGGTTTCACCAATCTGTTGCACACCGAGCTCCTACCTACTCGTTGGTAAAAAGTTAAGCTGGTTAGATGGCTTCCCCTTCTAACCCAACCATCAAAATTAATACCGATGGCAGCTTCTCTAAGGATAATGCAGAGTGGGAGGAATTTTCGAAACTCTTATGGTAACTCGCCTACTTTTCTTTTATGCACTCGTGAAAGCTAGAGATGCACTCGGAGACCGAATTTATTGCTGTGGAGTATGCTATGCATATTGCCAAAATTGCTAACCGGTCGAATATTTGGCTAGAAGTGGATTCCACTCGTTCTACTTAACATTCTTCGACAAAACCGGTCTACAACCCGGATGCAAGACTATTGGAGAAAACAAATTAATCAAAGCTAAACCCACCCATTTTACCTCTTCTTCAATTCCTAGGGAGGGTAACAAAGTGGCTCATTGGTTAGCGGTTAGGGGGGCCGGATCCCAAGCAGGTTTTAGTTGCCTCAACCCCCCTTTTGATCTCAAAATTTTAATTAATGGAGATAAGCTTTAGCTCCCACATATCGATTGGAGACACCCCTGTGTTCTGATGGAATTTCTTGGGTGCTGTGGGGTTTTTTGCACCAAACCACTTTTTAAACTTACTTTATATTTATACATATTTACATATGTATACATATATATTCACTCACCCAATCTTTTAGTTTTCTTGTTTTGTGGTCTTTAGGGAATGGTCTCCATTAGGTTTTTTGTTAGTTGGGAGCATTTCCATCAATGATTTTGTACTCTCCTTTTATTAGTAACATGTAGGGAGCCCTCTGTGTTGCTCCTTTTTTTAATATATATATATATATATATATATATATATATATATATATATATATATATATATTATATGCGATGGCTCGTCGTTGGTGTTTCGGAGCTCTGCTAGGGTTTTGAGATGGTCTGGCGGCGGCGCCGTCCTTGGTGGCTCGGTGGTCTCTCGGGTAAGTGGTGTCTACAAGTGTGCAAGGCTTTGGCAAGGCCGAGAAGGTTTCGCCTTTTCTCCGAGAGCCGCTACCTTTCCCGGGTGGTGTCCATTAAAATTTTCACCGTTTCATTGCTTGGGATTAGTTGTGTTGCCCTAGCTGAAGTGGGTGTTTTTCCGGGACTTGCCGTGTTACGAAGGGGTTCCGAGCTCTTACGATACTTGCCGCTCACTCGATTTTAGTTTTTAGCTCTGCTGACCTGGAGTCTGTAGGTGCATTATATGCATTTATGGCTTGCCCAATTGATCTCCATACCAATTTAGATTGGGCCAAGGCCACCTATGCTGGGGTGGTGGGAAAAGGCCCTACTTTCAAGGATTCATCTGAACTAGTGTTCCCCCAAAAACTGCATGATGCTGCAGCAGGAAAGGGTCATTGCCCTTTCATCAAGCCTATCGAAGAAAAGGAGGGATGCCCACCGCATACTTCTCCGATGATGAACTAGAAATGCTAAATGAGGAAGTGAGGCTAACTCTAATCGGGAAATTTACTTTGGGACACCCAAAGATGGAAATGGTAAGAAGCTTTTTTGAATCACTCAATCTAACAGGAGAATGGAGGCTTGGATTAATAGATGGGAGACATCTACTTATTAATCTCACCTCAGATGAAGATTATGCTAAGATATTTGCTAAGCAGACAGGTCACCATTCATTGGTATGGATATGAAAATCTTAAAATGGACCCCCGATTTTGATCCCAACAAAGAACCCCCTATCATCCCCATTTGGTTCAAGCTACCCAATTTGCCATATAGGTATTTTAATCAGACTGCCCTTTTCCATATTGGAAGGGCAATTGGCACCCCACTCAGACTGGATGCAGCTACACTCCACAAGGCAAAACCTGAATTTTCCAGGATTCAAATAGAAGTTGATATATCCCTCCCTGAGGTTAAGAGAATATGGGTGGGATCTAAAGCTGATGGGCATTGGCAGGAGGTAATCATGCAACAAAAGCCATATTATTGCTCCCACTGTAAAATGTTTGGCCACACAGCTGAAAGGTGTTTCAAGCTCCATCCTCCTCCTAGAAAATCCTCCTTTCTAACCAAAAGTAGGCCAGAAGTGCCCACCATCCCCCCAGCTCAGCCTTCTGAGGTGAATCATGAACTAGCCCCTTTCCAGCCTCGACCCCCCCACAAACCCATCCCCCACCCTCCTAAAATCTCCCACCTCCTCCATTCACACCCAGTCCCCCTCCCCTACCCCCCACTCGCTCGGTGCCGTTGTCGATGCAAGTGGATTCCATGTAAGAAGAATGGGTAATTTACTCAAAAAATAAGAAGAAGAAAAATAAGACCGAACTCGGAGAAATTGACTATCCCCTCAGCCCCCAGGTGTAGAGAGGACTCCCCTCCACTCAGAAGAAGTAGAACAAGGTCAAGATCTCACAAATCCAGCTCCCCCACCTTTAACCCCCAATGATCAACCTACTATGCTAGAACATTAGAGGTGTGGCTAGTCCACACTCTCTTAAAAGACTCACTTACCTCAATAAAAAACACACCCCTTGGTGTATAGCTTTACTAGAACCAATGACTCAGCTTCACTCAAATAAAATCCTCAAAAACTACCTCGGCTTTTCTCTTCACACAAACATCAATAACAAAATTTGGGTTCGTGTAGGAGAGAGCCGGGTTGGACCATTCTCATTGATAACCCTCGCTTTGTTCACCTCTCTTTAAATTTTGTTGGTAAAAATGTCCTAGCTACCTTTATCTATGCTCGGATGCGGCAAGCATGACGAGAATTAGTCCGTGGGTTCAGCTCGCACCAAATCAATCACTCCATTACCCTCCCCTGGATTGTTGGGGGGATTTCAATTGTATTATTAGTGCTTCGCCGAGAAGTTGGGAGTGCGAACTCCAATCCTAAGCAAAATTAACCAATTCGGAGGACAATATCCACAATGCCAGACTTTTTGATTTGGGCTTCAAAGGCCCTCCTTACACCTGGAGAAGGAGCCACACTTGGGAGAGACCGGATAGATTCTTATCCAATGAACTTTGGCACTCTCAATTTCTCCACACTGTTGTCACTCACCTTCCCCTTGTCTGTTCCGACCACGTACCTCTCCTTTTAACTATTTCTGCCCCTCCCCTAAATCACACCAGCTCTCCTTTTAGATTCCTAAATTTCTGGTCTTCACACCCCAGCTCTTACCCCTCATCCAGACTCTCTCCGGAATGGTGCTCCCAATAATGATCCCCGGCTTAGGCTAGAACACCTCCATCAGAAAATCAGTAAAGAGCTTAAGAAGTGGAGTTGGAGAGAATTTGGAAATGTTCACACTGCCGTTGCTGAAGCTGAGAAGGAAGTACTTGACTTGGAGCAGAAGGTTCAGATGGGAGTTGTTCCCGACCACCTACCGACCGCGGCCCGTGTAAATCTCTCTAACTCCATTGAAATTCGTGAACGGTTTCTCGCATGTAAGTCTTCTATGCATATATTCACCGAGGGGGACGAAACACAAAATTCTACCATTCCTTTATCAAATACGAAGACATTGCAACACCATTCACAGTATCCAGGATGAGAATGGCACTTGGCTCAGAACAATCAAGCTATTGCGTGAAGTGCTACCACCTACTTTCAAAAGCTCCTTTCCTTTCCTTCCAGGATTAGAGAACTCCTAAACCCTTTATGTTTCCAGGGAAACTACCATTACATCAACTCTCTTTCACTTACACACCCCCCAATGAGCATGAGGTTCGGTGTGTCGTTAACTCCATTGATAGCTCTAAATAAGCCGGACCGGATGGGTTCACTCGCCGACTTCTACAAGAAAGCCCTGGCTCGTCATCGCCCCGATATTATTGCAGCCATTGCTAGTTTCTTCGGGAAGGGACCCCCCACAATTTTTCAGCTCATCCACTATTGTCCCGATCCCTAAGAACACACCTGCAGTCCAACCGGGACCACTTCGGACCCATAAGCCTCACATCGCTTATAAACAAGGTCATTAGCAAGATTATAGTGGCAAGGCTCCAACCCCATCTCAGTAAAATCATTTGTATGAACCAATCTGCTTTTGTGAAGGGGAGGACAATTTCGTATAATGTGTTATTGGCCCAGGAGATGCTCTATGATCTCAATAAAAAATGTAGGGGGGAAATCTAATTTATAAATTGGACATTAGAAAAGCCTATGATTCCATCACCGGGAGTTCATCAATGAGGTTCTCTCGCCTAGGGGCTTTTCTGAAGTTTTCTCGTCGCATGGTTCAAAGAT
Source organism: Papilionanthe hookeriana x Papilionanthe teres (assembly GCA_022702705.1). Classification (NCBI taxonomy): domain Eukaryota; kingdom Viridiplantae; phylum Streptophyta; class Magnoliopsida; order Asparagales; family Orchidaceae; genus Papilionanthe; species Papilionanthe hookeriana x Papilionanthe teres. The sequence goes on along the minus strand of CM040428.1, from coordinate 154,795,686 downwards.
GGCTTAGAAACAATTCCCACTCTATCCTCATAAATGGCACTAGTCTGGAACACTTTCACCGCAAACTGTGGGCTTAAACAAGGGGACCCCCTATCCCCAACCCTATTTATTCTAGCTATGGATTACTTTTTCCATATGCTGAATAATCTCCAAACCACTCACAAGCATACCAGATATCACCATAAATCTAACATAATGGTTTCCCACCTCATATATGCTGATGATGTGATAATTTTTTCTAATGCCTCCAAGGGAGCTCGTTAAACACACCTTCAAGTGCATCCAACATTTTCAACAAGCAATCGTGACTCATTTTCAACACTTCTAAATGTCGATTCTTTTTCCCAGAAGATCTCACCCGAAATAAAAATTGGATTCTCACCTACATCGCTTTTTCTAGCACACGCCTACCTATCAAGCATTTGGGAGTAAAACTTAATATAGGAAGAGTCAAACAGACCCACTTTGATGAAATCCAGCATAAGATCAGCACTTACCTTTCTAACTGGACTCACATCTATCTTTCAAATGGTGGAAGATCGACATTGCTTAAGAGCATCCTAACCACTCTACCCTCCTATGTTATGCGGTGACCACTATGAAAAAGAGTACTCGTAACCAGCTTGAAAGAGCATTTAACCATTTTCTCGGGCGGGAACGGAAATCAAACTCACTGGGCTTCTTGGCAAAGGATGGCCAAACCCACCTGGGCAGGTGGTCTGGGCTTCAAAGGGATCCAGCAGATTATCACTGTTAATCTTGGCAAAGGATGGCCAAACTCAAGACTCTTTGTGGGCACACTACCTTCTTGGAAAGTATTGCAGACACACTCACCCTTCCCAGGTCCCCTCCAAGACTGGTGACTCCAAACTTTGGAGAGCTCTTATAAAGAATGTAACCCCAGTCGAACAGACAATACCTTTGGAACCCGGGTCGTGGAAATCTCGCTTTTGGCTTGATCATTGGTGCCCTCCGCATTGGCTACAACCTCTCACTCCACCCACCAACCTTAATCTGAAAGTTGCTGATTGCTGGAATGGGGACAGCTGGTCCTTGCCATTTCTCCACAACATCCTGGAAGCTCCTTCTGCCCAGAAAGTTGCCACTATTCCTTTCAACAGATCCAATCTGGATTCTCCTGTTAGGAAGGCCCTTCACAACCAAAGCTTCTCAAAGGCTATTTACACTCAACTCTATCGGTGGGAAGCTATTCCTCGGAGTGATCCGATCCGGAACAAGTACCTCTCCCCTCTATGAACCTCTTCGACTGGAGACTTTTCAAAAATCTTCTCCCCACCGACAACATCCTTAAGTTAAAGGGACTTAGGGGCCCTTCTTGCCGTAGTTTGTGTCATATGGAGGAAGAAACTATCAATCATCTTTTCTTTGAATGCAAGTTTTCTAAGGAGGTCCGGACTCGACTAATCCCTCAATTTAAATTGAATACCCTCCATTTGCACCGGCATCATCTTCTCACCTGCTGGACTGAATGGCATCAGCAGGGAACTGGAGCTTTACCCCTACTCATTGCATGGTTCATTTGGATGGCAAGAAACAAGGCTATCTTTGAGGGAGCTGCCACTGGTGCTAGTACTGTTGCCAGAAACTGCATATCTTATCTCCATAAACTTATTAGCCACAAGAAGTTTCCAAATATTTTTAAAGCTAGCCAACCCTCGAACAACCAGCTCCCTAAAATTCTCACTATCACCTCGGTCTCCTCCACCCGAACAACTATGTTAAAGAAAACACCGATGGCCGCTACACCACCGATGCTGCAGTGTGGGTGGTCTCTTCGGGAACCACAAGGGGGCCTACCTGCCGATCATCCATGCCCCGTTACTGCTGCCGATGCTCTTGAAACCAAACTTATAGCCGCTCATCGGGCTCTGAAATTAGCTTTGATCTTCAATTGGAGGAATCTAATCATTGAGGGGATTCTCAGGAGATGATTAATTTGATTGATACTGGAACTTTAACCACTTGGACCCACTCATTTTGGATCCAAAAAATTCTTTCCCTCACAGAAATACAATAATCATGAAAATTTATAGTTTCAGGCATTTTTCGTAATCGAGCACTGTCCGACGCTAGCAGCAGCACCATTCGGTGCATTATTCTGTAGAAATGGCCAAACTCTCTGACTTTTGGCACTGTCTGGCGCTGTTGGCAGTACCGTTCTGCGCTAATTCAAAAACTTGACAATGGCAACTCTTTGTTATAACAGCATTGACTGTGATGGTTTTGGTTGTTGGGGCTGTTGCTCATTGGGTTCTTTTTTTGTTGGCTATATTTGCTCCATGAGGTCTCATGTTTCTTTGCTATCCCACTCGGGCACACTATCCGTGGCTGAAGGTTCTCATGATCTCCTTACTTTGAGGGTTAGTTTCGGTAATTTATAGATTTCCTTGTATCTAATAGAGTTGTTTTTATTTTAAGTCGATTCTCGTTTTGTGATCGGGGATCCCCATAGGGCTTCAAAATGTATTTTGTTACCTGTTTGGTGGGGACCCCCTCTACTTCAACTTTTGTAACCCCTTTTTATTTACTAATCAACATGCAGGGAGCCTATGTTGGCTCCTTTTCTCTAAAATATATATATATATATATATATATATATATATATATATATATATATTGATTTAGATGATAATGAGTCACACAATTAATGCAAGTATACGTATCGCTCAAGTAATACAGGACTCTAGTGGAGTCTTGGTTATCGATCCCACAGGGAGACTTTAATTTTATAGTGTAGCACAAAAATCACTAACTGAATCACAACAAAATTGCAAATGGTTTGATTCTTAAATTAAATACAATAGATTCATTTATTATTTCTACCAAAGCACGTTCTAAACTCTAGCAAGTTAAACTAACACAAGACTAAATTTATAACAAAATACAGTGGCAAGAAAGAGTCTTCCTCCTTTCCAATCATAATGTGATGATTATTGTGACATAGATCAGTGATACAATTGTATTATGCCAAATAGGAGCATTCCTATTCTTTACCCATATTTCAGCATAAGAAGAATATTGGCTAATCCTAAGTTTAGTCCCTAAATCCAAGGTTAGGCTGGGAGGATACTGGTTCTCACTCCAGATCTCCCACTACCCTTGACCTGAAGGCTAACTCTCGCTTCAATTTCTAAACATTATGCCCAAATTGAGGATTTCAGCCTGTCACACTGAAGTCTCTAATTCTATGCCCATCAAAGTATATTTCCCTATTTATTTGCACTCAATCCCCATGAACAATGTCTCTCATTCACGGACATTGAATGTGACGTTTACTTTTATTCTGAAACTCATTATCCTTTCAGAACATATGTTTCCCAACAAGTTCTAACAATTCAATTGGCCATATCAAAAAGTAAATGAAGATATAAGTAAAAAGGTCATCACAAATTCTCCATAAAAAATCTACATATCATTTCCATTTCACAACATCAACACATCACATGAAAAGGAGAAAGAAAAATAAATCTACTCAAGACTCATGAGGAAAAGAGGACAAAACATAGATTTTATATATAAAAACAATATCATACAAATAGAGTAAAGTAAAGACAACTTATCTCAAACTCTTCCCCAATCAAATCTCAAGGAATTCCTTTGATGCCTCTTCTTTCTTTACAACAAGACACAATTCTCTCTTTAGATGAGTAAGGAAGAAGAAATCTCTCACTTTCCCTCTTCTCTCACACTCCTTATAAGAGAAAATACAAAACCTAATTTCCTACAGAAAATGGAAAGAAACTCTCTCTAAACTCTTCTCTTCCTTTCTTCCCCCCTCTTAAATTTGGCTCCAAAAGTGTTTAAATTTAGCCAAAACTGAATTCCTAAGAGTTTCCCCAAGCAACATTTCAAAATCTGGCCAAATACATTGAATCTAGTTTGAATTCGGGATAGGGCACTGTCCGGCGCTGATAGGGGCACCGTTCGGCGCATTATTCTGCCAAATCGTCGTAACTCTCTATAAATTGGGCACTATCCAGCGCTGGTGACAGTTCGGCGCTAGTTTAATAAAAATCACTTTTATCTTTTTCTGCTCCAAATTTGCTCCTTTTCGCTTCCTTTTGCTCCAAAGGCCTAAAATCATTGTACCTGCATGAAATCAGGAAAAATACATTTCTTTAAAGTGCAATATCATCAAAAACATGTATGAAATGAATAGTAAAAAATTATCAATTTTTCAGTGGATCAAGGTCCCTTAAACTTAACTATTACTTGTCCTCAAGTAATTTTAGTTAATACATAAAATAATGATCCACTGCAATGAACCTTCTTTCTAGAACACCATAATTTTGATTTAGATAAGTATAATAGTAAAATTTTCAGAAAGATGTTTGATTAATTCAAGTAAATTATGCAGGTGTAAGAATATCTAGTAATCAAGCCTAAGAGTTCTAGCCTTCTTTTCATTTCAGAAATGACTATAGATTCTGCTATTAAGGCACTTAAAAGGATTACATGAAAAGAAGTTTATGAGAACAATACTAGTAAATATGCTAATCCAAAGATATAAGTTCAGGAAAGTAATTAAGTTTTTTTCCCTTTAGGTAGGTCCAAGTGAACCCAATTTTTTATTAGGCATCTCCTCAAGATTCTCCTCAGTTCTCTTTTTTTTCTTTTGTTCTCTTTTTATTTTTTTTTTCTTTTCTTTTCTTTTCATTTCAGTGAGGATTACTATATCAAGATAGCCTTTAATAATTTTCAACTTCACCTTTCTCACCCTAAATTTTAAATTTACCACTTTCCTTTACCTTATAGGCATTTCTTAAGCTTATTAATTATTCATCATCAAGTCTCAATCCTTTCCTATCACATAAAATTTTAAAATTCTTCCAATTTCAAACATAAGGTTTTTCTTACTTTGAATAATTGAGTATAGTCCTATTCTCTTATACCAAATATCTTACATTACAAAATTACTTTTCATTCCCAAATACCTTCATTCAACTTTATAAAATACTTAAATAAAATCACAATACAGTTATCTGAAATTTAGTTCTAATACAGGAAATCATGTTACTAATTTTGAAAATAATTTTAAATGAGAACAATTAATAATTAATTCTTTCCCTTCCCCCAAGCTTAGATTCTTGAATATAATTAACCTGGAAGAAAGAAAAAGATCTAAATATATAACTCATACCTTAATATGCTGGTCTTTTCATACCTTTGAGTTTAAGCAAATTTTTCTTCATAAAGTAGAACAGTAGGCCTGAAATATTAGAAGCATTTCTATACACAAACATAGGTTAGAAGTTTATAAAGAAGAAGTTTAAGTACATTTAATATAAACAGGACATATAACATTAACATCCAACTGTTACTATCACAAATTAAACTGGCAATCCAAACACATAAAAACTCTACTATCACATCACATACATCACAAAACAACAATAAAGTCTACTACAAGTACATCCAAATACACATATAACATCACAAAAACAAATCATAAGGAAACTTCAGTACATCACAAATATCAAACTCAAATACATCACTAAGTTCAATGAAAAATAAAAAATAAAAATACACAAAAACTACCAATCTTCATCTTATGCAGGAGCTCCACCATCATCAGGTTCTTCAGGCTGGTAAGGAGTATACTCGGGGTAAGTAGGAAATAGAACACCAGTGTCTCCTCTGAAAAATCTCATCTATGCGTCATGATAAGCTAGCTCATATTATCTCCACCACACTTGATAATCATCATTTATCTTGTTCCTTACTCCTAGTCCCCCTACTGTAGTATTTAACCTTTCCATCTGATCCATAACATCATGCAGAGTAGGCTCCCTAGATGTAGATGGTCTCTCTCAACTAGAAGAAGGCTCATCAGCTTCCTTACTCCATTTCCATCCTACATGGGCTTCATAAGTTTTTAGATTTAGTTTAGTATTGGGATTCAGGGGATGGACTACCTCATCATTATCTTCAACTGCTACTCCTGACTCAATGCACAAGGCATGAATCAGACTGGAGTGTCCTAGTCCTCCTACAGTCTCTCCTTTTGAGCTTGTCAAAAAAAATTTTATGAATAATAGCCCCAATATTTATATTCTTAATGTTCTGAATACAGTAATTCAGAAAAGCTCTATCAACAGTAACATCACTATGATGGTTGGTAGGCAAAAGTCTTACAGAAATGAAATAATGTCAGGCTTTCGACACAGGATTCAAAGTAAAAAGGGGGAAGTTAACTTTTAGTCTTTGCTTAATTTTCAATTCCCCTTTTTCTGTCAGTCAAAAAGTTCACAATCATATCCAATGCTTCATTTGTAATAGGAAAATTTTCTTATTCACAAGAAGAAGGTGTTCTTAACTGATAAAATGCATTTATGTTGGTAGGGGTGAATTCAACCATTTAGCCTCTAACCAGAATGTATTCACTATCATAATAATACAAATTAGCATAAAATTCTCTAACAACAACCAGCATCGCATCAGCAGTGAAATAACAGAAAATCTTCCATTGACAATTAGTAATCAGTTCTTCAAGCATTCTTTCAAGATTTTCAAAGGCTCTCTCGTGAATACAATTCTTATTGCTAAGAAACTTACTAAAATGTGAGTAGGCTTTGAAACTCACAAATTTAGTTTCATGATATTCAAATTTCCTCTTCCCCTTAGCTAATCTTGGAGCCATTTGTCTAAAAATACTAAAACATTCCAAATCAAATTTAAAATTACAAACTAATCGACTCCAAGATAAATTAAAAAAGATAAGAACTCAAAATCCATGAAAAATCTCCAAAGTTTATCCAAAATTTCAAATCATCCTAATGCAGAAAATTTCCACGATCAAAATAAAAAACTTTTAGGTTAAAATGGAGCTCTTACCAAGAGAAGATGAAATCTAAACTTTTCCGACTATGAAATCACTTCAAATCCAAATGCTAGTGAGCCCTAAGTACAAAAATAGACCTTGGATAGAGGTTGAACACAATAGTTTGAGAAAAAAAGGCGAGTCATAGGGTTAAATCATGAAAATTTATAGTTTCAGGCATTTTTCGTAATCGAGCACTGTCCGACGCTAGCAGCAGCACCATTCGGTGCATTATTCTGTAGAAATGGCCAAACTCTCTGACTTTTGGCACTGTCTGGCGCTGTTGGCAGTACCGTTCTGCGCTAATTCAAAAACTTGGCTTCTGACTTTCTTTTGCAATTTTCATCTTTTCAAGCCCGCTCCAATGTCTAATTATTCTAATTGAGAATTGAATAACTCTCTAAAGCCTTTGGAAATTATAGTTTTTAACACAAACACCACATAACATTACTTTCATATAAAAAATCCAAGAGTCATACATATGCATATAATACTAAACATCACACATCATCAAGTCATATAATCTTAAATTCAGCATCGCACAAAACAATAACACAATAATGCTGAAAACTAAACAAACAAGCATGTCCAAATATAACATTCAAGCCAAATAAATCAAAGCAATCTGATACACATACACAGAAATACAATAATCAAGTTTTCATTCTTCCTCAGAACTATCATCAATTGTAAGATCTCTCATTGATTGAGCATGAACAAATAAATTGTAGAATGGATGAAACGAAAATTCTTCAGTAGAATCCTCTTCAATCCAACCTTTTCTTCTCATCAACCTTGTCCAGAATGATCAAAGTGCTCCTTCATTCTCAAATCTAGATGATCAAAGAAATCAGAAATATTGTTGATTGCATTCATCAAATGTTGTACTTCCTTCTCCAATTTCTTGATTTTATTCAAGATGATCTGTGAACATTCAAGAAAATAAGGAGGAATAAGGGCTGACCTTTAAGATGGTTGATCTTCAATGATGCTCAAGTCATTCATATCACCAACTGTATGGTTACTATATGCATCTTCTGGGTCTATAGGCTTCCAAGGTGAAATTACTCTTTCCCAGTTATCATATGAAACTTGTGATTGACTACAGAGAAGAAATATGATGAATGGATTTCCACGCCCATACATTGATCCATGAATGATCAATCCCAAAATAGACTTAACATTTATCGAACCAACATCAATAGGCTCCCATTTGAATACAATAATTCAGAATAACACACTCTTTAGTTATCTTACTGATTTTCGTTGCTGGGAGCAATTTTGCACATATGAAATAATGTAAGTGTTTCGACATTGTATTTAATAGTGTGGTAGAGAAACATACATACCGGTTATCTCTTATCTCTCATTCATCACTTTCATCCATCAAATATATGAATATATCATTCATATTGTCCTTCATCGATGTAAAATTTGAATAGTGACAGATTGACACATTCTCAATCATGTACAAATCATTAATTTTTGTAGGAGTAAATGTGACAAACCTCCCTCACACAAAGACTGGTCTTTGATTGATTCCATGAAGATTTGCATAAAACTCCTTCACAACCGGGACAACTACGGCGGTAGTAGTATAACACAATACTTCCCAACGTCTCTGAACAATAATTTCATCAATTTTAGTCGTAGGAGAATTCATAACTCAATTCACAAAGCCTCGCACCTTAATTAACCTCATTTTCGAGATATTTTCTGTTGAATAGCCGTTGCGCCCAGAAACTTACGAACTTTCTATTGTTGAACACTTTAAATCTTTGAGTTTCCATCGAGTCAGAATCAATTTGGACAAGAAATTGGGTCTTCCTCTTCATTCCTTTAGCAGTTCCTACGTCTAGAGGTGGTTTTTTGGAGTTCTAATGGAGGATCTACCTCCTAGAACTGCCAAAACTCAAATTTAAAGATGCGAAACAATTTTCTGAACAGTGGCGCTATTCTGCACTGATAGCAGCGCCGTTCGGCCCTAGTTCAATTTTCGCCAAACATCACTTCGTTCAAATTTTTTCTAAATTTCGATTTAATTCATCTCTTAAATGTTATTAATGATATTTAAGGAAGAATAAGACTTAATTAAGTAAAAAACAAGCACAAATATCATATAAAATAAAGCAAACGCTCAATAACTGTGGGTTGCCTCCCACAAAGAGCTTGGTTTAACGTCGTCAGTCCGACATAACTTTCAATTATTCAAGTTGATCTAATATAAAAACCTCTTCAAAATTAGGTATTTATTCTTCTAAATAAGGTTTTAATCTTTATCCATTAATTTTGAATCTCCAAGCTGATATACTTTTATGAAAATGAAAGGTCCTGTCCATCTAGATTTCAGATTCCCAGGAAATAATTTCAATGTTGTATCGTATAATAAAACTTTTTGTCCTGGTTCACATTCCTTTTTGACAATCTTCCGATCATGCAATATTTTTTATACTTTCATTATATATTCTATCATTAACATATGATTCATTTATAATTTCTTCCAATTCATTCAATTGCATCAGTCTCTTCTTACCAGCATCTTTCAAATTAAAATTTAATTTCTTTATTGCCCAATATGCTTTATACTCTAATTCAACTGGCAAGTGACATGTTTTTCCAGAGATTAATCTGTAAGGGGACATTCCTATAGGAGTTTTATAAGTAGTTCTGTATGCCCATAAAGCAGTATCTAATATAGCAGACCAATCCAATTTCTCAGGTTTAATAACTTCTCCAAAATTCGTTTAATTTCACGATTAGATACTTCTGCTAAATCATTAGTTTAGGGATGATAAGCTGTAGAGATTCTATGCACAATATCATATTTTTCCGCCAATCTTTGAATCAGATTATTCTTAAAATGGGATCTTCCATCAATGATGATTACTCTAGGCATTACATATCTTGTTAAAATATTTTCATTAAAACCTCGAAACACTTTTAGCATCACACCTAGATAAAGTTATTGCCTCAAACCATTTTAATACATAATCAATAACAATCAGTATATATATAAATTTCCAAATGAAGGCACAATTTGTACCACAATATCTAATCCCCTATGCATAAAAAATTTCAACTTCCAAACTAAAATTTAGAGGTATTTCATTTCTTCTAGATATATTGTCGATTCTCTGACATCGATCGCAAGTATTGATAAATCTATAAACATCTCTAAAAAATGTATGCTAATAAAATCCAAATTGCAAAATCTTATGTGTAGTTCTATCAATTCCAAAATGTCCTCCAAATTCAGAATCATGACATTCTCGAATAATTTTTTAAATTTCTTCATAAGGCACACAACTCCTAATAATAATATCTTTCATTGCTTGTACAGATAAGGATCGTCCCAGAAATAAAATTTAGCATCATGCATAAGTTTTTCCTGCTGTTGCATTGTTAAATCTGGTGGTAAAATATTATTAACGATGTGTTTACAATATCAGCATACCATGGTAAATTTCTTTCAATAATATTATATAATTGCTCATCAGGAAAAGTTTCCATGATTTCTTTTTTAAAATCATCCAAATTAGGTTGTTCAATGCTAGATAAATGATCAGCTATTTGATTATTAACCCTTTTTCTATTAACGATCTCAAAATTATATTCTTGCATTAAAAGCATCCAACGAATCAGTCTTGATTTTTCATTCTTCTTTTGCATTAAGTATTTAATAGCAGAATGATCAGTATGTGATCCACTGAAAATTTGATAGCTTTTACAATTGATTTCATACCTTTTCTTGATGGTATTACACTTTAAAGGAAGGTATTTTTGATGATTTCATGTAGATACAATGATTTAATGCCTTTGGAGCAAAAGGAAGTGAAAACGAGAAAATTTGGAGTGAAAAAGAACAAAAGTGTATTTTATTGAACTAGCACTGAACGTCGCTGTGACCATCGCCGGACAACATCAGTTCTAGAGAGTTACAACATTTTGGCAGAATAATGAACCAAACGATGCTCCTACTAGCACCGAACAGCGCCTTATATTGATTTTGAACTAGATTCGATGTATTTGGCGGGATTTTGAAAGGTTGCTTGAGGAAACTCTTGGGAATTCAGTTTTAGCTAAATTTAAACACTTTTGGAGCCAAATTTCAAAGACAGGAAAGAGAAGAATTTAAAGTTTAGAGAGAGTTTTCTTTCCATTTTGTCTACGAAGTTAGTGTTGTGTTTTCTCTTCTAAGTAGTGTGAGAGTAGAGGGAAAGTGAGAGATTTCCTTTTCCTTACCATTCTAAAGAGAGAATTGTGTGTTGTTGTGAAGAAAGGAAACGAGTCAAAAGAATTCTTTGAGATTCGCTTGCGGAAGAGTTTGGGATAAGTTGTCCTTACTTTACTTTTTTGTATGACATTGTTTTTATATATAAAACCCATATTTTGTCATATCTTTCTCATGAGTCATGAGTATATTTCTTTGTCTTTCTCCTTTTCATGTGATGTGTTGATGTTGTGAAATGGAAATGATGTGTTGATTTATTATGGAGAATTTGTGATGAGATTTTCACTTTGAACTTCATTTGCTTTTTGATCTGGCCAATTGAATTGTTAAAATTTATTGGAAAACATATGTTCTGAAAGGATTATGAGTTCCCCAACAAAAGTGAAGGTCACATTCAATGTCCATGAATGAAAGATGTAGTTCATGGGGATTGAGTGAAAATAAATAGGGAAATATATTTTGATGGGCGTAGAATTGGAGATTCCAGAGTGATAGGCTGAAATCCTCAATGTAGTCCTAATGTTTAAAAACTAAAGCAAGAGTTAGCCTTCAGGTGAAGGGAAGTGGGAGCTCTGGAGTGAGAGCCAGTATCCACCCAACCTAGCTACAAATTTGGGGACTAAACTTAAGATTAGCCAACATTCTTTATACGCTAAAATATGGGTAAAAAATAGGAATGCTCTTCTTTGGCACAATACATTTGTTTCACTGATCTATATCACAATAATCATCATATTATGAATGGAAAGGAGGAAGACTCTTTCTTGCAACTGAACTTTGTTATAAATTTAGTCTTGTGTTAGTTTAACTTGCTAGAATTTAGAACGTTCTTTTATAGAAATAGTAACTGAACTTATTATCTTTACTTTAAGAATAAAAACCACTTGTAGTTATGCTGTGATTCGATAAGAGATTTTTGTGCTACGCACTAAAATAAAGCCTCCCTGTGGGATCGATATTCTAGGACTCCATTAGAGCTCTGTATTACTTGAGCAATACATAGTGTGTGACTCATTATCATTTAAATCAATATATAAAACAAAATCTGAGTTCATTAAGTTTTGCAAATTAAAAAAGTAGAACCAAGTTTTTGGCATCGTTGCAGGGGAGGCAAGGTAAAAGAAAAAGTAACTGTTAAACTTTATTTTTGTAGTATTTGAAATCATATATTTGAACTGCAAGTAATAGTTATGTGTGTCTGTTTATTGTTAATGGGTGTTTATTGTGTTTGCATGCGTAGTATCGGATCTATTGGTTTAATGCCTTATGATTCTGAATTGGAGCGTACTATTGTAAAATTCAAAAACAACAAAAATAATATGCAAATCCTCACAAAAGTATATAGTATTTTTATGCGCATTTTTATACATATTTTTATGCGCATTTTTATACATATTTTTATGCGCATTTTTAAACATATGCTATTATCCAAATGGTACAGAATAATCAAGTTTGTGGAATGATACACCTAAAGTATATAGTATTTTTATGCGCATTTTTATACATATTTTTAATGATATTGCTCTTTAAGGGAAGGTATTGTGTGTTTTTCTTGCAAGTATGATGAAAATGGATGATCATGATGAAAGGAGCAATATTGGATCAAATTTGGAGCAAAAATAATAAAAAATCAAAATTTTGGCACTAGCGGCTATGCGCCGCTGGGCCGACGCTTAGCCGCCACAGTTAAAAATTAAAATTCAAATGAATTTGGCGCCAATTTCAAAGGGGATGGGATGCATTTCTTAGTGGTAACTATCATAACTTCCTTTGGGCTACAAGTTTGAATGAAGGGGTGCGTTCCTTGGTAGATACATTGAATCTGGACACATTTTGAAGAGACACTAAGGCACCTTTTGGTTTACTATTTAAAGAAAGTCTTAGGAAAGATTAGAGGAGGCTTTAGGAGGCTCTTCCATTGTGTTTTGAAGTAGATGCTTTAGGAGGCTCTTCCACTGCGTTTTGAAGGGTACTTCCATTGTTCTTCCACTGCATTTTAAGAGTTTTTATTAAGAATAGGAGTAGAGAGTAGAAAGGAGAAAAGGGTCGGAGTGAAGTCTTCTTCTTCCCACTTCTTTTCTTTCTTTTATTTTAGTTTTTATTGAAATCTAAAGTCTGTATTCTAAGTCATCGGAGTTGGGAGAGTTGCTCTGAGGAGTAGTTTAACGAAGAGTCAAAGTTTCAGAGGAACTTCCTTAGTCTTGTGGAGAGGATTTTTAGATAAGTGTTTACTTTTAATTTTTTTATTAATACTTGCTTTAGTTTGTTATTTTTCTTATTGTTTTTAATTTCAAATCAACGTGTTTTTGTATTTTTCCAATGCATTCTGAGTAGTTTACTTTATCTTTTTCTTTCTTAGATGGAGAAGTAATTAATTTATAAAGAATTGTTGTGGAAAGTATAAGTGTTTAATAGTTGGAAGAAGTTGTGAAGATTGATTCTGAAAACTTTGTTTACTTCTTAATTTGGCCTGTTAAGTTGTAGAATTTCTTGAGATTATGTAAGATCCAATGCGATATCGTCTCATAAAAGTTAGTAAGAATCACATGCAATTAAATGGGTGAGAATTGTAGTCCATATAATTGAATGTAATATTAGAAGATATTTTTATGAAAGGGAGTAAAATTAGAGGATTTTAGAGTGACAGACTAAACCCCCTTAATTTGGTTTGAAATTTTGAGTTTTGTTATGAGAAGTTAGCCCCCAGGTGGTGGGAATTGAGGGAACTCTAGAGTGAGAGACTGGTATCTTCCCTGCATAACCATGTTCAAAATAATAAAAATTTCAAATTAACCTATGTTCTTTATAGAACCAAGTAAGGGTAAAGAACACATTTGCTTCTATCTATCACAACAAATTTAAATTACTTCCACAACAATTATTTAAGAATTATTACTACTTCATAAAAGGAAAGAAAAAGATATTCTAGTTAATAGTATTTTACATCCAGTGTTATTAGTTATTATAATTTTAATTTTATTGCTTAACATTTTATTAAGGAAATTTTAAAAGACAAGTCAACTTTCAAAACTTTTCTAAATCAAGACATACTTTTTCAAAATCAAATAAAGCAAGTAAAAAAGATAATTTTCTGATTTCTTTATAATTTTTCATATTTTCTCTGTGGGTTCGATATCTTGAGACCTAATTAGAAAATCCTTTATTACTTGATAAACGATACGTATACATGCAAAGTATCTCATATTATAATATCATAATTTTCATATCTAAAATCATCAACGCATTTACCGAACGGTACCAAGTTTTTGGTGTCGTAGCATTTATTGGGGATCAAGATTTTGGCGCTGTTGCTGAAGAAAATTAATTTAAATTGCATTTTAAAGAGAATTAAGAAATTTTAAATGTTTACTTTTCTTTACTTTGGTTTGTGTGTTGTGTTTTATTTTGTTTTATTGTTGTATGCGTAGTTCAGGTTCTGAAGGACTTGTGCCTTATGATTCTGAATTAGAAAGAACTATTAGAAAAATCAAAAAAATTAAAAATACAGCAAAAGATAAAAATATTCAAGAAATGACAAATCATCAAGATCAAAATGTTGGCATCCATCAAGATATATGACCTTTAAGAGATTATGTTAACCCTACAGTAGATGAACTTCATGCTAGTATTCAAAATCCTGCTGTAGCGACTAGTTCTTTTGAGCTTAAGCCTGCTATAATCCAAATGTTGTCTAATAATCGGTTTGGGGGAGCAACAAGTGAAGATCCTAATTTGCATCTTGCTAATTTTTTAGAGTTGTGTGCTACTTTTAAAAGTGATGGTGTTTCAGATGATGCTATTAGACTTAGACTTTTTCCTTTCTCACTAAGGGATAAAGCTAAAATGTGGTTACAATCGTTAGCACCTGGATCAATTAGAACTTGGGGTGAACTGTCACAAAAGTTCCTTGCTAAATATTTTCTACCATCTAAGACTGCTAAGTTGAGAAATGATATAACATCTTTTTGTCAGTTTGAAGGGGAATCAATATATGAAGCATGGGAAAGATTTAAAGTTCTCCTCAGGAAATGTCCACATCATGCGATACCAGATTAATTAATAATTCAAACTTTTTATAATGGATTAGTTGGATCTCTTAGATAAATCATCAATGTTGCTGCTGATGGATCATTAATGTCTAAACCAATTTTTGATGCTTATGCTTTTATTGAAGAAATGACTACTAATAATTTTCAATGGCCTTCTAAAAGGTTAAATCCTAAAAGGTAGCTAGTGTTATGAAAATGATGCTTTTACAATGTTAGCAAATCAAGTTGCTGCTGTATCAAGGAAGATAGACCACTTTGGGATGAATTTTTCTCAACCAAATCTCTTGATTGAAGAAAATTCATTAGGCCAAATGGTTGATATTTATTCTTCACCAGAAACTGTGAATGCTATAATCAAACCTAACAACCCATATTCCAATTATTATAACCCAAGTTGGAAGAATAATGCAAATTATAACTGGAATAACAATAATCAGGGTGGTGTTAATCAACAATGGGGGAACACCCAAGTAAACCCATTGGGGAATTGGAACAACCAAGGTAGTAATAATAATAGATTAACTTATCCTTCAGGTTATAACAATGCTTTACAAAATAAGGAGAAGAAGTGGTCTATGGAAGAACTAGTATCACATATGGGAAATCAATTACAAATTCAATGAGCAACCATCAGAAATATTGAAAATCAATTGGGACAAATTGCAAATTCCTTTTGTAATAGATCCAAGGAATGCTTCCAGTAATACTGAAGTGAATCCAAGAGAAAAGAATCAAGAACAAGTGAAGGCAATTCAACTGAGAAGTGGAAAAGAATTGGAAGGTAGAGTTCAAAAAGAAACTGAAGAAGAGAAAGAAGAGATTAAAAAACTTAAAAGAGGACACTCCAAAAGGTTTTGAAAGACCTATTTCTCCACCTAAGGTTGATTTAGAAAAACCACCACCTCCATTTCCTCAGAGGCTTCGTCAACAGAAGTTGGATAAGTAATTTTCAAAATTCTTAGAGATATTAAAGAAGCTTACCATTAATATTCCATTTGCTGAAGCCCTAGAACAAATGCCAAGCTATGCAAAATTTATGAAGGATATTCTTAAAAAAAAGAGGAAGTTTGAAGAAAATGAGACTGTTGCACTTAGTGAGGAGTGTAGTGCGATAATTCAGAAAAAGCTTCCTGAAAAACTTAAAGATCCTGGTAGTTTCACAATTCCATCTGTGGAAAAGCAATATGTGATTTTTCTGCAAGCATTAACCTTATGCCTCTATCAATATTCAAAAGACTGGAACTAGGAGAAATAACCCCAACTACTGTAACTGCAATTAGCAGATCGTTCGATCACATATCCTAAAGGAGTTATAGAAGATGTTTTGGGAAAAGTTGATCAATTTATTTTTCCTGTGGATTTGATTGTGTTAGATATGGAGGAAGATAAAGAGATACCCATAATTTTGGGGAGACCATTTCTTGCTACAGGCAGAGCCATGATAGATGTGCAAAAAGGGGAATTAACAATAAGGGTTAATGATCAGACTCTTACATTTAATATTTCAAAATCGATGAAATATCCGACGAGATGTAAAGAAGATGATTGTTATAGGATGAATGTTATTGAATATTTAAGTGATTGTCATTTCAAATCAACTTATGAAGAGAAAGCTGAAAGAGAAGAATTTGAATATAAGCAAGAAGAGGAGTTATTTGATTCTGAAGATTTTCAAGAGGAAGATTTAAAGTTCATTCGTGAAAGTTTTGAATTGTTGGATATGACTGAAAAAGATAAATCTTGTGGTGGCTACATTTCAGAGATGCCCTTTAGTTTATGTAATGCTCCTGCTACATTTTAGAGATGTATGATGGCTATTTTTTGTGATTTGATTGAAAAAGGGATTGATGTTTTTATGGAGGACTTTTCAGTGTTTGGAATTTCTTTTGAATCTTGTTTAGAACATCTATCTAAGGTTCTAAAACGTTGTGAAGAAACTAATTTGGTCCTTAATTGGAAAAAATTCCAATTTATGGTAGCAGGAGGAATTATTTTGGGACATCGGATTTCAGAAAAAGGTTTGGAGGTAGATCCTGTAACAATTCAAGTTATATCTAATTTACCTTGCCCAACCAATGTAAGGGGAATTAGAAGTTTTTTAGGACATGCTGGATTCTACAGGCGTTATTGTTGACCTCATTTCTGATGAGCTCTTCTCCTCTTCTTTCCAGTACTTAGGATCTAGCCTTAGGCTTTTCCTTTGACTGTCTTAGAGGATTAGAATTGGTAACCACCACCTAGAATTTCAAACCACTTCTTAACTCCCTGCAAACTCCACAAACTTGACAAGAGACCCTCAATCACCTGTAGGGTCGAAATCAAATGTGGAAGTTTAAAGGATGAGTTCCTATAGGACTCTTTGGCTTTAGGATCGCCTCGGTGGCCTGGTCTGGTGAGGGCTGACTTATACACACACTACACTTATACACTACACTTTCACACACCTCCTAAAACCACACCTATACCCAACTTAACTTCCTGACTCATAAAGTTGATTCACATGGATGATCCTTAACCCCTAAGCCCTTGGCCAAGAGGGTTAGAAACAACATAGTGAATGCCTCAAATGAGTCCTCACATGGCTCATATAGGCTTAATATGGCTTCAGGGCTCAACAAAAATGATTTCATTCCACTTACATTTACCCAATCTTCAATTTTCCAAATTTTCAATTTTTGACCCCCGGGACCCTACACCCGCCTAACCTACCAAATGCCCTTGAAATTACCCAAATTTTTCAAAATTTCCAAATCACCCAAAATTCCCCAAAATTAACCTTGAATATTTCCCCTCCACTCAAACTGATCATTCATAGCCAAAAATACCAAGAATTCCAAAAATACCCCCCAATACCCTCCAAATACCCAAAATACCCCTCTTAGCCAAAAAATTCAAAAATTCACAAAATTCTCAGAAAATTCCAAAAAATCTCAAATATTTCCAATTTCATTTTTTCCAACTACACCATAGGCCAATTTTGTCAATTTACCCCACTTTTGTCAAAATCCCCAATTTGACCCATTTTAACCCAAAATGAACCCAATGTCAAACCAAACCTACCAAATTGACCCAAATTCTGGTCCAATTCAATTCTAAACTTTAATTCAACATTCCCAACACCAATCTAGACCAAATACAAGTCCAATTTGATTGGAATTTGAATCCAATTTCACTTTTGACCTTAAAGCCCAATTTGGACCCATGACCCAAACTTAGCCCAAACTAACCCAATTCAACTCAAATTAACCCCAAACCTTTTCTAAACCTTCCCTAACATCCCCACAAACAAAACACTAACATGATTTGCCCAAAATTAGACCCAAATCCCACTCAAATTTAACCCAAAGCTAAAAGACCCAATTTCGACCTAAACCCTAACATAACCCAAATAAGCCCAAACCCCAAAATCAAAACCCAACCAAAGTCAAAACCTCTTTGAAACACTCCCATAAACATTTCCCAACATTAATTTTACATTAATTTCAACCCTAGCCCAACATTGGCCCAAGTTAGCCCAATATGACCTACATTGGTCCATTTACCAAAGAGGCCCAAATCCAACCCCATTGAAACCCAAATCACTCCAAACTCATTTCAAATTACTCATGACATATCCCTAAACTAAACCCAACAATTATTTGGCCCAAACTTCTACAAAATTCCCATCCAAGAATTTATTCTTAAACCTAAAGGCCCATCCCCTTAGCCTTCCTAAAAGCCCATCAAAAATAATTTCAAAAGGCCCAAAGCCCACATGACAATCCTCTATCATCACCCATTTGATAAAGCCATCTCCTAAGTTCTAAATCCATGATAAAATAAATCCAAATCAAGCCATATGCCAATTCCCATCTAAATGCCAAAATTCACAAAACCCTTTTTCATGAAATTGACTTAACTTT
Source organism: Papilionanthe hookeriana x Papilionanthe teres (assembly GCA_022702705.1). Classification (NCBI taxonomy): domain Eukaryota; kingdom Viridiplantae; phylum Streptophyta; class Magnoliopsida; order Asparagales; family Orchidaceae; genus Papilionanthe; species Papilionanthe hookeriana x Papilionanthe teres. The sequence goes on along the minus strand of CM040428.1, from coordinate 154,776,663 downwards.
TCCCAAGCCAAAGATGAGCCATGAAGCCATGCATGAGCCACATGGAAGCCATGAGAGCCTCTTTACATGTCACCATGCCATTTTGGGCAAAAGGAGGAGACTCTTTCCTTAATCTCCTAAAGTCATTAGCCTTAACCATGATTCCTCTTAACCCAAATTTAATCCAAATATATTTGGATAAGGACTTTTCCATGTCAAACCAGCTGATTCCTTTGACTCCTCACAACACCCAAAGCCACCTTGAAGGGTGAACTAAGCCCAAAAGATGGACTTGACCAAATCAAGCCAAAATTGGCCTTCTCCCATTCCATTTTAAATCAAGCTTTTGACACATGTCAAAGCCCAATTGCCTACACTAAACCCCAGCCCTGACCCACCTGAACCTGAGGGTGACCCATGCCTGCCGGCCAGCCGCCTGGATCGCCGGAAAACACCACACCCGAGAGCTCACATGTGAGCCAACATTAAAATTCTCCCTTGCTGAGCTGCCCCATGCCCAGTAGCCATTGCAGCTGTTCTTCTCTTGCCAAGAGCAGCTGATCGCAGTCCCTAACTCTCCCTGGGAGGCCCCCCAACCTCTCCTATTTAAACCCCACCTCTCTAGGCCATGGAAGAAGTGCTGAACCAACCTTACAGAAACTCTGCCAAAATTGTTCCAGACTACTCCCCACACTTAGAGAACTTGATCCCCATTGAAATCCCTCTGCCATTTCCTCTCTGTGAGCTCAATTTCAGAGTTGAAATCCAAGCCCAAAACCAGGGCACTTCTTCACAGTGAGTCAATCCCCAAATTGATTGGTCCTACACCTTCAGAGACCAAGAGAAGAAGTTCAACAGCAAAAGCCCCCTCACCAGGCCAGCCATTGCTTCCAGCCTCCAAGCTTTGTGATCGGGCTTGGTCGAAATCATACCTAGACAATTCACCAGGCCAAGGGACTTCATCTGGAGCTTGCTTGGACCCAATCGAAGGTGACACAACTCTCAGATTGAAGCTTCACTTCTCTGAGCAAAGGTATGGACTCACTCTTCTTCCCGAGCTTACGGAGATTCTCTATTTAATTTGAGTCAATTTCAATACATGTTTACCGTATGGATGTGTTCGTCTCCTCAAGACAAATCCATAGAGCATAAGAACACGAAAATCCGTTGAGAATCGAGTGAGAAATTAGGGTTAGAAGGTTGACGGTCACGGGTTCACACCAGTCGTAGACGATGACCAGGAGCCGTTGGATCGCGCGTGTATCAAGCGGACGGCCAGGATCGCGCCGGACGGAGCAACGGAACATGAACCACGGGCCGCATGGCATCCCAGTCAGATGGCGGCGCCGAATCAAGAGACGACGTGTGGAGCTTCAGAGACGCCGAGGTTGACGCGGCGCCGTGTGGATAAGTAGGAAATTAGGGTATTTTTTGATTTATTTAATTCCCTAAACTTTAAAAATGCATAACTCTGTGTAGAAAAATCAGAAAAATAAAATAAAAATACCCTCTTGCTCAGTGAACAGAGGAGAATAATGTGGAAAAAAAATCATTTAATTTAATTAAGCATTTTATTTTTTATGATTTATTTAATCTCTGCATTGTATTAATTCTCCATGCATATAGGAAATTCACCATGGCATGAGACCATAGGGCTTTTGAAGCCTCTGAATTTGGGAATATTCCCTAAATTTTCCAAATGTCAGAGGCCACCCCTATGAAGAGTTATTGATTTTTCAATTCTAGGTCTCTATTCTGAATATTTTAATTCCAGTAATTAGCATGTTGTGAAATAAATTCTAGGAAAATTTGAGGATGTTTCTTATGACCAAAGGACTCGAGGAAAAATAGTTTTTGAATTAATCCACTTGGAATAACCCTAATTGGCTTAAACACCCAAAATAGGTCCTTAATTAATTAGAGCTAATCAAACATCAAATTGACTTAAAATCAACTCTCCACTGACCTTTAGGATCAGAGGAACCCACCATAAAAATTTGAAGTCAATTGGACTTGGTTAGCCCTACTAAATGGGTTGATTAAGCCATTTAGTCAACTTGAACATTAAAAAATTTATAACTTTCAAAATGCTATTATATTTCCCTTGGTCATGTTATTATATTTTCCTTGAAAATTCTTATTTTCCACCAAAAATAATTATATAAATAATTTAAATATAGAAAAATCACATTTTCTCCTCTAATGTCTTGATTGACATATGAGTGAAGCCACATAAAAATTTCAAATTCATTTAAGCTCAATTTAGTGAGTTATGAAATTAATAGGCATAAAGGGCAAAATGGTAATTAAAATTTTAACCTATAATTAAAAATTTTAGGTTTAATTAAAAGGGTGGGTAAAATATTTGATATTAAGTTGATTTTGGATGTTTGAAACTTAGGTATTTAAAGGGTAGAAACCTACCAAACAATTTGAAAGTAATTAAAATAAAGCTTAATTAAATAATTGTTTAAATTTGGAAGAATAATAATAAAAAAATTGGAATTATTAAAATAGTGGATATTATTAGGAAGAAATTTATTCTTTAATCTAAGAATCCCTAAATTGATCACCTCAATAATATTCAATTCCTAATTAAAATGATAATCCAAATTCAAAACTTAAAATGCTTAATCATTAAATTAAATTAAAATTAAAACATTTAAATTAAATTCTTTTAAAATTTCAATTAAATTAATACTTTATCAATTAAAATTAAATCATCCCTAAAGCATAATATAAAAAAATAATAAAATAATAATAAAATATTAAATTAAAATTAAAAGAAAATAAAATAAAATAAAATTTAAATTTAAATTTAAATTAAAAAAATAAAACCAAATTAAAATTTAAATTAAATTAAAATTTAAATTAAATTAAATCACTTTCTGTTAAATTAAATTAAAACATATTAAGTTAAATTAAATTAAATAAAATAAAAAAAATAATAAATAAAATCAAGTTAAAACAAAATTAAAATTAAATTAAATAAATAAAATTAAATTAAAATTAAAACTAAACCAAATTAAATTAAATTAAAATTAAATTGAATTAAATTAAATTAAATATAACATCATTTAAGACATAAAGAATTCAAAAGTAAATCTAGAACAATTTGAACACTATTCCAAACTTAAAACTATTAATTGAAATCAAACTAAAATCACAAATCACTTGAATATCGGTTTTGCCCTCAAGAACCCTTATTGTCATAACTCCTAAATGGAGCATTAAGTGAAGTATTACTCCACTCATAGGATATTCAAATGTCCTAGTTCACTGAGCAAGAGGATAAAACTTAATTAAACCTCGGATGATTACTTCACCTAATCAATTAAATTCATTTGGACTTAAAACAATTCTAGCAATATTGAAAAGATGTTTAAGATTCGTCTTAAGCACTTCCTCAATATGATAGGATGTTTATAAGAACAATTGAACTTAATTGTTCTTTGATGAAGAAAATTGTCCTCAAACCAAAATACAAGAACCTAGACGTCATAGGAGATGACTAGCTATAGGATTAGGACTTTGGTAGACAACCAAAACCTTTCCATTAGCTTTACCTATGTACTTGTTGAAATATTTAAATGCCTTAACATGTGTTTAAGTGTAGCCTAGGATGACGGGAAGACCCTCCAGGTACGCTTTTATTTTATTGTAATTTACTTTCTTGCAATTTACTTTATTGCAAATGCACCTTACTTTTCTTGCATGATAAACAACTGTTGCATGAAAACTCACATCTTTAGGATAGCCCCTAAAATTGAAACCAAAACTAAATTAAAAGTCATTACAAGATAAAATTCACCGCCACAATATTTCAAAATATAAAACAACTCAAAATTTAATCACAAACAGAATACAAAACTACAATTACAACTAAATTAAAACGTATTGTTGGATGATCGGGAATACCTCGGATGATGTAACCTACGTGTTGCTAACGGGATTTCCCACGATCTAAATGAAAGTGTGGAACTCATTTAGTTGAGTTTAGCAAATTCATCTAGACTAAGTGAATCCGATAAAAATAACGATGCCGGAAGGATGGAACTGTGGGATCTTAACCGGTGTTGTTATAATCAACCTTAAGATTTGTTTTAACTAAAACACTAAAAAGAACTTGAATTTTAAGATTTTCTCTAAACCAAAATACTTTTCTCATCTCCTGATTTATGACTTCTAAAACTAAACCTCTGCAACAACAAGAAGCTCGAAGCATGGTGGGCAGCACGGCCATCGTCATCAACAAAACTTGAGTCTACTTCAGCAAAACTTTCTTAGAATTAAATAACCAAGCCATAGGATTTCGAGGTAGTTTGCCTAGCGCAACATAAATCCTCAACCTTTTGTTAGGCATTTGCATTGCAAATTAAGCCCTAACTGGTCTTAGGACTCTGAGGTAATCGTCCGATAAGACATAAACCCTCACATCTTCGAGGCTATTTGTATGATCGTGTCATACTAATATAAGTCCTAATTAATTAAAATTGGCAAGATCAAAACATTAAACAAACATTAGGACTTTCCTAAATCCAAGCCAAACAATAGGATAGTCGGAAAATTGCCGAAGTTCGCTTCAAATCTGTAATTTCTCCTACCTTTCTTCCTTTGAATTCCCAAAATAAAATGTTCCAAACTTGATCCATTCCCTATTGAAATTCTAAAATTCAATCCCTTGAAAACTTAAACTTTGAAATTCTTGAGAGCAGAACTACTGATTATTATCGAGAGTTTTCTTAGGTGATTCTCGTCACTTAAGATGTAATTAACTATAGGGGCTTTCCCTTATAGGGAATTTTAAGAACCCAGGTAATATAAACCCAGCTTAATTCATTTATATTAAGTAGGGGAATTTGTCGGCTTATAAAATTGGTTCGCAGACCAAACGGATGTCACAAATCTTCTAGTTTATTTAATCGAGCCCCATCATCAAACAGTGTGTCTATTATTCGGGAAAGATACACAGTTTGTGATGCGGCGCTCGTTTATATAAACTATCCGAGATGTGAGGTCGGTTTGATTTCATATCTTAAAATTATTTTCAAAATCAAATACTACTTTTCAAATTATTTATTTAAATTAAATTAAAAAACTCGCCCACAATTTCTGTAGGCTACCCTCTTATCAAAATAAAACACACAACCTTAAAATAAGCCGTACAGTTACATCAAAGACTTTTCAAAGATTACAAAACCTTTATGTCTTTTACTGGAAAAGGATGCAATTTTTTATTTTGATAATGACTGCCATAAAGCCTTTGAAACATTTAAAGAAAAATTAATCACTGCACCTATAATAATTTCACCAAATTGCGAAAAACCTTTTGAATAAATGAGTTATGTTAAAGATTATGCTATTGGTATTGTTTTGGGTCAAAAATATGATAAAATTTTCAAAGTAATTTATTATGCTAGTAAAACTCTTAATGAAGCTCAAATTAATTATACCACTACTGAGAAAGAGTTATTAGCTATAGTATTTGCCTTTGATAAATTTCAATCGTATTTAATTGGAACTAAATGTGTTGTGCATACTAATCATTCTGCTATTAAATACTTAATGAAGAAAAATGATGCAAAACAGAGACTGATAAGATGGATTCTTCTTTTGCAAGAATTTGATTTTGAGATAGTAGATAGGAAGAGTTCTGATAATCAAATTGCTGATCATTTGTCTAGGCTTCAAATTGAAAAATCTCTCTGTGATATTGAAGAAATTTATGAACATTTTCCTAATGAAAAATTGTTCACTGTTAAAGAATGGCATGTTCTATGGTATGCAGACATAGTAAACTTTATTGTTAGTAATATTATACCCTATGGTTTGACATATCATGAAAAGAAGAAATTTTTGTCTGATGCTAAGACTTATTTTTGGGATGACCCATTTTTATATAAACAAGGAAATGATCTTATAATTCGAAAATGTGTACCTTTGGAAGAGACTTATGAAATTATTCAAAAATGTCATGATTCTGATTATGGGGGACATTTTGGAAGTGATAAAATTGCATATAAAATATTACAATCAGGATTTTATTGGCCTACAATTTTTAAGGATGTGAATGTTTATATTAAAAATTGTGATAGATGTCAGCGTGTAGGCAATATTTCTATAAAAAATGAGATGCCCCTCAATTATATATTGGAAGTTGAAATATTTGATGTTTGGGGACAAGATTTTATGGGACCATTTACACCATCTTTCGGAAATGTTTATATTTTGATAGCAGTAGACTATATTTCCAAATGGATAGAAGCTATTGCTTTACCTCGATGTGATGCTCAAAGTGTTGCAAAGTTTTTAGAAAAGAATATATTTTACAGATTTTGGATACCAAGAGTAATCATAACTGATGGGGGAGGTCATTTTAGAAATGTGATTATTTAGAATTTAGAAAAGAAATATCATTTTAATCATCGCATTATTATCACAGAAAAATATGTTAAGAAATTCATACCTATTTTTTATGAAATTGCACTTTAAAGAAAGGTATTTTCTTTATTTTATTGCAGGAACGAAGATTTATAAGTGCTGGAAGAAGCATAAAATAGTGCAAATTTGGATCAAAAAGGAAGAAATACATGCAAAATGAACTAAGTCGCCGACAGCGAAATCGAGCCTGCTGACGGCAAGATTATGAAGAGAATTTCTTAAAGGTTTGCAAGTACCTCGCCGACAGCGAGCCCGAGCCCGCCGACAGCGAGATCGCGCGGATTGAAGACCTTCTAGAAGCCCCACTGACGGCGAGGTCTTTTCTCGCCAACGGTGAGACAGTTCAAAATGCCAGATACATTGAACCTGGACGCTTTTTGAAGAGGTGCTTAAGTACCCCTTGGACCTTTGTCTACCTCTATAAATAGAGGACAAATTTTAGTATGTGGTGTGTCTATTTTAGGAGTCTTAGAGTAATCTATTAGTGTGCTTTTGAGTCTAAGTTGAAGTTTAGTGTGAGTAAGTGTAAGTAGTGAGTTAAGAAGTGTGTTGTACTAGAAGGAAAATTCAAATGAACTTCAAGGAGTCTGCTTGGGGAGGAAATTGAGATATGTATCTTTGTTTATTGTTGTTAGCTTTAAATAAAATCCATGCTTTGTTTAATTCCCATGCATTCTGAGTAGTTTTCTTAGTCTTTCTCCTTGTTTATGAAATTATGTGAATTGATGAAATTAAATGGAAGTGCCTAATATATTAAAATAAATTGTGATAATCTTCTACTTAAAACTTAATTTACTTTTAATCTGGTCAATTGAATTGTTAAAATATGTTGAATTATCAACTATAGTAAAGATTGCATCCAATATTGAGGGAAGTCAAAAGCCTTGGAAGGAGGGTGCAAATAAATATGGAAATATTATTTATCGGACGTAGAATTGGAAATTTTAGTGTGACAGACTAAAATATTTAATTTGGTCCTATTGTTTGAGAGCCGAAGTATAGATGTTAGCCCTCGAGTGAGGGAACGTGGGAGCTCGAAGTGGCAGACAAGTATCCTCCCGACCCTAGCCATAGATTCAGTAATCAAGCATAGGACTAGTCAATGTTCTTTGCACTTGGACCAAAGGGTAAAGAATAGGAATGCTCCTATTTGTCACAATAAAATAAAAAAAAAGAAAAAAAATCTATTTGAATTCATCATTCACTTAAGTTTCTAAAAATAAAGGGAAGGATACTTTTTCTAAAAAAATCTTTAAATTAACTTTATTTAAAGCATTAGTTTACTTTAGATCACTTTAGTTAAGTATTCTAAATTCCTTATACAATATTAGTAAGTAAGTCCTTTTAAATTTAGCTGTTACAAATCTTTTAAAACTTCCCTGTGGGATCGATAACCAGGACTCCACTAGAGCCCTATATTACTTGATATAATACGTATATTTACGTAGAATCCACATTATACATTCCATCATAAAGTTAAATATATATTAAGCGGGATCAAGTTTTTGGTGCCGTTGCTATTTTTGTAAACATTAAAAAGTGCACCAAGTTTTTGGCGCCGTTGCTGGGGAAGTAAAGAAATTATTTACTAGAGTAACAGACTATTTTAAAATTTATTTTACAAAATTTTATGCGTAAATTTGGAAAAAAAAATTTAATACCTTACGATTCAGAATTAGAGCGTACAATTAAAAGAATTAGAAAACAAAGAAGAGAAATTTTAAATTTAACACAAATAACAAATATTCCTGAAAATGAAAATATCAATCAATAGAGACCATTAAGAGATTATGCCAACCCTACATTAGATGAAATTCATTTAACTATTCAAAACCTTGATGTAGCTGCTAACTCATTTGAACTTAAACCTGCAATTATCCAAATGGTACAAAACAATCAATTTAGTGGTTCACCTACTGAAGATCCTAATTTACATCTTGCAAGTTTTTTAGAACTATGTGCTACTTTCAAATATGAAGGAGTATCTAACGATGCTATTAGACTTAGACTCTTTCCTTTTTCTTTAAGGGATAAGGCTAAAATGTGGTTAAATTCGTTAAGCACTTGGATCTATTAAAACTTGGGGAGAGTTATCACAAAAATTTCTATCCAAATATTTTCCACCATCTAAAACTGCTAAGCTTAGAAATGTTATAACTTCTTTTAGTCAGTTTGATAGAGAATTAATATATGAAGCTTGGGAGAGATTTAAAGAACTTCTTAGGAAATGCCGGCATCATGCGTTACCAGATTGGTTAATTATTCAAACTTTCTATAATGGATTAGTAGGATCACTTAGATCAATCATCGATGCTGCTGATGGAGGATCATTAATGTCAAAACCATTTGATGAAGCCTATGCACTAATCGAAGAAATGGTTACCAATAATTTTCAATGACCTGCTGATAGAATGAATCGGAAAAAGATAGCCCGTATTCATGAAAATGATGCAATATCTATGTTAGCTTCGCAAATCGCTGCTATATTTAAAAAATTAGATCATTTTGGAATGAATTACTCTCCAACTATATTAGAAGAAAACTCATCTGGAAAACTTATAGAATCTCAACCTTCATATGAAACTATGAATGTTATTAAAAACAGACCCAATAATCCTTATGCAAATTATTATAATCCTGGATGGAAAAATCATCCTAATTTTAATTGGAATAATAATACAACTAATCAACCATGGATGAACAACATAACACAACCATTAGGAAATCCCTCTAACCAAGGAAATTCTAATTATAGACCTAGTTATCCATCTGGATTTAATAATAATAACCCTCAATTTAAAGATAAGAAATTATCTATAGAAGAATTAATATTAAATATGGGTCAACATTTACAAAATCATGGAAATCAATTACAAATACAAGGAAACCAATTACAAAATCAAGGAACAGCTATTAAAAATATTGAAACTCAACTTGGACATATCGCTACCGCGCTTAATAAAAGAATACCTGGAACATTTCATAGTAATGTGGAAATAAATCCCAAAGACAAAGGAAATGAACAAATTAAAGCGATACAATTACAAAGTGGAAAAGAATTAGAACCTCGAATTCAAAAAGAACTTGAAAGTCAAAAAGAGGAAGTGGAAATCGAAAAGAAAAAGAATCAATAAGATCCGAACTTAGAAAATTCTTTAATACTAATGAAAATTTCTATTGAAAAACCCCCACCACCATTTCCTCAACGACTAATTCAACATAAAAAAGATAAAAACTTTGCTAAACTCCTTGAAATTCTGAAGAAATTAACAATAAATATTCCTTTCGTAGAAGCTTTAGAACATATGCCAAACTATGTAAAATTCATGAAAGATATTCTAAATAAAAAAAGAAAATTTACTGATAATGAAACGACCACACTTAGTGAGGAGCGTAGTGCTATTATTCAGAAAAAGCTTCCTGAAAAATTAAAAGATCCTGGTAGTTTCACTATACCCTGCGCGATTGAAGAAAAATTCTATAGAAAAGCTTTGTGTAACTTAGGAGCAAGCATCAATCTAATGCCTCTATCAATTTTTAAGAGATTAGGATTGAGAAAAATTTCACCTACTTCTGTAACCCTTCAGTTAGCTGATCGTTCTGTTACAAATCCTAAGGGAGTTATTGAAGTTGTTTTAGTAAAAGTAGATAAATATATCTTCCCTGTAGATTTTATTGTTTTAGATATAGAAGAAGATAAAGAAATTCCTATCATCTTGGGAAGACCATTTTTAGCCACTTGGAAGCTATAATTGATGTTCAGAAAGGAGAATTAACTATGAGAGTAAATGACCAAAAAGTAACTTTTAATATTGCTAAATTAATGAAATATCCTGCACTAGAAAAAGATGATGAGTGTTTTTGAATGAAAGTACTCGATCATTAACGAAAAGAACATTTTAAGGAATATTATGAAGAAAAATAAGAGAAAGAAAATACTTAATTAATTGAAAAGGCCGATATAAATGAAGAACTAGATTATATTCAAGAGAAATTTGAATTTTTGGATAATATAGAAAACACTGAAAAAAATATAGTTCCATCGATTATTAAACCTCCTAAACTTGAGTTTAAAATGTTACCTAATCATTTGAAATATGCTTACTTAGGAAATTTTTCAACTCTACTAGTTATTATTTCATCTGAATTAAATGAATCTCAAGAACCAAAACTTTCAGATACCTTAAAAAAATATAAGAAAATTTTTTGTTGGACTTTAGCAGATATTAAAAGAATTAGTCCTTCAATCTGTATGCACAAAATTATTTTAGATAATGAACATAAGCCTAAAGTAGATCCCCAAAGGAGATTAAACTCGATAATGAAAGAAGTAGTCAAGAAAGAAATTTTAAAATGGTTAGATAATGGTATTATATATCCTATTTCTGACAGTGCTTGGGTAAGCCCAATTCACTGTGTGCCTAAGAAAGGAGGAGTGAGCGTAAAAGCTAATGAAAATAATGATCTTATCCCTATAAGACAAGTTACTTGATGGTGAATATGTATTGATTATAGAAAATTAAATGCAGCCACCAGGAAAGATCGCTTCCCTTTACCATTTCTAGACTAGATGTTAGATAGATTAGCCGGACATAAGTATTTTTGTTTCTTAGATGGATACACCCGTTATCATCAAATACAAATTGCTCTTGAGGATCAAGAGAAAACTACATTTACTAGTCCTTATGGAAGTTTCGCTTTTTGAAGGATGCCTTTTGATTATGTAATGCACCAGCAACATTCCAGAGATGTATGATGTCTACATTTAGTAAATTAATTGATAATGGAATAGAAGTATTTATGGATGATTTCTCTGTATTTGGAACATCATTTGACACATGCTTAAATCATCTTGAAAAAGTATTTGAAGTATGTGATAAAACAAATTTAGTTCTTAATTGGGAGAAATGTCAATTTATGGTTGCAGGCGGCATTGTATTAGGGCATAAAATTTCGGAAAAGGCCATGGAACTAGACCCTGCAAAAATTCAAGTTATAGTTAAATTACCACCTCCAACTACGGTGAAAGGGGTAAGAAGTTTTCTTGGACATGCTGGATTCTACAAACGTTATATAAAAGATTTTTCAAAAATTACTAAACCTCTATGCCAAATTCTTGAAAAGGACAAGAAATTTGAATTTACAACCGAATGCCTGAATGCTTTCGAATTATTAAAAGATAAATTAATTACAACACCTATAAGAGTTTCGCCTAATTGGGAGAAACCATTTGAGCTTATGTGTGATGCTAGTGATTATTCTATTGGAGCAGCTCTTGGGCAAAGATATGATAAGATTTTCAAAGTTATATATTATGCTAAATGATGAAGAAATAAATTTTACAGTTACTGAAAGAGAATTATTAGCAGTTGTATATGCTTTTAATAAATTTCGGCATTATCTAATAGGAACTAAATGTATCAGGCATACCGATCACTCGATATAAAATATTTAATGCAAAAGAAGGATTTTAAACCAAGATTAATTAGATGGATATTATTAATGCAAGAATTTGATTTTGAGATCGTTAACAAAAAGGGAACTGATAATAAAAATTCCTGATCATTTATTAAGATTAGAATATCATGAATTATCTGATACTGATAATGAAATTATAGATAGTTTTCCTGATGAACAACTTTATAATATAAATGAGTGGAAAATACCTTGGTATGCTGATATACTAAATTATATTGTAAGTAACATTTTACCACCTATGTTAACTTTGCAACAATAGAAAAAATTCATTCATGATACTAAAACATACTTTTGGGATGAACCATACTTATATAAGCAATGTAAGAATCTAATTATTAAAAGATGCGCGCCTTATGAAGAAACTGAACCAATTATTCAAAAATGTCATGATTATGATTTTGGAGGACATTTTGGGACAGATAAAACTGCGTATAAAATTCTACAATCTAGATTCTACTGGCCTACTCTATTTAGAGATGTATACAGATATATAAAAACCTGCGATAAATGCCAAAGAGTAGGAAATATATCAAGAAAAAATGAAATGCCTCTGAATTTTATTTTAGAAGTTAAAATTTTTGATGTTTGGGGATTAGATTTCATAGGACCTTTTATACCTTCATTTGGAAACTCATATATATTAGTAGCTGTTGATTACGTTTCCAAATGGATTAAAGCGCAAGCTTTACCTAGGTGTGATGCTAAAAGTGTTTCAAATTTTTTAATAAAAAATATTTTTACTAGTTTTGGAATGCCGAGAGTGATTTTCACTAACGGAGGAACTCATTTTAGAAATGAATATATTCACAAACTAGTAGAGAAATATAACATTATTCATAAGATATCAACTGCTTATGATCCACAAACTAGCGGATTAGCTGAAGTTTCTAATCGAGAGATTAAGTGTATTTTAGAAAAATCTATAAACCCTAATAGATTGGACTGGTCTATAAGACTAGACACTCGCATTATGGGCATACAGGATCGCTTATAAAACTCGATTTGAATGACTCCTTACGGGCTTATATATGGAAAAACTTGCCACTTACCAGTTGAATTAGAACATAAAGCATATTGGGGGATTAAAGAATTTAATTATAATATGAAAGAAGCTGGTGAGAAGAGATTATTGCAATTAAATGAATTAGAAGAATTAAGGAATGAATCATATGATAATGATAGGATTTATAAAGAAAGGATGAAATTATGGCATGATCGGAAGATTAATCAGAGAAATTTTGAACAAGGACAAGAAGTTTTGCTATATAATTCTAAATTGAAATTATTTCCTAGGAAATTGAAATCTCGATGGTTAGGACCTTTCACTATAACTCAAATATTTTCATATGGAACTATAGAAATTGAAGATCAAAAATTAGGACATAGATTTAAGGTAAACAGACATAGATTAAAACCATATTTCGAAGGTAGAAGACTAAAATTTAAAGAGGTTTTAATGCTTAGTCGACCTGATTACTAACTGAAATTAGGTCGGGCTGACGACCTTAAACCAAGCGCTTTATGGGAGGCAACCCATAGTAGTCTTTTATTTTAATTATATACAAATTAGTGAGTCTGTAATATTAAAATAATTCTTACTATTCAATTTTTCATTAGAATCATCACAAATTCAAACCTAGATGATGAGATCAGAAAATATTCGGACCAGAGCGAAATTGGCAACTTTACTGCATCTTGCCAACAGTGAACCCGAGCCCACCGACAGCGAGATCGCGTGCCATATCTTTAAATCAGTTTTATAACTAGCTCCCCGACGGTGAGAAACTTCCCGCCGACGGCGAGGCAGTTCAATAATTTGTCTTTTAAGTTTTATGTGCGGTTTTGGACGGTTCTAAAGCTATTTCTTTGTAGAAAACCATCCCAAATTCATTTTTACACTGTTTTCTTCCCAAGAAACGACTAGAGACCATTCCTTTCAATCTGAAATGGCCACCAAACTCTTAGAAACCACAAAAACTAGAGTTTTCAACGAAGAAAATTCGTCAGTTCGGAGGCGCAGGGTATTTTCAACAAAGTTTTGATGAAGAAGCGACTTATTAAAGAAAGGGGATTTGTCAATAGAGGAGTAGAAAATTCCACCACAAAAATTAAAGAAATGATCGTGCAGTGGCATTGGGAGGTATTTTGCTATACGACATCCGCTGTACTTATTCCTGTAGTTAAAGAGTTTTACTCTAATCTACATGCGATCAATAATGGAAGTGTCTACGTCAAGGGAAGATGGGTAACATTTACTCCTTCAAGGGTAAATGAATTATTTTCTATAGAGAAAACCCATGTCTGTCATTATTCAAACTTTGTTCCTTCAAGATACAATATGAACGAGTTTATAGATACCTGACCGATGAACGTGATGATTGGGAGTTGCACGAAGACGGGTATGTCAGTTTCTCTGCATCACTTCTTAACCCTGTCTCGAAGCATTGGCATTTCTTTATCTCATCAAAATTATTACCCACTATGAGGGTAAATAAGTTTTCAAAGGGATGCACTATATTAAATTATCGTATTCAAATTGGACTACCTATCGATGTCGGATCAATTATAAGTAAAGTTTGCATTGGGATTGATTGTGCATGGGTCAGTTCATGGACTTGGACACCCATCAACTATATTTGCTTTATGCAGTCAGTATCAAGTTTCTTATAAGGCGTGGGAAAAGGTAGTTTTTCCATGGAAACCACTCGATCCTACGGATATGTTTCCAACTTTGGATAACAATGATGAGATTACCATTATTTCTGATAGAGCATCACAAAACAACCTTTTTGTGAGGCCCCTTACTGATAAAACAAATTTCATTCTGAAAAAGATTAAAGGATTTGAGAAAGAGTTGCAAAACGTGTTGAATTCCATCGATAATATCTCTGATATGTTTGATCACATTGACTGGAGGATGAAGGAGCACTTTGATCATACTAAACATCTAGAGGCCAGTTTTATTTATTTACTGAGACAGAAAGGGTGGATTGATGAAAAATCTATCGTGCAATTCCCTTTCGTGCCTTTCTACAATCTATTTGTGCACCTGCGTCACATCGGGAATATCAGAGAGGATGTTGGTTCAGGAACTGAGGAGTAGTAAAGATTTCTATCTTATGTTATATTTGTGTGTATATATGTGTTGATTTGGATTTAGGTTTTACTATGATTTATACTTTAAATTTGATCATCTCAGATTTGATGAAATTATATGTATTTGTTATGTCTCAGCATTTAGAGTGTTGTGGTGTAGATTGCAATGCTGAGTATTTATGAGAGTTTGAAGTATTGAAGTCTTAAGTGTTTAAAAGTGTGAAGTTTGTAAGTATTATGGATTTCATATATAAAGTTATATTGTTTGTGAGAACTTTTTGTGAGTATAAGATCTAGTCTTCATACTAAATTATCAAATTAAGTGATCGGAAGATTAATTAAGGCCAAATCGAGGTTGAAAATGATTGAAGAGTTTTAAATATTTAAATTTTTGGGAGCTCGCCGACGGCCAGAATTATCCCGCCGACAGCTAGGGAAAGCCCGCTGACAGCGAGAACGATCTCGCCGATGGCGAGATTTTCCAGAAACTTTGGCCTTGGTAAATTAATTAGCTCACCGATGGCGATAAAAATCTCACCTACAGCGAGATCGTGAAATGTCCTATATTTGACCAGTCAACTGACACTATTCATCATCCCCTTCCTCAAAACTTCAAAAAAAAAACTGACCTAGGGCTCCTGAGATCATGGATTTGAGGCGATTTAAACACTTTTTGACACTGAATTTCATCTCCCCTTGGTAAGTGCTTCACTCCTATGTAAAAATTTTTTATTTTTGCCATGAATTTCTTCTACATTGGGAAATTTTAGAAAAATTAAAAATATAGAGAAAATACTTGGAAGAAATTCATGGAGATCGATTTAAATGGATTTTAGTTGCTATAGGAAGCCTTTTTAGTAATAATTGAAAGTTTAGTTAGAATTTTTGTGATTTTAATAGATCGAACGAAATGGCTCCTCGACAAAGACGAAGGTTGGATTACGACGAAACTCGTTTTTGTGAATGCAAGGGCACAATCAAGATATTTTCACAATATTCAAGCCAGAACATGCATTCAAGATTGAGTTTTCAAAAGTCCTGGAGGAGAAGTTGAGTGAATAATTAAAGAAAGAGGATGGGAAAGTTTCTGTTTTATTACCAATAGAGCCGCTGTAGAAGTGGTAAAGGAATTTTATGCGAACTTGACACAGGCTGAAGATGCACCAGTTAAGGTTAGAGGATTTTTTGTGGAATTCAGCGCTGCAAGAATAAATGCTTATTACGAGGTACGAGACACCTACACCAGCTGAGTATGATACATTTGGAACTATGGAAGGACCACTGGAAGAGGTGATCGACTTTCTCACTGACGGGAAAGGAGTTTGGAAGATAAAGCAGCGAGAACGGGTAAACTTCCCTCTTTCTATGTTAAATGCATCATCTAAAGCCTGGCACTATTTTATTTGTTCTACTTTGTTACCTACTTACCACCATAGTGAGGTAACAAGAGATAGAGCAGTTCTGAATTTTTGTATTCATAACCAAAAAAGTATTAATGTGGGAAGTGTAATTTATAAGAATATATTAGCCACCTCAAGAAGTGAAAGTGGAGGAGGACTAGGACATCCTGGTCTTATCTATGCACTCGCCAATTATCCGGGGTAGAGGCAAGAGATGATGAGGAATGGGTTGAGCCTATGAAACCCATTACTCTGGCTAATATTAAGAAATATGAATCCCACGAAGGATGGAGATCTGGGACAAGGAACTATGTACCTTGTTCAAGTAGAGATATTCCCTCTACTAGTTATGACCCACCTCCCAATAGTACTCCTACCCTTCAAGATTTGATGAATGAGATGACTTTACAGCAGAAAAGTTTTGAGAAAATAAAAGAAAAACTGGAGCATATGGACCAAAGGATTGGAGGCTTGGAGAGAAGACATGATTATGATAGTGAATATCTCCAGCGACATTCAGAATATGAAATAGCCTATTATGAGCTGAACGTCGTTACAAGAGAGGTGAATTAGATGTTGTCTTTCCTGAATGGCCCCGCTACACACAGTATCAGCCTTCTCAGCCTGGAGATCAGGGAGATGATATAGTTTGGGATTTTGATGTGAAGATTAGAGACTTTATTTGGTTTGTTTAGATTAATTGTTATTTTAATAACTTTATTATTTTGTGTGTAATTGTTATGTACTTTCTGTGGACTGTGGAGTTGGTGTGTTTGTTTTAAATTGCTTAAGCTGTTATGTTAGACTTTTTATATATGTTAAATTAGTATGCAAATTCTCTTTAAGTTAGTATGTTAGTTTTTCTTTAAATGTGTTGTTTAAGTTTTATAAATTGTGAACTTTAATTTTAGATTGTTTTAGTAGCCTAGTTGATTGGATGTGTAATAATAGATTAAGTTTTAATCTATTTGTGTTTTTATACTTATTTAAAAATTTCTTTACCCAACACTCTCTTTTAAATACTATATATATGGAAAAAATACTAATAGTACAAGTTCTTTAAATAATGAATAAGCCTGCAAAAATTTCAAGGAAAAGAAATACCTAAAGCTCATAGGTATGATGTAAATTCATTGTATATTTTCCTTTTCACCATTTAGAAATAGATAGAAAATCTAAGTTTGGGGGAGGAAAAATACAAATTTAATTACTAAATTGTTCTCAATTTCTATGTTTTAAAAAAAATTATTATTATTTGATTTTCTGTAATAATTTTTAATTCAATAACATGAATTAATTTATATAATTATTATAGAAAGTTGAATAGAATATTTCTAGAAATCCAAATTAATTTAATAGAATAAGATATTTGGTTAAAAGGAATAAGAATAAAGTAAACTATTTAAAGTAAGGGAAATTATATTCTAAAATTGAAATTCTTAAGTATGTTGGTGAAGAAGAAGAGATTTAAACTCAAAGAAGTAAAGGTTATGAAATACATATAAGCAAAGAAATATTTTAAGTTTCAAATTTAGTAAGAGAAAGTTGAAGCTCAAAATTATTAACAGGCTATCCAGATACAGTAATCCTCACTTGAAAAATAAAAAGAGAATGATTGAAAAGCAATCCAAAAAGAAAAAAAAAAGAAAAGAAAAGAAAAAAATATAAGTGAGGAGAAGCTTGAGGAGATGCCTTATCAAAAATTGGCTTCAATGGAATGAACCTAAAGGGTAAAACTCAAATATATTTCTAAACTTATATATATGGATTAGTATTTTACTAAATAGTGTTTTCTTGAACTTCCTACCATCTAAATTTCTTAAGTAAATTACTCTTTTTAATATAGTCTTTCCTGAAATAAATAGAGAGTTAGAAATCTTAGATCTGATAACTAAATAATCTTATATCTATAAAGTTAATTTAATTACCTAAAAATATTTCTATTTAACTTTACTATAGAATTATTTTAATTTAATTCGTAGATTATTTGAATTAAAAAAATTATATTACAAAAATCATTGTTTTTATTTAGTATAAAAACTACTCGAGGACAAGTAATAATTAAGTTTGGGGATTTTGATCACAGTAAAAATATGTTAAGAAATTCATACCTATTTTTTATGAAATTGCACTTTAAAGAAAGGTATTTTCTTTATTTTATTGCAGGAACGAAGATTTATAAGTGATGGAAGAAAAAAAACATAAAATAGAGCAAATTTGGATCAAAAAGGAAGAAATACATGTAAAATGAACTAAGTCACCGACGGCGAAATCGAGCTCTCCGACGGCGAGATTATGAAGAGAATTTCTTAAAGGTTTGCAACTACCTCGCCGACAGCGAGCCCGAGCCTGCCGACAGCGAGATCGCGCGGATTGAAGACCTTCTAGAAGCCCCGCTGACGGCGAGGTCATTTCCCACCGACGGCGAGACTGTTCAAAATGCCAGATACATTGAACCTGGACACTTTTTGAAGATGTGCTTAAGTACCCCTTGGACCTTTGTCTACCTCTATAAATATAGGATGAATTTTAGTATGTGGGGTGTCTATTTTAGGAGTCTTAGAGTATTCTATTAGTGTGCTTTTAAGTCTAAGTTGATGTTTAGTGTGAGTAAGTGTAAGTAGTGAGTTAAGAAGTGTGTTGTACTAGAAGGAAAAGTCAAAGGAACTTCAAGGAGTCTGCTTTGGGAGGAAATTGAGATAAGTATCTTTGTTTATTGTTGTTAACTTTAAATGAAATCCTTGCTTTGTTTAATTCCAATGCATTCTGAGTAGTTTTCTTAGTCTTTCTCCTTATTTATGAAATTATGTAAATTGATGAAATTAAATAGAAGTGCCTAATATATTAAAATAAATTATGATAATCTTTTACTTAAAACTTAATTTACTTTCAATCTGGCCAATTGAATTGTTAAAATATGTTGAATTATCAACTATAGTAAAGATTACATCCAATATTTAGGGAAGTTAAAAGCCTTGGAAGGAGGGTGCAAATAAATAGGGAAATATTATTTATGAGACGTAGAATATTTTAGTGTGACAGACTAAAATATTCAATTTGTTCCTATTGTTTGAGAGCTGAAGTGTAGATGTTAGCCCTCAGGTGAGGGGACCGTGGGAGCTCTGAAGTGGAAGCCAGTATCCTCCCAGCTTAGCCGCAGATTCAGTAATCAAGCATAGGACTAGTCAATGTTCTTTGCACCTAGACCAAAGGGTAAAGAATAGAAATGCTCCTATTTGTCACAATACAATAAAAAAAAAGAAAAAAATCTATTTGAATTCATCATTCACTTAAGTTTCTAAAAACAAGAGGAAGGATACTTTTTCTAAAAAAATCTTTAAATCAACTTTAATTAAAGAATTAGTTTACTTTAGATCACTTTAGTTAAGTATTCTAAATTCCTTATACTATATTAGTAAGTAAATCATTTTAAATTTAGCTGTTACAAATCTTTTAAAACTTCCCTGTGGGATCGATAACCAGGACTCCACTAGAGCCCTGTATTACTTGATACGATACGTATACTTGCATAGAATCCACATTATACATTCCATCATAAAATTAAACATATATTAAGCGAGATCAAGTTTTTGGTGTCGTTGCTATTTTTGTAAACATTAAAAAGTGGGTCACATTGCTACTGCATATCTTCCGCAGACATTGGTTGAATTATCCAATAGTGAAATTAAAAGAATATTGGAAAAAATTGTTAATCCAAATAGAAAGGATTGGTCAATTAAACTGGATTATGCTTTGTGGGCCTATAGGACTGCTTATAGAACATCTATAGGAATGTCCCCATATAGGCTGATTATTAGAAAAGCTTGTCATTTACCCTTTGAACTTGAGCATAAGTTATATTGGGCTATTAAAGAGTTCAATTATAATTTGAAAGATGCTGCTGAAAAGAGATTATTGCAATTGAATGAGCTTGAAGAAATAAGGAATGAATCTTATGAAAATGCTAAGATTTATAAGGAAAAGATGAAGTTATGGCATGATCAGAAGATTCTTACCAAAAATCTTATACCAGGACAACAAGTTTTGCTGTATAATGCTAGATTGAGAATATTTTTTGGAAAACTTATGACCAGGTAGATGGGTCCATTTATTGTGATAAAAGTTTATTTTTATGAAGCTATAGATATTCAAGATCCTAAGACTGGAAATATATTTAAAGTTAACGGACATAGACTAAAACCATATTTTTCAGTCAATAAATTCAAATCTGATGATAATTTGATGTTGGGTCACTCAGAAAGAGTTCTGGGTATGTCAGGCTGAAGACGTTAAAACAAGCGCTTTGTGGGAGGCAACCCATATTTATCGGTGTATTTTGGTTTATGTTTGTTTAGTGTGTTTTTTTTGCTTTGTTTGGTTTGTTTTTATGTTTTTAGTGATAGTAATTTGGAGTTTTTAAACTTTAGTAGAGTTTATTTTACCTTAATTGATGATTTAGAGAAGTCAGAATGAAAATTTGGACACTTAGCAGACCTGTGCTAAACTGTGCACTGGCGGCTAAGCACCGACTAGTTGACGCTTAGGCGCCGTAGTTATAAAAAATGTGAAAAATGTGGATCTAGAAGCCTAGATCGTGGAGGAGAAGTTTTGGGAGTTATTTCGGAGTTTCTAAATGTCTTGAGGTTGTTTTAACATTTCCTAAGTCTATAAAAAAGGACTTGACTTAAGAAAACACTTGCCCCAAGTCCTATTTTCATTTCTGAAGTCTTAAGAAGAGAATTTTGAGTGCATCATGTCTTCCTGGGAGAATGAGATGAAGAAGAAGCAAAATTCTCACAAAAGTAAGTTCATTAGTGATAGTGCTAAAGAGTTATTTAATGGATATCTCGCTGTTAGTATTCAAGGTATTGCAGAAATGATTGCAAAAGTTGAAGCCCAGTGACTTCAATGGAAGCAAAGATCAATGATACTAACTTACATTTGGAACACATGGGATGGCAACTCAAGATGAAATTCAATCATTCAAGGTACGTGAAAGAAATAGATAAGGTGATGTTTGTGAAGACCAAATGGATTGAAGAAGATGATGTAAGAATGAACAATTATCACCTGTTCTATCAAATTTATATTCCAGAAGGGTCAAATGAGAATAATAGTGGTCTGGGATATATTCCGCCTAATGGAGAATGGAATTAAGAGTGTTTTCTTTGTTTAATGTTCTTATGTGTTATGTTTAGTGTTCTCGTAAGTTCATGTTTTGTGTGTTAAGTGTTTTTATTTAAATATTAACTAAGCCTGATTATGTGATGGTTATATCCTAGAGATGTATACTTATCAGTTTGAGATTCATGTCTCTTATATTTAGAGAATTTCATCCTTTATGTTTGGATAGAAATTCTAGTATTGTATTATGTGTTATGTTTGTTTTAATATAAGTTTGTGTTTTTGTGAAATTTGTGTGGAATCAATGTTTATTAAATTTTTATTTGGAGTATTGGAAGAATTGTGGGGAGAAATAATTATTTTGATGTAATTAAGGGTTGATTAACCAAGTGATTTAGTGCATATACCTTAATTATGAAAATTTGGGTATTGACGGCTAAGCGCAAGAATGTCGGCGTTTAAGTGCCAGATTTCGCGGCTAAGCGCTGAGAGTTCGCGCTTAGGCGCCAGTTCACGAAAATTGGTTCCCAAAAGTTAAAAACCTGAAAATTGTATTTTTCAACCACCTCATCGTCTTCAACCTTTGGTTTACCTCGAAAGAAGAGCCTAGGGCATCATATTGTGGATCATTTAAGAGCTGATCTTAACAAAAATTGTTAGATTTGGATTCCTTGAGGTAAGAGCACTACTCCTAAGTAAAAATTTTTATTTTCACCATGTATTTTGAGTACATTATGGAAAATCTTAAAATCACTATTCATGGTGAAAATTTGAGGAAAAAATTGAGAAATTGCTTGAAGTTTGTGAAAATATCTTTTGGAAGATAATTTAGCAAGTTTAGTTCGATTTTGGAATTTATGGTGAATCTTTCCAGATTTTTTAGAGATGGCTCCAAAGTCAAAGCGTGCACAAGATCAAACGAAGTTTGATTCTGACAAGTTTGTTAGTATGAGGGCTAAGGAACGATACGTCGATGCATTGCAGTTACGTAAGTTGATTCCTTAGCGTGCGTTTAGTAAGTCAGAAGAGGTGATTGAAGATATGATTGCTAGACGAAACTAGGAGAATTATTGTTGTTTCTCCGCTGTTGCTATTGTTTCTGTAGTTAGAGAATTTTATGCAAATTTGCTTATCGCAAAAAAGAATTAAGTGATGGTTAGGAGGCAAGAGATCAACTTTTCTTCTGGAGCAATCAATACTTTTTATGGACTACCTCCTGACATGTTATATTTTTATTCTAATTATCATCCTTCGGAAGGGGAATTAGATGAGATCATGGAATTTCTGACTGATGGAAGAGGATTATGGAAAATAACAAATGATAGAAGAGTGAACTTTCCTTCTTCTAAATTGAATGCCATTTATAAGGCATGCATTATTTTATCTCATCTAAGTTGTTACCTTCGAGTCATACTAGTGAAGTAACGAGAGAAAGAGCTGTGTTGAACCATTGTATTCAACAAGGGAAGCCTATTGACATTAGAGGTATAATTTTTTATCATGTTTTGAACTGTGCTAGATCAACCACGACTACAGGTATGAGATTTCCTTCCTTGATTAATTCACGATGTGAACGATCTGGAGTGAAGTTTGATACCTGAGAAGAGGTACTTCAGCCATTGAGACTAATTACTAGTGTAAACATTGGTGCTTAAACTGTACATTCAGAGTTTGGTTAGAGACGAGGATTTAGTAGGGCTTCTACTGCTTCTGCTTCTGCTGCATCTACTTCTCGTGCTACTACTTTATGTGCTTTGTCATCTACTGATTCACAGAATGGTTTATTAAGAAAGATTTTGAAAAAAGTGAGTCTTACTCGAGAGCATATGAAAGATATGGATGGTAAGCTGGATAATGTGGAGAAATATATTATAAAAGATGATGAATATGAGGAGAGTTATCAGGAATATTTGGATAAACTGATTAGAGGTGATCAGAGTGTTGAGATGCCACCTCATCCAATCTACATACCTTATGTGTCATCCAGGGATTGGAACGAGCAAGATGATGATGATGAGGATGAAGAGTAGATGTATGTTGTTTGTTTTAATTATTGTGTTGTTATACTGTGTTAATGTGTACTTTATCTAGTGTTTTATTTGATGATTGTGTTGTGATGTGAACCTTGATAGTATGCAGATTATAGTTTTACTATTTATCTATTATGCATATTCAGGTATTGTTGTTGTTTTATTGTGGATTTATATGTTACTTTGTGATAGTGTGTAATAATAAATGTTTTTATGTGTATGTTACGTCAGAGTTTCTAATAATGTGTACCTTAATTCAAAAACTGTTAGGAGATTATAAACCACTATTAGGAACTTCTACTTAGGAAACTATATGTTTAAAATTTTTTCAAATTCCACTATCATTTGTTATCTGTATCAGTGTGTTATTTTAGTTGGTGTGTTTTTGCTTTGAAAACCTCCACTACTATATAATTCTTCTGAAATTTTTATTTTTCTTATTATAAAATATATATAAATATATTTTATTTTGAAATAAACTAAATTTGATTTCATTTTACTCCTATTATTTAAATTGTTATACTTGCATATTAGGATATTAAAAATTCCTGCAAGCATGATATGTTAGTTTTTATTTCTCATCCACATATCATTTCTTATGCTTAAATGTTTTATCTTAATTAAAAAATTAAAGTTTGGGGGGATTTTAGAAAACAAAGATTTTCAAAAACCTAAAATTTTAGTTGATTCTCAAGAATACTTAAAAATAAATCTTATTTTTAATTGAGAATAATTATGTACATCAAATTATATTAGGGGAACAAAATTTTTAATATGGAAATGAATAAAAGAATTTAGTTAAAATTTATAGTAATCATGAAAAACTTAAAGTTTAAATTTTCTTAATGAAGACGTGTTAAATAAAGTTAAACTATCTTTAGTAAGAAGTTTTGTATTTTCGGATAAATAGAAAATTTGACTTTCATTCTTCAAAGCTCAAATTTCTTTTATTGAAAAGTAATTTTCAGATACTATTATTATGATTTTTAAGTGAAAGACATAAATCTAATCTTTATTTTAAATGGAAGGATGGAATTCAAAATCATTAAAGGTCTATCCAGATATAGTAATCCTTTCTTTATAATAAATAAAAAAAAGAGAGAAAGAAAAGAAAAAGTGAAAAATAGTATATGAAAAGGGAGGAGAAGATTGAGGATTTAAGGGCCTATTAAAAAATTGGTTTCATAGCTAATGTGTAAGATATAAGTTTAGAGAAAATCTAAAACTTAAGGTTAAAATATAGTAAGTAAAATTATTTTTCAAATAAAGATTTTTAATGTGAAAAATAAATCTTTGAATCATATATTTTGAAGAATCTACAAATATTTCTGAAATAGATAGAGACTTATATTTGTCATTTTTCTTTTCTTAAGAACTTTCTGAACTCTAAATTGGTTTAAATTACTGAAAATTTTTCTAAATTGGACTATTTCATTTCTAGAACAATATTTTGTTAACTTCCTAAGAAACTCATTACATAGTTTGCATGCTAAAATATTCTATGAGATTAACTGTCACTTGAGGACAATTAACATTTTAAGTTTGGGGGATTTTGATGCACCTAAAATATATAGTATTTTTATGCACATTATTATACCTATTTTTAATGATATTGAACTTTAAGGAAAGGTATTTTGTGCTTTTCTTGCAGGTATGATGAAAATGGATGGTCATGATGAAAGGAGCAAAATTGGATCAAATTTGGATCAAAAATAATGAAAAATCAAAACTTTGGCACTGGCGGCTAAGCACCGCTGGGCCGGCGCTTAGCCACCACAGTTAAAAATATAAATTTAAATGAATTTGGCGCTAATTTCAAAGGGGATGGGATGCAACTCTTGGTGGTAACTACCATAACTTCCTTTGGGTGGCAAGTTTGAATGAAGAGATGCGCTCCTTGGTAGATATATTGAATCTGGACACATTTTGAAGAGACACCGAGACACCTGTTGGTTTACTATTTAAAGAGAGTCTTAGGAAATATTAGAGGAGGCTTTAGGAGGGTCTTCCACTACCTTTTGAAGGAAAGGCTTTAGAAGGCTCTTCCACTGCATTTTGAAGGGTACTTCCATTGTTCTTCCAATGCATTTTTTGAGTTTTTATTAAGAGTAGGAGTAGAGAGTAGAATTGAGAAAAGGGTCGGAGTGAAGTCTTCTTCTTCCCATATCTTTTCATTATTTTAGTTTAGTTTTTATTGAAGTCTGAAGTCTGTATTCTGAGTCATCAGAGTTGGGAGACTTGCTCTAAGGAGTAGTTTAGCGAAGAGTCAAAGTTTCAGAGGAACTTCCTTAGTCTTGTGGAGAGGATTTTCAGATAAGTATTTAATTTTAATCTTTTTATTAATACTTGCTTTTGTTTGTTTTTTTTCTTATTGTTTTTAATTTCAACCATCAATGTGTTTTTTTATTTTCCCAATGCATTCTGAGTAGTTTACTTTATCTTTTTCTTTATTAAATGGAGAAGTACATAATTTATAAAGAATTGTTGTGGAAATTATAAGTGTTTAAAAGTTGGAAGAAGTTGTGAAGATTGATTCTGAAAACTTTGTTTACTTCTTAATTTGGCCTGTTAAGTTGTAGAATTTCTTGAGATTATGTAAGATCCAATGCGGAATTGTCTCATAAAAGTTTGTAAGAATCACATGCAATTTTATGGGTGAGAATTGTAGTTCATATAATTGAATGTAATATCAGAAGAAATTTTTTATGAAAGGGAGTAAAATTAGAGGATTTGAGAGTGACAGACTAAAACCCCCTAATTTGGTTTGAAATTTTGAGTTTTGTTATGAGAAGTTAGCCCCCAGGTGGTGGGAATCCAGGGAACTCTAGAGTGAGAGACTGGTATCTTCCTTGCCTAACCATGTTCAAAATAATAAAAATTTCAAATTAACATATGTTCTTTATAGAACCAAGTAAGGGTAAAGAACACATTTGCTTCTATTTGTCACAACAAATTTAAATACTTCCAAAACAATACTTTAAGAATTATTACTACTTCATAAAAGGAAAGAAAAATACATTCTAGTTAATAGTATTTTACATCCAGTGTTATTAGTTATTATAATTTTAATTTCATTATTAACATTTTATTAAGGAAATTTTAAAAGACAAATCAACTTTCAAAACTTTTTAAAATCAAGACATACTTTTTCAAAAACAATTAAAGGAAGTAAAAAGATAATTTTTTGATTTCTTTAAAAATTTTCATATTTTCCCTATGGGTTCGATATCTCGGGACTTAATCAGAAAGTTCTATATTACTTGATAAACGATACGTATACTTGTGTAGTATCCCATTTTATAAAATCATAATTTTCATATCTAAAATCATCAGCGCATTTACCGGATAGTACAAACTTTTTGGCGCCGTTGCATTTATCGGGGATCATGGAACACCTAATGAATATCCTAATTTTCATCTCTCTAGTTTTCTAGAACTGTGTGCTACTTTCAAATATGATGGAGTGTCAAACGATGCTGTTAGGCTTAGAATTTTTCCTTATTCACTAAGGGATAAAGTTGAGGCATAGTTAAATTCGTTAGCACCTAGATCTATTAAAACTTGGGGAGAGCTTTCACAAAAAGTTTCTGTTGAAATATTTTCCTCTTTCCAAAACTACTAAGTTGATAAATAAAATCACATCTTTTAGACAGTTTGATGAAGAATCCATATAAGAAGCTTGGGAAAGATTTAACGATCTTCTGAGGAAATGTCCACACCATGCTTTACCAGACTGGTTAATAATTGAAACCTTTTATAATGGATTAGTGGGATCTTTGAGATTGATTATCGATGCTGCTGTTGGTGGATCATTTATGTCAAAACCTTTTAATGAAGTATTCCTTATTTGAAGAGATGACTACTAATAATTTTCAATGGCCCTCTGAGCGAGTAAATCCTAAGTGTGTAGCCAGTATTCATGATTCTGATGCAATAACAATGATAGTCTGTCAAATTGCTGCACTTTTTAAGAAAATAGATCAATATGTAATGAATTATTCTCCAACACCTCCAATGTTAGAAAAAAATTCATCAGGACAGATAATGGATCTCAAATGTCTTATTAAATCATGAATGCTATGCATAATAAATTCAATAATCCTTATTCAAATTATTATAATGCTAGAGGGAGGAATCATTTGAACATCAACTGGAATAACACCAATGTTATTTTTAATTCGCAATGAGGACAAAATTTAATGAATCCAGTTAGAAATCTGAATAATCAAGTAAACACCAAATTATGACCTTCTTATCATCCTGGTTTTAATAATAATCAATAATTTAGGGAAAAAAAGTTGTTTACTGAAGTAATGATTCTGAATATGGGTAATCAAATTCAAGCTTAAAATGTTGCGATTAAGAACATTGAAAATCAATTGGGACATATCTTTACTACATTTAATAATAGACATTCTGGAAATCTTCCTAGAAATATTGAGATTAACCCGAATGATCATAACAAAGAGAAAATAAAAGCTATTCAATTAAGGAGTGGAAAAGAATTGGAACTGAGAGTTCAACAAGAATTCGAAGCTGAAAGAGAAGAAGTGAATATTGAGAAAGATTCTAATTAGATATATCCAGACGAATATCCGTTAGACTTAATGAAGATAACTGTTGAAAAACCACCTCCTCCCTTTCCTCAAGGACTAAATAAACAAAACATGGATAATAACTTTGCAAAATTTTTGGAAATTCTTAAGAAATTAATGCTTAATATTCCATTTGTTGAAGCATTAGAGTAGTTGTCTGATTATGAAATGTTTATGAAGGATATACTTAAAAAGAAAAGAAAGTTTAAGGATCACGAGACTGTTGCACTTAGCGATGAGTGTAGTGCAATTATTCAGAAAAAGCTTCTTGAAAAACTTAAAGACCTAGGTAGTTTCACTATCCCGTGCGATTGTTGACCTCATTTTTGATGAGGTCTTCTCTTCTTCTTTTTAGTAATTAGGATCTAGCCTTAGGCTTTTCCTTTGATTGTCTTAGAGGACTAGAATTGGGACCCACCACCTAGAATTTCAAACCACTTCTTAACTCCCTGCAAACTCTACAAACTTGACTGTAGACCCCTAATCACCTAGAGGGTTGAAATTAAATGTGGAAGTTTAAAGGATGAGTTCCTATAGGACTCTCTCGGCCTTAGGACCGCCCCGGGTGGCTCGGTCTCGGTGAAGGGCTGACTTACACACATACTACACCTATACACTACACTTTCACACACATCCTAGAACCACACCCATACCTAACTTGACCTCCTGACTCATGTAGGTGATTCACATGGATGGTCCTTAACCCCTAAGCCCTTCGCTAAGAGGGTTAGGAACAACATAGTGGATGCATCAAATGAGTCCCATCATGGCTCATGTGGGCTTGATATGGCTTCATGGCTCAACCAAAATGATTTTATTCCACTTACATTCACCTAATCTTCAATTTTCCAAATTTTCAATTTTTGTCCCCCGGACCCTACACCCGCTAACTTTACCCAAAACCCTTGAAACTACCCAAAATTTGTAAAATCACCTAAATTACCCAAAATTCCTCAAAACCATTCCTAAAAATTTCCACATCACTCAAATTGATCATCCATAGCCAAAAATACCAAGAATTCCAAAAAAACCTCCCAATACCCTCCAAATACCCAAAATACCCCCTTGACCCAAAAATCCAAAAATTCAGAAAATTCCCAGAAAATTTCAAAAAATCCAAAATATTACCAATTTCATTTTGTTCAACTACACCATGGGCCAATTTTGTCAATTTACCCTACTTTTGTCAAAACCCCCAATTTGGCCCATTTTAACCCTGAGTGAACCCAATGTCAAACCAAACCTACCCAATTGACCCAAATTCTGGTCCAATTCAATTCTAAACTTCAATTCAACATTCCCAACACCAATCTAGACTAAATCCAAGTCCAATTTGATTGACATTTGGATCCAATTTCACTTTTGGCCTTAAAGCCCAATTTGGACCCATGACCCAAACCTAACCCAAACTCACCCAATTCAACTCCAATTAACCCCAAATTTTTTCTAAAGCTTCCTTAGCATCCCCACTAACAAAACACTAACATGATTTGCCCAAAATTTAGATCCAAACCTCACTCAAATTCAACCCAAAGCTAAAAGGCCCAATTTTGACCTAAACCCAAACCTAACCCAAATGAGCCCAAACCCCAAAATCAAAGCCCAACCAAAGTCAAAATCTCTTTGAAACACTCCCATAAACATTTCCCAACATTAATTTTACATCAATTTCAACCCTAGCCCAACATTGGCCCAAGTTAACCCAATTTGACCTATATTGGCCCATTCACCAAGGAAGCCCAAATTCAACCCAATTCAAACCCAAATCACTCCAAATTTGCTCCAAGTCACTAATGACACATCTATGAGCTAAACACAACAATTATTTGGCCCAAGACTTTGCCAAAATTTCATCCTAAAATCCATTTTAAAATCCAAAAGCCCACTTCCCTAAACCATTTTAAAAGCCCATTTTCACCAAATACAAAAGCTCAAAATTGGCCCTAAAGCCCACATGGCAATTTCTTTTCATCATACCTTTAATTGATATCACCCCTAAGTTTCAAAATCATCATTAAACCATTCCAAATCAAGCTTCATAAAAATTCCCACCAAAATACCAAAATTTTCTTAAATCCATTTCCATGAAATTGACTCAACTTTTCCCAAGCCAAAGATGAGCCATGAAGCCATGCATGAGCCACATGGAAGCCATGAGAGCCTCTTTACATGTCACCATACCACATTGCGTAAGAGGAGGGGGAGCATTCCTTAATTCCTAAAAGTCTTTAACCTCACCCATGATACCCCTTAACCAAGATTTAATCCAAATATTCTTGGATAAGGACATCACCACCTTTCGACCAGCTAACCTAATCGATTTTCTCGGCCCAAGGCTAGCCATGGGGAGGTGAACCCAAGCACAAACAAATGGGTTGACCAAACCTAGCCAAGATTAGCCATATCCCCATGCCATTTTGATCCAAGTGCTTTACACATGGCATTTGCCAATTGCCTACACTAAACCCCAGCCCTGACCCACCTGAACAAGATGGTGACCTGAGACTGGCCGGCCAGCCACCACAGCCGCCGGAAACCACCAGGCCGAGAGCTCACATGTGAGCCCAAACTTGGAATTCTCACCTGCTGAGCTGCCCCATCCCCAGTGGCCATTGCAGCTGTTCTTCTCTTGCCAAGAGCAGCTGATCCCAAGCCCTAACTCTCCCTGGGAGGCCCTCCACCCTCTCTTATTTAAACACCACCCCCTCTCGGCCATGAGAGGTGCTGAACTGGATCTTACCGAAACCCCGCCAAAATTGTTCCGAACACTCTCCATACTTAGAGCAAGGTTGATCCCCAGTGACAATTTGCCCTAATCCCCACCAACAGAGCCTAATTTCTCAGCCAAAATTCCACCCAAAACCAGGACACTTCTCCACAGTGGATCAATCCTCAAATTGATTGGTCCTACACCTTCACCAGACCAAGGGAAGGAGTCCACCAGCAAAAGCCCCCTCTCTAGGCCACCCAGTTGCTCCAGCCTCCAAGCTTTGTGATCGGCTGTGGTCGAAATCATACCTAGGCGATTCATCAGACCAGGAGACTTGATCTGGAGCTTGCTGGGATCCAATCGAAGGTGACACAACCCTCAGATTGAAGCCACACTTCTCTGAGCAAAGGTAAGAGCTAATTCTTCATCCCGAGCTTTTAGAGATTCTCTATTTCAAATGCTTTAATTTCAATGCATGATCACCATATAGATGTATTCGTCTCTTCAAGACGAATCCATAGAGCATAAGAACACAAAAATCCATTGAGTATTGAGTGAGATATTAGGGATTTAGTGTGGACGGCTCTCGGGTGAGGACGCTTGGGGACGATGAACGGATGCCGTTCATTTAATGCACGCGTGGACGGACGGCCAGGATCACGTCGGATCAGGACATGGAACGACACTGTGGGGTCCCGGAGCGCAGAGTCAGATGGCGGCGCCGAACAAGAACGCGCCGCGTGGCCTTTCGGAGCTGCCGAGGTTGACGCGGCGCCGCATGGATAAATAGAAAATTAGAGTATTTTTGATTTATTTAATTCCCCTAAACTTTAAAAATGCATAACTTTGTGTAGGAAAATCAAAAAAATAAAATAAAAATACCCTCTTGCTCAGTGAACAGAGGAAAATAATGAGGAAAAGAAATTATTTAATTTCATCAAGTATTTTATTTTTAATGATTTATTTCCCTTCTGCATTGTTTTAATTCTCCATGCATATAGGAAATTCACCATGGCATGAGACCATAGGGCTTTTGAAGCCTCTGAATTGGGAACATTCCCTGAATTTTCCAAAGTCAGAGGCCATCCCAATGAGAAGTTATTGATTTTTCAAATTCATGTTGCTATTTTAAGTATTTTAATTCCAATAATTAGCATGTTGTGAAATAAATTCTAGGAAAATTTGGTGATGTCTCTTATGACCAGAGGATCCTAGGAAAAATAGGTTTTGGATTAATTTATTTGAATTAACCCTAATTGGCTTAAACACCCAAAATAGGTCTCTAATTAATTAGAGCTAATTATACATCAAATTGACTTGAAATCAATTCTCCATCGACCTTTAGGATCAGAGGAACCCACCATAAAAATTTGAAGTCAATTGGACTTGGTTAGCCCTACTAAATGGGTTGATTAAGCCATTTAGCCAATTTAAACTTTAAAAATTCATAACTTTCAAAATACTTTTCAAAAATTCACCAAATTGGTTTGGAGCCTCTCTGATATCACGGGAATTTAAGAAAATTAAAATTTCAATTTTCTAAAAAAGTTGATTTTTTGATATTATTTTAATATTTTAATAATTAAAAAATAATAAAAATCACAAAAATAATAAAATTCAACAAAATGTCACATTTTGAATTTTAATCACTTAGGAGAAAACCCCATATTTTTTATAGGTCTATTTAATGAGATATTAAATTTTAAAGCCCTAGGGTAATTTTAAAATTAAAAAAATGTATTTTCTTACATTTTCACTAAAATAATTATAATAAATCAAAGAAAAATCAGAAAATTGCAAAAATTGATTCTCTGGTTTCCTTGATATTAGACAGATTTTTGAAAAATATAAAATTCATTTTCCAACCTTTATTTTATTTTTAAATTAATTAATACTCCAAAACTTAAAATAATTATAATAAAAATAATATAATTTAAAAAATCACCAAAATTGGTCCAAGTGATCCTTTGGTCATTAGAAATGTCCCATAATTTTCTTAAGGACAGAAAGTTTCCCTTGGTCATATTATTAAATTTTCCTTGGAAATCCCTATTTTCCACCAAAAATAATTACATAAATAAATCAAATACAGAAAAATCACATTTTCTCCTCTCATGTCTTTATTGGCATATGAGTGAAGTCACATAAAAATTTCAAGTTCATTTAAGCTCAATTTAATGAGTTATGAAATTATTAAGCTTGAAGGGCAAAATGGTAATTAAAATTTTAACCCTTAATTAAAACTTTAGGTTTAATAAAATTAAAGAGTAAAATATTTGATCTTAATCTGATTTGGATGATTGAAATTTAAATAATTAAAGGGCAGAAACCTATTAAATAATTTTAAAATAATTGAAACAAACCTTAATTAAATAATTGATTAAATTTGGAAGAATAATAAAATTGGAATTATTAAAATAAGGGATATTATTAGGAGGAGATTTATTCTTTAATTTAAAAATCCCTAAATTAATCATCTCAATAATATTTAATTCTTAATTAAAATGATAATTCAAATTTAAGTTTTAAAATGTTAAAGGACTTAATCATTAATTTAAATTAAAAAAAAAGTTAAATTATTAAACTCTTTTTAAATTTTCAATTAAATTAAAATTAAAAAAAATAATATTAAATTAAAGATTAAATTAAATTAAATCAAACAAATTAAGTAAATTAAATTAAATTAAACTAAATTAAATTAAAAGAAAAAATATTAAATTAAATTAAATTAAATTAAATTAAATTAAAATTAAATCAAATTAAATTAAATTAAAGGAAATTAAATTAAATTAAATTAAATCAAGTTAAATTAAATTAAATTAATTCATATCAAATCAAACTAAATTAAATTAAATTAAATTAAATAATAGAATCAAGTTAAAATTAAAATCAAGTTAAATTGAATCAAAATTGAAACTAAACTAAATTAAATTAAATTAAAGTTAAATTAAATTGAATTAAATAATATCACCTACGACATAAAGAAATTAAATATAAAGCAACTTGAACACTATTCCAAATTTAAACACTTTAACTGAAGTTAAACTAAAGCACAAATCATTGGAACACCAATTTGCCCTCAAAAACTTTTGTTATCATAACTCCTAAACAGAACATTAAATGAAACGTTACTTCACTTATAGGATATTCAAATGTCCTAGTTCACTGAGCAAGATAACAACAAAGCTTGAATTCCCAGACGATTAATTCATTTGTATGATTAAATTCATTCGGACTTAAAACAATTCTAGCAATATTGAAAAGATGTTTGAGATTCTTCTTAAACACTTTCTCAATATGATAGGATGTTTATAAGAACAACTGAACTTAATTATTCTTTGATGAAGAAAATTGTCCTCAAACCAAAACACAAGAACCTAGATGTCATAGGAAATGACTAGCTATAGGATTAGGAATTTGGTAGAAAATCATAACCCTTCCCTTAGCTTTACCTAGGAACTTGCTTAAATATTCTAATTGTGTTTTAAGTGCAGCTTGGGATGACGGGAAGACCCTCCAAGTACGCTTTTATTTTATTGCAATTTACCTTATTGCAATTTATTTAATCGCATCGCACTTACTTTTCTTGTATGATAAACAACTGTTGCATGAAAACCCACACCTTTAGGATAGTCCCTAAAACTGAAACCAAAACTAAGTAAAAAGTCATTGCAAGATAAAATTCACCACCACAACATTTCAAAATATAAAACAACTCAAAATTTAATCACAAACGTAACACAAAACTATAATTACAATTAAATTAAAACGTCCTGTTGGATGATCGGGAATACCTCGAATGATGTAACCTACGTGTGGCTAACGGGATTTCCTACGCGTCTAAATGAAAGTGTGGAACTCATTTAGTTGAGTTTAGCAAATTCATCTGGACTAAGTGAATCCGATAAAAATAACGATGCCGGAAGGATGGAACCGTGGGATCTTAACCGGTGTTGTTATAATCAACTTTAAGATTTGTTTTAAATAAAACATAAAAAAAACTTGGAAATTAAGATTTTCTCTAAACCAAAACGCTTTTCTGATCTCCTGATTTATGACTTCTAAAACTAAACCTCTGCAACAACAAGGAGCTCCGAGCATGGTGGGCAGCACGACCATCGTCATCGCAGAAACTCGAATCTACTTCAAGAAAACTTTCTTAGAATTAAATAACTAAGCCATAGGATTTTTATGTAGTTTGCCTAGTGCAACATAAATCCTTAACTTTTTGTTAGGCATTTGCATTGCAAATTAAGCCCTAACCGGTCTTAGGATTTCTGAGGTAGTCGTCCGATACGACATAAACCCTCACATCTTCGAGGCTATTTGTATGATCATGTCATACAAATATAAGTCCAAATTATTTAAAATTGGCAAGATTGAAATATCAAATAATATTAGGATTTTCTTAAATCCGAGCCAAATAATAGGATAGTTTGGGAAGTTGCCAAGATTCTTCTTGGATCCTCAGCTTCTCCTACTTCTCTTCCTTTTAGACTCCTGAAAATAAAATCATCCAAATTTGATCCATTCCCTATTGAAATTCCAAAATTCAATCATTTGAAAACTTAAACTTTGAAATTCTTGAGAGGAGAATTATTGATTATTATCGAGAGTTTTCTTAGGTGATTCTCTTCACTTAAGATGTAATTAACTATAGGGGCTTGCCCTTATAGGAAATTTTAAAGAACCCAGGTAATATAAACCCTGTTTAATGCTTTCAAATTAAGCAGGGGAATTTGTCGGCTTATAAAATTGGTTCGCAGACCAAACGGATGTCACAAACCTTTCTAGTTTATCTAACTGAGCCCCATTATCAAGCAGTGTGTCTTTCTTCGGGATAGATACACGGTTTGTGGTGCGGTGCTCGTTTATGTGAACTGTTTGGGATGTGAAATCAGTTTGACTTCATATCTTAAAATTTTCAAACTTAAAATTATTTTTTTTAAAAAAAAATCAAATACTACTTTTCAAATTATTTATTTAAATTAAATTAAAAATTCGCCGCACAATTTCCGTTAGGCGACCCCCTTTTCAAAATAAAACAACACAACCTAAAAATATGCCGACAACTTCTGGCGACTCCGCTGGGGATGATTCCTCTCTCCATTTTAATCAGACAATTCTGCTTTCAAAAATTGGTAGTGTATCCATGTCCCTTGTGGATCAAGCTACCCTTCTTTCCGTTGGAGTACTATGTTCATTTCTACCATGAACGAGTATAGCCAACATTATCTTGGATTTAGGAGCCACTGTTTAGACACCCCTAAACAGAGAGGTTCCGAGATCCTTTTGCCTCATTTCTGAGGTGGGGTGGACCCCCAATAGGTGTTAGTTTAGGAGCGATCCTTCGAGTCGAGAAGTCTTGCATAAGACTTTCTTTTCCTTTTCAACTCTGAATCGGATTCCTTACCTTCTCTACACCTTTGAACATTCTGTTCTAAATGAACAAGCCCTTTAATGAATGACTCTTTTAACAAATAACTCCTTCTTATAAATACATGAACAAGAATGTGTTCGGACTCTTTTCGATTCCTTTCTTTTCGTCCTAATGAGATGAAGCATAACTTGGGACCGACAATCGGGATCTACCCGCGTAAATGGAAGCCCCAAAGCCGATTTTCTCCTTCACCAATGGACTCGACTTCGCCGTTTACAAGGATGAGCCGCCCGACAATGGGATCATCCGGTTTGGACAAGGATTCGAGAACACAAATGTCAAGATCACCGACGTTTCCCTTTTCGCGCCGACGAACAAAGTATCCGAAACCGAGAAGCCGTTGCTCGAGTTCAACCTTCAGGTCAACTCGAGAGTTTCCTCCCCGCAAAAGATTCCAACCGAGAGGAGTACTCGCCGTCCACGGAAGGACTATTCTTGCTACCCCCACCGGTCTAGTTGTCTCTCGCACCTACCCCGGGTTCTGCCAAATTAAAGGGGAAGGAAATCTAGAACTATGGCGAACCTGCTACCATGGAGGGTACAGACTTTCCTGTGAGACCTTCTGTTTTTGAAATCGGGTCCAGCTCAAGAATTCCATCACTAACACGGACCCAAAGAATGAACGAGTAGGAAGATTGCCGTGAAGGCCGTAGCCGCCGAAGTTGCTTTCTCGGAGGAGATCCTAGAAATCCCCGAGTACACACCCCTACTCGAATACAAATCATTGCTTGAAGATACACCCTTTTTGGAAGGAAGTAGATTCCACCCCCTTTCCACCGCGGCTGACGAGGAAAATGTCCGCAGGATTGTTTCTACATTACCTCGACCAGCGTACTACGACGATAGCAGAAAGAAAAGGGCTAGGATCACGCCATTTGCCCGACTACAGACTGTGATCGAGAAGCTAGCAAAGAAAGAGAAATGCCCCGTATCGGAGATTCTAAGAAGGATAGGGCGGGTGCCGATCAAATCCCGTCTTGGGCCACGAGTAGAACTCCGCCATCATTGCGGAAAAGCCAAATAAAAGGATGAAGGCTAGTCCGCCTATCGTTGTTTCGGGGTTGCAGATTAGGGAGGATACCACCTTCCAAGCATTTGGCCGACGGACCATCCGGTCCTGACCTTCCGTCGCTAGAAGGATGGTATGGCGTCCCACTACTGGACAACTAAGATTGAAACAACAGCCTGAGAAGGAAAGTCTCGTCAGGAGACTTGAATCTGAAGAAAGCGCCACTACAGTAAAGGGGGCTCGTGAGAAGGGAACCCGGCAGCTATCACACGACAACTGCGAGGACGCACAGAAAAGACCGCTAGAGGACACTATGGAAAATTTGAGGACTGATATTCGACGACTAGCAAAAGAAAGAGAAGAGAAATTCGGAGACGAGATTGATTCATCGGAATTCATGGACGATGAGTATGCAGAAATCAACATGGTCGAAACACGAGCTTCGTCGCCTTCACAAGCCGCTCCTGCGGCACCGCAGAAAGAGAGGAGCCGGAAGTGATGAGAAGGCAACTTTAAGAGAAAGACGATACGATCACCCAAATGGCGAAAAGAATGGAAGAGATGGCTGTAGCCCTAGCCACTCTCCAGAGTCAAGTGCAACCCCAAAGAGAGACGCCCCGCGAGGTCATTCACATTGTGGACGGAGGAAAGGAGATTACATCCGTCAACGGGGATGATCAGCTAAAGAAAGATACAACACAAAGTATGATTCCGAAAAAGATATCAAGAGCTTGGTGGAACAAGCAAGTGCGAGAAGCCTTAGCACAATCAAAGAGCGGGACATCCATTCGGATGGGTAGACCTTACCCGGAAGAATTCGACGCTGTCCAATACCCAAAAGGCTTCGTACCACCTCTGTTCAAGACCTTTGATGGATCCGGGAACCTTCGACAGCTTGTTGCACACTTTCGTGCCAGTTGTTGCAATGCCGGCGGGTACGATGCATTACTCTTCCGACAATTCGTCAGCAGCCTGTCAGGGATCGCCTTTGATTGGTATGCAAAATTACCGAATGGTTCAGTGAAGACGTTCTCAGAACTAGAAAACCTCTTCATCAAGCGATTCGCCGGAGCTCAGCACCACATCACTATAGGTGATTTAGTGGTAGAGAAGCAGAAACCGAACGAAACTTTGGTGGGTTACATACTTCGATGGAGAAATCTAAGTATGAAGTGTGAACCACAATTACAAGAACAACATGCAATCTGCATCTTACTTAAAAGCATTCGTGGCCCGATAGCACTTCTCCTCAAGGGATTTACCATTAAGACTTTCGAGAAGTTGTTAAGCAAGGCCGGAGGCTTGCAAGAGGAGGTGAAGCAATTAAGTTTCGCTGACAAGGTAGACAAGCAAAAGCCTGTGAAGACTTTTGAAAAGAAATCCGAGAATGTTGCAGCAGTCGACAAAGGCAAGCAACCGATACAAATATCGTCCGAACCGCAGCAACCTCAACAAAATTATCAACAACCTCGACCCAGCTATCAGCCATCTCCACAATATGAACAACCGCCTCGTCCGCAACGTACATTAAGGGAGCTTCTGAGCAGGGAATATCCATTCAAAAATGAGGCAGTACCAAAAATGTTCCGTAGTCTGATGAAGACTCCGCATTTCCAACTGCCGCAGCCTAAGAGACCCGAAGAAGTTAACAAGAAAGGTGATCCAAACTTTTGCCCTTACCACCGGATGCTTGGGCACAAGATAGAAGATTGCATTACCTTCAAAAGTTGGCTCAATGACAACCTTCGGAAAGGGAATATAACAATCCCGAAGGAGTACATGAAGGAACCCCAGAAAGGAGGTTCCGTCAATGTTGTCTCGACTGATCTCATCGTTCCGATAGATCCTTATACAATTGATGATGGGTGGACTACCGCTTGGACGAGGTCTTCAAAAAAGATTTTAGACGGCATCCAAACCGCTTTGGTGTGAGCTTCAATTCAGAGTTCGAAACCTGCCAAGTCGGCACTATCACTTGTGATAGAAGAACCACCTCAACAGGAGACGATTGAAGAGAAGAAGAAAATCGACAAAGAAGAGAAGACCGAGACTCCTAAGGCTAGACTAGGGGCTGCTTATCCTAGGATAGTTGTTTCAGATTCGGGGAGAGATCCCTCGAACCTCCGACTCGTATGATTATCCGCTCACTTCGGTGGGATCTTATAATGATAAGGGTGATGGCGTTGGCTACGTTTTGATCGTTTCTAACGATTACGTAACTAGCGACAATCCGGACATCGATTTCGATACCAACGACAATTCTCAAATCATACACAATCTCGACGATCACGATGATGAAGAAGACATCCATCAAGGAGGTTACGAGAGTTCAACAAACAACGAATCTATCTGCGAGTTTCGAGGAGCTCCGATCACAATAGAGTTAGAGCCTTCGGACTCCGAAGCTAATCAAGAAGAACTCCGTCATTCCGATTCGGGATGAAACACCAACAGAACTCAACACTAGATTCGAAGAAATTACGAAGTTAACTTAAGAAGTGGAAGAGTTCTACCTCCGAGAATGGGTCCAAATGACAAAGGAAAGGTGTGGTTGTTCAAGAAGAACCAACCCCAGCAGAAGAAATACCCATTCGAGAAGAAGCCGAGACACATGAAAATAAAGTGGACTATAACGTGCTAGCCCATCTTAGGAAACTACCGGCCAACCGAGCATCTACGACGCTCTCATCTTATCAAAGGAGATGAGAGAAGCTCCGATCAAGGCATTACTTCGATCCAGTAAATTTGCTTAGCTAAAATGGCCGGAGATTCCTTAGATGAGGTTTGCTCGTTAAAGGAACAACGAGGTGTTACCTTCACGGACAATGACCTTCTACTTGGGACGACGGACCACAACCGACCGTTGTACATTTCGGCTACAATCGGGAAGTTTACACTCTCCGCAGTATTGGTGGATCCAGTGGGCATCAATCAATATAATGAGTCTTCGAACACTAAGCATATTTGGAAATTGATGCTCACGAGCTCGAAGCCGACAAAATGTTATTAAGAGGATTCAACCGTAAAGGAGAAAGAGCCCTCGGATCAATAACACTACTAATGAAGACCGGTGACTTAGCAAAGACAACCGCAAAATTTCACATAATTGATTCAGAAACGTCATTCAACGCTCTACTAGGCCGACCGTGGATACATGAAAACAAGATGATACCATCATCTCTACGTCAGTGCATCAAATTCTATGATGGAGGGGAACAGTGCATCAAAGGTGACTTACAACCATTCTCCGTACACGAAATTGGAATCCATGAAGATGCAGCTTATTATGCACCTCCGAAGAAAATAATCTTCTCCAGAGATACCATAACAAATGAAGCAAAGAAAGTTCGGGACAACGAAGAACTCCGAAGTTCTAGTCCAACAGTCACTCACCACTCCCTTACGGCGAGATGGTGAAGGTTTCTCCACAACTCGCATCCGAGGTCGAGGCCGGGGACGAGGTCGTGGTAGAGACGTTAGGACAGTTTGACAGAGGAAGCCAGCCAACAATGTTGATTGGGAAGATAGTTCTGAAGAAGAAAAAGAAATCAAGCAAGAAGCAGCGTCAATAAGTCGGAAAAAGCCGCAATTCAAGATCTTTCTCGAAGATGAGAAGAATGAAGAAAATAAATTGATGTACGAGAAGATTAACCACTATGTACATACTATGACCCTAACCCCGATCCATTCTAATAAGGTCGAGGGTATGGTGGTCAAAGAGGTACGTAGCGGCGGTGCAAAGCCAATCAAATTCTACCGTGGTGCTCCTTCCTCCAAAACTGAAAATAATGTACAATTTGAAGATGTCACTTCATCAGAATTAATGGAATTACCTTTCGAGTGGTACTCTCCCCGTGTTCAAAATTTAATTCGGCGTGGTTTCTTACCTCGACAATGGACAAAAGGCCAATCACAACATTTTGAAAATTTATGGAATAACTCCCGTCGTCAACCCAATTCAAAGCATGGTCTCGGATTCGGCACGTAGGATCGCCGACGATACCGAATTTTGCTTGGTTGTCACTTGCGAGTCTAATGAAAACCGCATGGAAACCACGGAAGAATTCAAGATTTATAAATTGGAGACGCTCCACCGAATTCGAAGAAGAAATTAAATCTACAATAGATGAGTTAACGGAAGTTAACTTAGGTACTAGCGAAGAGCCTAGACCTACCTTTGTTAGCTCCTTACTCAATAAAGAAGACTCCGAAGAAGTAATCAAGTTATTAATGGAATTTAAAGACTGTTTTGCTTGGAACTACGATGAGATGCCAGGTTTGGCTCCAGAGGTCGCAGTCCATAAGCTAGGAGTGGATACTACTTCGTCCCGCGTCGACAAGGTCCCGAAGAATGCGTCTAGAAATTGAACAACAAGTCATAGCTGAAGTTAAAAAGCTAATAGACGCTAAATTTGTCCGTTAAGAACAATACCCGACTTGGTTAGCCAATGTAGTACCAGTCAGAAAGAAGAATGGTCAAATCAGAATTTGTGTGGATTTCAGAGATTTAAGCAAGGCATGTCCAAAAGATGAATTCCCTTTACCGATCCCAGAATTAATGATCGACATCGCTTCGACACATGAAATATTTTCATTCATGGATGGATCTTCGGATACAACCAGATAAAAATGGCTCCTGAAGATGAAAAGCTTACATCATTCGAACGCCGATCGTAGTATATTGCTACACGATGATGCCATTCGGACCGAAGAACGCAGGAGCAACCTACCGAAGAGCGATGACAAGAATTTTTGATGATCTCATCCACAACCAAGTCGAATGCTACGTGGACGATGTGGTCATCAAAAGCAAAGTAAAGGACAACCACTTGTATGATTTGAGAATTGTTTTCGAACGATTAAGGCAATTTAACCTTAAGATGAATCCCTTAAAATGCGCCTTCAGCGTCACCTCCGGGAAATTCTTAGGATTCGTTGTCCGACATCGTGGAATTGAAATCGACCCGGAAAAGATTAAAGCTATCTTAGAAATACCGCCTCCCAAAACCTTAAAACAACTACGATCTTTTCAAGGGAAGTTGGCATATCTTCGACGCTTTATCTCAAACTTGTCAGGTAGGTGTCAGCCTTTCTCGACACTAGTTAAAAAGGACGCCAAATTTATTTGGGAAGAGAAATGCCAGAAGGCCTTCGAGGACATTAAACAATATTTAATGACACCTCCCGTCTTAGCAGCCCTGGCCTCGTGTAGACCGCCGATACTTTATACCGCGGCTTTAGACGACTCTCTCGGAGCCCTGTTAGCCTGTGTAAATGATGAGGGTAAAGAAAATGCTCTTTACTATTTAAGCGATCGTTTACTTCCGACGGAAATAAGGTATCCCACAATTGAAAAGCATTGTTCGGCCCCGATCTTCGCCACTCAAAAGCTCGAGCACTACATGCTTTCTCATAAGGTCAACCCGATCTCGAAGTTTAATCCATTGCAATACTTGATGACTTGTCCAACACTTTCCGGCGGACTTGCCAGATGGTCAATGATGTTATTGCAATTCGATATAACTTTCATGCCTCTTCGTGCCGTAAAGGGACAAGTCTTAGCAGACTTCCTCGCAGCACACCCTTTGTCGGCAAAATCTCCTCTCAATGACGATTTGCTAGATGAACAAATAATGAACCTAGAAGACCCTGATGATCGACATTTGAAATTATATTTCGACGGAGCATCTTCAAGCACAGAAAGAGGAAGAATCACAAGTGATAAGTGCCTGGTAAGGCAGGAATCGGACTAATCTTTATAACACCGGAGCGGGGGATGTTAAGATACTCCTACCACTTGACAGAGCCGTGTACAAATAATGAAGCAGAATACGAAGCCCTCATAACAGGACTGGAATTAGCTATTCAAATGGGGATAACAGACATCAACATCTACGGGGATTCACAGTTAATCATTCAACAGATCGCCAGACAGTACAAAATTTTAAAACCAAGACTCGAGCAATACTTCCAGTATGTCATGCAATTGTTGGAACAAATTCCGAATGTGACAATCTACAAAATTCCCAGAAAAGAAAATGCTTTAGCAGATGCGTTAGCCCGTCTAGCAAAAG
The DNA here is from genome assembly GCA_022702705.1 of Papilionanthe hookeriana x Papilionanthe teres. Lineage (NCBI taxonomy): Eukaryota > Viridiplantae > Streptophyta > Magnoliopsida > Asparagales > Orchidaceae > Papilionanthe > Papilionanthe hookeriana x Papilionanthe teres. The sequence continues at coordinate 154,733,287 of CM040428.1, read as the reverse complement.
AATTTGCCTCGTCCGCAAGGTGAGTCGTAAAAGTGTCAATTCACGGACGTCAAGTCCTATCACAGACTCGACATACGTACACAATACATAAATCGAAAAAGAAGAAGAATCAGCTGCCACAAGGATGTAAAACACGTAAGATCGGCGACGACCATTCATGTACTACCCGCAAACAAGGAAACCGTCGACGATAGGTCACTAGCCCATCGATCAAGAAAAGAACTCGTCTTACGCATTAATAAACAACATGTTATACGTAAGGTCTTTCGATCAAATGCGGCTAAGGTGCCTAAGCGGGTCCGAGGCCCATGAAATCGTTAAAGAGGTGCATTCAGGACTCCGTGGCGCTCACCACGGGTCCGAAGATGAAAATGAAAATTAAAAGACTAGGGTACTACTGGCCCTCGATGATGACCGACTGCATGAAAATCGCCAAGACTGTCATCAATGCCAAGTGCACGGAGTGGTTTTACACCAACCTCCAAATGTGCTACATCCGACAATTGCGTCGTGGCCATTTGAATGTTGGGGCACGTATATAGTGGGTCCAATGAACCACCATCTTCAAAAGGACATCGCTTCATTCTTGCGGCTACGGATTACTTTTCCAAGTGGGCAGAGGCAATTCCACTTAGAGAAGTGAAAGCACACCACGTGCTACGCTTTTCAAAAACCAAGTTGTCTACCGTTTCGGAGTGCCGCTCGAGATCATCTCGTATAATGGGTCGCATTCGAAGCACACAAATCAACAATTTTGTCGTGAGACACGGAATCAACTGGCGGTATTCAACAATTTACTACCCAAGAGCAAAAGACTTGGCTGAGGCTTTTAACAAAACTCTCATTCAAATCTTAAAGAAAACTTTGGACGATAATAAGAGAAATTGGCACGAGAAGTTATTAGAAGCCTTATGGGCCTACCGGACAACCTTCAGAACTCCTACTCAAGCTACACCTTACGCTTTGGTGTATGAGTCCGAGGCAGTATTACCTTTAGAGGTTCAGCTTCCTTCACTCAGAGTTGCAGTTGCAAATAAGATCATGACAGAAGAGAATGCCAAATTACGACTAGAGGAATTAGAGAGCCTGGAAGGGAGAAGACTTGCAAGCCAAGACAGAATTTAGAACTATACCAAGCTAAGATGGTTCAAGCCCATGACAAATTGGTCCGCCCGAGAACCTTCAAAGTTGGTGACTTAGTTCTCGTTCTCAAAAGACCTATTCTTGCACACCGCAAGATAGGAGGAAAATTTGAACCTACTTGGGAAGGGCCGTTTGTGGTTGAGGCAGTCTACTCAGGAGGCTCCTACCAGCTAGTGAATTGCCAAGGAGAAAGACATATGCTTCCGATCAACGGACGATACTTGAAGAAGTATTATGCTACCTGATGTTTCAAAGGAATGAATTCTTCATCCTTAGAAGCACGGGCGAAGTAATTACTTACAACTGGGTCCGAACCCAAAAATAATAAAAAATGTGTTAAGATAAATAAAATCATGATAATAAAGCTTTCCTTCTTTTCTCTTCCACATCAAAATCTCTTTCCTGATCTTATCCCACCTCATTCCTGTTAAATTTAAAAATACAAAAAGTAATAATAAAAAAATGTGTCTTTAATAAACATTTTCTTAATGTTCTTGTTCTTAAGTACAGCCCTCGATCCTTTTCCTTGTCTTTCTGCAGGGAAATGTCGAACGGGCGGTTGGTCCTGAACTTTAGAAATGGCGTAAGCCTTGCACTCGATGAAAAGAGGGTGAAAGATGGAGCGATAATCGAGATTAACTAAGACTTCACACCAGTAGGCCTATAGTATGAGGAAAGTGACTGGGTCCCAGTTGACCGAGAGGAACTGCCCAGTCAGACAGTAATGAAAGTGAGTGGCCCGAGCCACCAATCCAGCAGCAAGAAAAGAAAAACAAACACTGAAGAAGACAAGAAAATCAAGTCCGTAGTCGCAATGACCAGAGGGCAAGCTTGTCGCCGCCGTGCCCACAGAGATTCAGGAAGTTCGAAGAGCTACTCTCACAGCAACTCAGCGAAGAAAAAAAAATCGCCGTATCCGCAAGATGTTAACCAAACTAGCTGCGGACCAGCGCGACGAGAAAGTTGCTACTGCCAGTACATACACTTCAAGGACGCCAGTTCATCAGGTACCGGAAGAAAGGAGGCCAGCTCCTAGGATAACAGAAGGGACTAGGGAAATCTCAGGAAGATCAGAAGAAAGAAGGCTACCACGCTACCAAATAGAACCATCAGTAATGCATGACCTTGTTGCAGAAGCAACCCCGGAGGATGTTCCGATGGACATCATCCCCGAGGAGCCGAGGTATGCAGGAGAACGTGAAGGGATTGAGCCGTATATCCCACAATATGTCACCAGGCCCCGCCATTTGCAGATTATTCCAGAATACGAGCTGGAAAGAATGCAGAATGTCGAAAAGAAAACTTTTGAATACTTCGAGAGAATCAGAGGCAGAAGGATCAATATACTAGAAGGCCTCGAGCTACATACAGACGTATTCTCAGAATATTAACAACAATAAATCGTGGATTGCATTCGGGATTTGAAAAGAATGGGCCGAGCGGGCCGCCTAAGGGAAAACACCTACTCGAACCCCGAGATGGATGCCGTGGAAAGGAAGAATTACAATACAATGTGGATGTCGTTACAACTTCGTGGAAGACAGGAAGGGAAACCCTCCAGGAATACTCCGTCATGGCCAAGTGGATCCAATGCCATTAGTCATCAAGAGAATGGTAAAGAGATTGATAACATGGAGGGTACCGCCAGACAGATTGCATACCCAATAGCCGCATTATTAACATCTACAAGCAGTGGTGACCGCATACCCCCGCACATAGATCACCATGACTTTGTCGCACCATTCTGCACGCCTCTTTCCCGAATGAGTGTAACATCATGTTCGGATCCGACCTCCGGATAGCAGGCCCGAGTGAGTTCCGAGGGCCGATGAAGTTACCATTACCGGTAGGTTCCGTCATGATACCGAAGGGCAACGGAGCGGATATCGCTAAACATTGCATACCGTGAGTACCAGGTGAAGCGGATCTCGCTACTTTCGGGAGGATGGACGACAGGAAGACACCTTACCATTTCCAGCCTGCACCCGGAGCTAGAGAGCCTCCGGCCTTACGAGCCGTGAGCTACATGGAAAATATCACACCTCCAATGTACATCCATACGGCATCCTTGCCAAGGATGGCTTGGAAGGTGATGTTATCGACCATGTACCCCACTATTCGGACATGGATTTTTGACGGATGCTTCTTTGGATGGATCGACAAAGATCATACATAGTCCGTTTCGAGTCTACAAGGATTGTATGAGATGTATTCCGCATCGAGTTGTATGATGTACCTTCGACATGATTGGAATGAAAGTGACCATGTCACATTTTTGGCCTTCACCTCTTTTGTACAAATTGACTGGGAAACGCCATTAAAGTTAAATGAACTTCGAACAAAGAACAGAAAAAAAAATAAAAAAAAGAGAATAAAAGAAAACTTTCCGTAAAAATCTAAAAATGAAGAACACCAAATTCACATGGACATTAAATAAATAAAATAAATTCTAACCGTTAAAGACAAACAAAATGAACATAAATTTTAAATCAAATTTAAATTAAATTTCAAATTCAATCCTTCCAAATCTCAAACCAAATTTCAAATCCAATATCAATCAAATTCAAACTCAACCTTCCAAATCTGAAATTCAATTCGTTCTACTCTCTCCCTTGTCTGGGATGGAAGCGGTTGATTCCATTGACACGGATCGAATCTGATGGAGAGAAATTATATCCAATCCAAACCAGTGACTTCCGATCAACTCTTTTGAACGGGATATGTAACATCTACATATTCCCTCCTAATCTATTTCCTTCCATGAAAGTCTTATACAACTTTCATGAAATTCTCGAAACACCAAAATTCCAAACTCATTTCAAATCAACACTACAAATCTTTGCAAAGTCAATGAATATTCGAATTCAAACTTTTGGAGTTGAGGATTTTACATCCGAGATTGCATTGCTTTAGGATTCTTTCCCTATCTCAATGAAATACATCAAATTCAAACTTTTGGAGTTGAGGATTTTACATCCGAGACTGCATTGCTTTAGGATTTTTTCCCTATCGCAATGAAATACATCAAATTCAAACTTTTGGGTTGAGGATTTTACATCTGAGACTGCATTGCTATAGGATCCTTTCCCTATCGCAATGAAATACATCGAAATTAAACTTTTGGGGTTGAGGATTTTACATCCGAGACTGCATTGCTTTAAGATTCTTTCCCTATCGCAATTAAATACATCAAAATTAAACTTTTGGGGTTGAGGATTTTACATCCGAGACTGCATTGCCTTATGATCCTTTCCCTATCGCAATGAAATACATCAAAATTAAACTTTTGGGGTTGAGGATTTTACATCCGAGACCGCATTGCTTTAGGATCCTTTCCCTATCGCAATGAAATACATCAAAATTAAACTTTTGGGGTTGAGGATTTTACTTCCGAAACTGCATTGCTTTAGGATTCTTTCCCTATTGCAATGAAATACATCAAAACCAAATTCTTGGGGTTGAGGATTTCACATCCGAGACTGCATTGTATTAGGATCCTTTCCCTATCGCAATGAAATACATCAAAATTAAACTTTTGGGGTTGAGGATTTTACATCCGAGAATGCATTGCTTTAGGATCCTTTCCCTATCGCAATGAAATACATCAAAATTAAACTTTTAGGGTTGAGGATTTTACATCCGAAACTGCATTGCTTTAGGATTCTTTCTCTATTGCAATGAAATACATCAAAATCAAATTCTTGGGGTTGAGGATTTTACATCCGAAACTCGCATTGCTTTAGGATTCTTTCCCTATCGCAATGAAATACATCAAAACCAAATTCTTCGGGTCGAGGATTTTACATCCGAGACCGCATTGCTTTAGGATTCTTTCCATATTGCGATGAAGTACATCAAAATCAAACTCTCGAGGTTAAGGATTTTACATCCAATACCGCATTGCTCCGAGATCTCTCCTCATTGTAATGATTCAATCCAATCAATTCAATTTTCTTTTGAGGTTGAAGATGTTACATCTAAAACCACAAAACTCCAATTTTCATTTCAACTTCAAATCCCTTCAAATTAATTTTAACAAAACTTCAATCTAAATTGAAACTCAAACTAAAATCTAAGCTCACATATCAAAACTTAAATTGAAACAAAATAAAATCTAAATCGAAATTCCCCCAGGTCATGTGATTTGGGATTCACCTCCTTTTCCTTTCCCCAGCGAGAGTTCGTGAATCTCCAGCCTCAAAGATATACTCGACACTCCCCAGCGGAAACTCTTCTACTTTGTCCTAAGTTTGTCACTTGGACATCCGTGTTGGTTTTGTTGATCTCTTCGTCAACGCCAATACGCGCGGTGTGCTTGGTTAGCTCACCACACCTATCGGGGTCCATTTGTTGACCTCATTTTCGATGAGGTCTTCTCTTCTTCTTTTAGTACTTAGGATCTAGCCTTAGGCTTTTCCTTCGACCGTCTTAGAGGACTAGAATTGGGACCCACCACCTAGAATTTCAAACCACTTCTTAACTCCCCGCAAACTCTACAAACTCGACCGTAGACCCCTAATCACCTAGAGGGTTGAAATTAAATGTGGAAGTTTAAAGGATGAGTTCCTATATGACTCTTTCGGCCTGTGGACCGCCCTCGGTGGCCTGGTTTGGTGAAGTGCTGACTTACACACACACTACACCTATACACTACACTTTCACACACATCCTAGAACCACACCCAAACCTAACTTGACCTCCTGACTCATGTAGGTGATTCGCATGGATGGTCCTTAACCCCTAAGCCCTTCGCTAAGAGGGTTAGGAACAACATAGTGGATGCCTCAAATGAGTCCCTTCATGGCTCATGTGGGCTTGATATGGCTTCATGGCTCAACCAAAATGATTTTATTCCACTTACATTCACCTAATCTTCAATTTTCCAAATTTTCAATTTTTGACCCCCGGACCCTACACCCGCTTAGCCTACCCAAAACCCTTGAAACTACCCAAAATTTGCAAAATCACCTAAATTACCCAAAATTCCTCAAAAACATTCCTAAACATTTCCACATCACTCAAATTGATCATCCATAGCAAAAAATACCAAGAATTCCAAAAAAACCTCCCAATACCCTCCAAATACCCAAAATACCCCCCTTGACCCAAAAATCCAAAAATTCAGAAAATTCCCAGAAAATTCCAGAAAATCCCAAATATTCCTAATTTCATTTTGTTCAACTACACCATGGGCCAATTTTGTCAATTTACCCTACTTTTGTTAAAACACCCAATTTGGCCCATTTTAACCCTAAGTGAACCCAATGTCAAACCAAACCTACCCAATTGACCCAAATTCTGGTCCAATTCAATTCTAAACTTCAATTCAACATTCCCAACACCAATCTAGACCAAATCCAAGTCCAATTTGATTGACATTTGGATCCAATTTCACTTTTGGCCTTAAAGCCCAATTTGGACCCATGACCCAAACCTAACCCAACTCACCCAATTCAACTCCAATTAACCCCAAATTTTTTCTAAACCTTCCTTAGCATCCCCAAAAAAAAAACACTAACATGATTTGCCCAAAATTTAGACCGAAACCTCACTCAAATTTAACCCAAAGCTAAAAGGCCCAATTTTGACCTAAACCCAAACCTAACCCAAATGAGCCCAAACCCAAAAATCAAAGCCCAACCAAAGTCAAAATCTCTTTGAAACACTCCCATAAACATTTCCCAACATTAATTTTACATCAATTTCAACCCTAGCCCAACATTGGCCCAAGTTAACCCAATTTGACCTATATTGGCCCATTCACCAAGGAAGCCCAAATTCAACCCAATTCAAACCCAAATCACTCCCAATTTGCTCCAAGTCACTCATGACACATCTACGAGCTAAACACAACAAATATTTGGCCAAAGCCTTTGCCAAAATTTCATCCTAAAATCCATTTTAAAATCCAAAAGCACACTTCCCTAAACCATTTTAAAAGCCCATTTTCACCAAATACAAAAGCCCAAAATTAGTCCTAAAGCCCACATGGCAATTTCTTTTCATCATACCTTTAATTGATATCACACCTAAGTTTCAAAATCATCATTAAACCATTCCAAATCAAACTTCATACAAATTCCCACTAAAATACCAAAATTTTCTTAAATCCATTTCCATGAAATTGACTCAACTTTTCCCAAGCCAAAGATGAGCCATGCAGCCATGCATGAGCCACATGGAAGCCATGAGAGCCTCTTTACATGTCACCATACCACATTGGGTAAGAGGAGGGGAGCTTTCCTTAATTCCTAAAAGTCTTTAACCTCACCCATGATACCCCTTAACCAAGATTTAATCCAAATATTCTTGGATAAGGACATCACCACCTTTCGACCGACCTAACCTAACTCGATTTTCTCAGCCCAAGGCTAGCCATGGGGAGGTGAACCCAGCCCAAACAAATGGGTTGACCAAACCTAGCCAAGATTAGCCATATCCCCATGTCATTTTGATCCAAGTGCTTTACACTTGGCATTTGCCAATCGCCTACACTAAACCCCGCCCCGACCAACCCGAACAAGATGGTGACTCGAGACCGGCCGGCCGACCACCATAGCCGCCGGAAACCACTGTGCCGAGAGCTCACATGTGAGCCCAAACATGGAATTCTCACCACCGAGCCGCCCCACCCCCGACGGCCATTGCAGCTGTTCTTCTCTCGCCAAGAGCAGGCGATCCCAAGCCCTAACTCTCCCCGGGAGGCCCTCCACCCTCTCCTATTTAAACACCACCCCCTCTCGGCCATGAGAGGTGCTAAACTAGATCTTACCGAAACCCCGCCAAAATTGTTCCGAACACTCTCCATACTTAGAGCGGCTTGATCCCAGAGTGACAAATCGCCCTAATCCCCACCAACCGAGCCCAATTTCTCGCCCAAAATTCCGCCCAAAACCAGGACACTTCTCCACAGCGGATCAATCCTTAAATTGATTGGTCCTACACCTTCACCGGACCAAGGGAAGGAGTCCACCAAGCAAAGCCCCTCTCCAGAGCCACCCAGTTGCTCCATCCTCCAAGCTTTGTGATTGGGTCGTGGTCGAAATCATACCTAGGCGATTCATCGACCGGGAGACTTCATCCGGAGCTTCGCCGGGTTCCAATCAAAGGTGACACAACCCTCAGATTGAAGCCACACTTCTCTGAGCAAAGGTATGAGCTAATTCTTCATCCCGAGCTTCTGGAGATTCTTTATTTCAAATGCTTTAATTTCAATGCATGATCACCGTATAGATGTATTCGTCTCTTCAAGATGAATCTATAGAGCATAAGAACACGAAAATCCATTGAGTATTGAGTGAGATATTAGGGATTTAGTGTGGATGGCTCTCGGGGAGGACGCTTGGGGACGATGAACTGATGCCGTTCATTTAATACACGCGCGGACGGACGGCCAGGATCGCATCGGATCAGGACATGGAACGACACAGCGGGACCCCGGAGCGCCGAGTCGGATGGCGACGTCGAACCCGAACGCGCCGCGTGGCCTTCGGAGCCGCCGAGGTCGACGCGGCGCCGCGTGGATAAATAGAAAATTAGTGGTATTTTTGACTTATTTAATTCCCCTAAACTTCAAAAATGCATAACTTTGTGTAGGAAAATCATAAAAATAAAATAAAAATACTCTCTTGCTCAGTGAACAGAGGAGAATAATGTGGAAAAGAAACTATTTAATTTCATCAAGTATTTTATTTTTAATGATTTATTTCCCTTCTGCATTGTTTTAATTCTCCATGCATATAGGAAATTAACCATGGCATGAGACCACAGGGCTTTTGAAGCCTCCGAATTTGGGAACATTCCCTGAATTTTCCAAAGTCAGAGGCCATCCCTATAAGAAGTTATTGATTTTTCAAATTCATGTTGCTGTTTTAAGTATTTTAATTCCAATAATTAGCATGTTGTGAAATAAATTCTGGCAAAATTTGGTGATGTCTCTTATGACCAGAGGACCCTAGGAAAAATAGGTTTTGGATTAATTTATTTAAAATAACCCTAATTGGCTTAAACATCCAAAATAGGTCTCTAATTAATTAGAGCTAATTATGCATCAAATTGACTTGAAATCAATTCTCCACTGACCTTTAGGATCAGAGTAACCCACCATAAAAATTTGAAGTCAATTGGACTTGGTTAGCCCTACTAAATGGGTTGATTAAGCCATTTAGCCAATTTAAACTTTAAAAATTCATAACTTTCAAAATACTTTTCAAAAATTCACCAAATTGGTTTTGGAGCCTCTCCGATATCAGGGAATTTAATAAAATTAAAATTTCAATTTTCTAAAAAAGTTGATTTTTTGATATTATTTTAATATTTTAATAATTAAAAAATAATAAAAATAACAAAAATAATAAAATTCACCAAAATGTCACATTTTGAATTTTAATCACTTAGGAACAAACCTCATATTTTTCTTAGGTCTATTTAATGAGATATTAAATTTTAAAGCCCTAGGGTAATTTTAAAATTAAAAAAATGTATTTTCTAACATTTTCACTAAAATAATTATAATAAATCAAAGAAAAATCAGAAAATTGTAAAAATTGATTCTCTGATTTCCTTGATATCAGAGAGATTTTTGAAAAATATAAAATTCATTTTCCAACCTTTATTTTATTTATAAATTAATTAATACTCCAAAACTAAAAATAATTATAATAAAAATAATATAATTTTAAAAATCACCAAAATTGGTCCAAGTGATCCTATGGTCATTAGGAATGTCCCATAATTTTCTTAAGAACAGAAACTTTCCCTTGGTCATATTATTAAATTTTCCTTGGAAATCCCTATTTTCCACCAAAAATAATTACATAAATAAATTAAATACAGAAAAATAACATTTTCTCCTCTCATGTCTTTATTGGCATATGAGTGAAGTCACATAAAAGTTTCAAGTTCATTTAAGCTCAATTTAATGAGTTATGAAATTATTAAGCTTGAAAGGCAAAATGGTAATTAAAATTTTAACCCTTAATTAAAACTTTAGGTTTAATAAAATTAAAGAGTAAAATATTTGATCTTAATCTGATTTGGATGATTGAAATTTAAATAATTAAAGGGTAGAAACCTATTAAACAATTTTAAAATAATTGAAACAAACCTTAATTAAATAATTGATTAAATTTGGAAGAATAATAAAATTGGAATTATTAAAATAGGGATATTATTAGGAGGAGATTTATTCTTTAATTTAAAAATCCCTAAATTAATCATCTCAATAATATTTAATTCTTAATTAAAATGATAATTCAAATTTAAGTGTTAAAATGTTAAAGGACTTAATCATTAAATTAAATTAAAAAAAAAATTAAATTATTAAACTCTTTTTAAATTTTCAATTAAATTAAAATTACAAAAAAATAAAATTAAATTAAAGATTAAATTAAATTAAATCAAACAAATTAAGTAAATTAAATTAAATTAAACTAAATTAAATTAAAATATATATATATATATTAAATTAAATTAAATTAAATTAAAATTAAATTAAATTAAATTTAATTACAGGAAATTAAATTAAATTAAATTAAATCAAGTTAAATTAAATTAAATTAATTCATATCAAATCAAACTAAATTAAATTAAATTAAATTAAATAATAGAATCATGTTAAAGTTAAAATCAAGTTAAATTGAATCAAAATTGAAACTAAACTAAATTAAATTAAATTAAAGTTAAATTAAATTGAATTAAATAATATCACCTAAGACATAAAGAAATTAAATATAAAGCAACTTGAACACTATTCCAAATTTAAACCCTTTAACTGAAGTTAAACTAAATCACAAATCATTGGAACACTAATTTGCCCTCGAAAACTTTTGTTATCATAACTCCTAAACAGAACATTAAATGAAACGTTACTTCACTTATAGGATATTCAAATGTCCTAGTTCACTGAGCAAGATAACAACAAAACTTGAATTCCCGGACGATTAATTCATTTGTATGATTAAATTCATTCGAACTTAAAATAATTTTAGCAATATTGAAAAGATGTTTGAGATTCTTCTTAAACACTTTCTCAATATGATAGGATGTTTATAAGAACAACTGAACTTAATTATTCTTTGATGAAAAAAATCGTCCTCAAACCAAAACATAAGAACCTAGACGTCATAGGAAATGACTAGCTATAGGATTAGGAATTTGGTAGAAAACCATAACCCTTCCCTTAGCTTTACCTAGGAACTTGCTTAAATATTCTAATTGTGTTTTAAGTGCAGCTTGGGATGACGGGACGACCCTCCAGGTACGCTTTTATTTTATTGCAATTTACCTTATTGCAATTTATTTAATCGCATCCCACTTACTTTTCTTGCATGATAAACAACTGTTGCATGAAAACCCACACCTTTAGGATAGTCCCTAAAACTGAAACCAAAACTAAGTAAAAAATCATTGCAAGATAAAATTCACCGCCACAACATTTCAAAATATAAAACAACTCAAAATTTAATCACAAACAGAACACAAAACTACAATTACAACTAAATTAAAACGTCCTGTTGGATGATCGGGAATACCTCGGATGATGTAAACTACGTGTTGCTAACGGGATTTCCCACGGTCTAAATGAATATGTGGAACTCATTTAGTTGAGTTTAGCAAATTCATCTGGACTAAGTGAATCCGATAAAAATAACGACGCCGAAAGGATGGAACTGTGGGATCTTAACCGGTGTTGTTATAATCAACTTTAAGATTTGTTTTAAATAAAACATAAAAAACACTTGGAAATTAAGATTTTCTCTAAACCAAAATGCTTTTCTCATCTCCTGATTTATGACTTCTAAAACTAAACCTCTGCAACAACAAGGAGCTCGGAGCATGGTGGGCAGCATGACCATCGTCATCAGCAAAACCTAAATCTACTTCAGCAAAACTTTCTTAGAATTAAATAACTAAGCCATAGGATTTGGAGGTAGTTTGCCTAGTGCAACATAAATCCTCAACCTTTTGTTAGGCATTTGCATTGCAAATTAAGCCCTAACCGATCTTAGGATTTCTGAGGTAGTCGCCCGATACGACATAAACCCTCACATCTTCGAGGCTATTTGTATGATCATGTCATACGAATATAAGTCCAAATTAATTAAAATTGGCAAGATTGAAATATCAAATAATATTAGGATTTTCTTAAATCCGAGCCAAACAATAGGATAGTTTGGGAAGTTGCCAAGATTCTTCTTGGATCCTCAGCTTCTCCTACTTCTCTTCCTTTTAGACTCCTGAAAATAAAATCTTCCAAATTTGATCCATTCCCTATTGAAATTCCAAAATTCAATCCTTTGAAAACTTAAACTTTGAAATTCTTGAGAGCAGAATTATTGATTATTATCGAGAGTTTTCTTAGGTGATTGTCGTCACTTAAGATGTAATTAACTATAGGGGCTTGCCCTTATAGGGAATTTTAAAGAACCTAGGTAATATAAACCCTGTTTAATGCTTTCATATTAAGCAGGGCAATTTTTCGGCTTATAAAATTGGTTCGCAGACCAAACGGATGTCACAAACCTTTCTATTTTATCTAACCGAGCCCCATTATCAAGCAGTGTGTCTATTCTTTGGGATAGATACATGGTTTGTGGTGCGGTGCTCATTTATGTGAACTGTTTGGGATGTGAAATCAGTTTGACTTCGTATCTTAAAATTTTCAAACTTAAAATTATTTAAAAAAAAAAAATCAATTACTACTTTTCAAATTATTTATTTAAATTAAATTAAAAATTCGCCGCCCAATTTCCGTTAGAGCGACCCCCTTTTCAAAATAAAACAACACAACCTAAAAATATGCCGACAGCGATATAGGAAAAAAAATGTTCAGAAAAGCTTTATGTGATCTTGGAGCTAGTATTAATCTTATGCCTTTATCAACTTTCAAAAGATTGGGAATAGGAGAAATTTCACCTACATCTGTGACTCTTCAACTGGCTGAACATTCTATCACTTATCCTAAAGGAGTTATGGAAGATATATTAGTAAAGGTGGATAAATTTAACTTTCCTGTGGACTTTATTGTATTAGATATGAAGAAAGATAAAGAAATTCCATATATTTTGGGAAGACCATTCCTTGCTACTGGGAGAGCTATGATTGATGTCCAAAAAGGAGAATTAACTATGAGAGTTAATGACCAATCGGTAACTTCTAACATTCTGAAATCTATGAAGTACCCTTCAACTGAAAAAGATGATGAGTTTTATCGAATGGAAGTCTACAAATATTTGAGAGAAGATCATTTTATAGAAGTATTTTAAGAAAATATGGAATGTGAGGATAAAAATGAAAGTAAAAATGAAGATGATTTGGATGATATAAAGAATGAAAACTTAGACTTTGTTCAGGAAAATTTTGAAAGATTGGATATTATGGAAAGTGGAGATAAAATTTTGATTCTATCTATCATTAAACCCCCTAAACTTGAACTAAAAATTCTTCCTAATCATTTAAAGTATATGTTTTTAAAAGATTCATCTACCTTACCAATCATTGTTTCTTCAGATTTGAATGAATATCAAGAACAAAAATTATTGGAAACTTTAAAAAGATACAAAAAGGTTTTTGGTTGGTCCATTGCTGATATTAAGGGAATCAGTCCTTCGATCTGTATGCACAAAATTTGATTGGATGAACAACATAAACCAAGAGTTGATCCACAAAGGAGACTGAACCCAATAATAAATGAGGTGGTTAAAAAAGATATTATAAAGTGGTTAGATGTTGGAATTATATATCCTATTTCTGATAGTGTTTGGGTGAGCCCAATTCATTGTGTTCCTAAGAAAGGAGGAGTGATTGTTGATGTAAATGATCGAAATGAAATTATACCGACAAGATAAGTCACTAGTTAGTGAATATGTATTGATTATAGAAAATTAACTGCTGCCACCAGAAAAGATCACTTTCCTTTAACCTTTTTAGACCAAATGCTAGACAGACTTGCTGGACACAGGTACTATTAATTTCTAGATGGATATACGGGTTATCACCAAATACTTATTTCTCCTGAGGATCAAGAGAAGGCTACATTTACTAGTCCTTATAGAACTTTTGCTTTTAGAAGAATGCCCTTTGGATTATGTAATGCACCTACAACATTTCAAAGATGTATGAAATCTGTATTTAGCAAATTAATTGATGATGGAATAGAAGTGTTTATGGATGATTTCTTAGTATTTGGAGATTCATTTGATGCAAGCCTATGCATTTTTGAAAAAATTTTAGAGGTATGCGAAAGAATAAATTTAGTCCTAAACTGGGAAAAGTGTCAATTTATGGTTGCAGAAGGAATTGTGCTAGGGCATAAAATATACGAATATGGCATGAAAGTTGATCCTGTGAAGATTCATATTATATAAAAATTATTACCTCCAACAACTGTGAGAGGGGTATAAAGCTTTTCAGGACATGTAGGATTCTACAGGCAATTTATCAAAGACTTTTCAAAAATCTCTAAGCCTCCATGCGAACTTTTGGGAAAAGATAGAAAGTTTGATTTTAATGATGAATGTTTAAAAGCTTTTTATCTATTAAAGGAAAAATTAATTTTTGCACATATAATAATTTCACATGATTGGGAGAAACCATTTGAATTAATGTGCGATGCTAGCTATTATGCTATTGGGGTTATTTTAGGGCAAAGACATTACAATACGTTTAAATTTATATACTATGCTAATAAGAATCTCACTGCTACTCAAATTAATTATACTACTACTGAAAGAGAGTTATTAGCAATTGTATATGCCTTTAAAAAAATTTAGATCTTACTTAATCAGAGCTAAATGTATAGTGCATACTGATCATGCTGTTATTAAATACTGATCATGTTGTTATTAAATACTTAATGATAAGAAGGATGTTGTTATTAATACTGATTCGATGGATGCTTTTAATGGAAGAATTTGGTTTTGAGATTGTTAATAGAAAAGGGGTTGATAATTAAATAGTTGATCATTTATCTAGACTTGAACAACCTAATTTGGATGATTTTGAAAAGGAAATTACTGAAACTTTTCCTGATGAGCAATTATATAATATTATTGAAGGAAATTTACAGTGGTATGCTGATATTGTGAACTACATCGTTGGTAATATTTTACCACCTGATTTAATAATGCAACAACAGGAAAAATTTAAGCATGATGATAAATTTTGTTTATGGGACGATCCTTATTTGTACAAACAATGTAAAGATCTTATTATTAGGAGATGTGTGCCTTATGAAAAAACTGAAAAAATTATTTGAGATGTCATGATTCTGAATTTGGAGGACATTTTGGAATTGATTGAACTGCACATAAGATTTTGCAATCTAGATTCTATTGGCCTACACTTTTTAGAGATGTTTATAAATTTATCAAAAGTTGTGATCGATGTGAGAGAATAGGTAATATATATAGAAGAAATAAAATGCCTATTAATTTTTCTCTAGAGGTTGAAATTTTTGATGCATGGGGATTAGATTTTAAGGGACCATTTATTCCTTCATTTGGAAATATATATATATTGATTGTTGTTGATTATGTCTCAAAATGGATTGAGGAAATAACTTTGCATAGGTGTGATGCTAAAAGTGTATCAAGGTTTTTAATTAAAAATATTTTCACACGATATGGAATGCCTAGAGTAATCATCACTAATGAAGGATCCCATTTTAAGAATAATCTGATTCAAAGATTGGTGGAATAATATAACATTGAGCATAGAATCTCTACAGCTTATCATCCCCAAAATAATGTTTTAGCAGAGGTATCTAATCGTGAAATTAAATGAATTCTAGAGAAAGTTATTAATCCTAAAAAATTGGATTGGTCTACTAGATTAGATACCGCTTTATGGGCATACAACACAGCTTATAAAACTCCTATATGAATGTCCCCTTAAAGATTAATATTTGGAAAAACCTATCTCCGTCGAGTCGAATTAGAATATAAAACATATTGAGCGATAAAGAAATTGAATTTTAATTTAAAAGAAGCTGGTGAGAAGAGACTGTTGGAATTGAATGAATTGGAAAAAATCAGAAATGAATCATATGACAATGATAGAATATATAAGGAAAGAAGAAAAATATGACATGATTGGAAGATTGTCCAAAAGGAATTTGAACCAAGATAAAAAGTTTTATAATAAAATACAAGATTGAAGTTATTTCCTGGGAAATTAAAATATAGATGGACATTACCTTTCATTGTTGTAAAAGTATATCATTATTAATCTATGATTATTGAAGACCCTAAATTTGGAAGAATATTCAAAGTTAATCATCAAGATTAAAACCATACTTTGAAGGCAATAGACCTAATTTTAAAGAGATTTTAATGTAGGATCAACCTAAATAGCTGAATGTTATGTCGGGCTGATGACGTTAAACCAAGTGCTTTTTGGGAGGCAGCCCACAGTTATTGAGTGTGTTACTTTGTTTTATATGTTATTTGTGTTTGTTTCTCACTTAGTTAATTCTTATTCTTCATTAATTATCATTAATAACATTTAAGAATTGAATCGAATTGAAATTTAGAAAAAAAAATTGAACGAAGTGAACTTTGTCAAAAGTTAAACTAGCGCCGAACGGCGCAGCTATCAGGGCCGGACAACACTGCTATCAGTGTCGGATTGCGCTGTTATTCAGAAAATCGTTTCTTAGTTTTAAGATATGAGATTTGGCGGTTCTAGGCGATAAATCCTCATTCAGAACTCCCAAAAACAGCCCCTTGACGTTGGAACTTCCAATGGAACGAAGAGGAAGACCTAAATTCTTGTCCAAATGGATTCCAGTTCGATGGAAACTCAAAGATTTCAAGTGTTCAACTGTAGAAAGATCATAAGTTTTGAGGCGCAGAGACTTTTCAACAAAAATATCTCTAAAATGAGATTAATTAAGGAGGAAGGCTTTGTAAATTGAGGTATGAATTCTCTAACGACTAGAATTGATGAAATTATTGTTCAGAGACGTTGTGTTATACTACTACCGCTGTAGTTGTTTCGGTTGTGAAGGAGTTTTATGTAAATTTTCAGGGAATCAACCATGGATCAGTTTATGTGGAGGTAGGTTTGTCACATTTACTCCTGCAGAGATTAATGAGTTATACATGATTGAGAATGTGTCAATCTGCCACTATTCAAATTTTTCCAGACGAAGGACAATATGAATGACATAATGACCTGATTTTTGTATTTCCAAATACAAGAATTTGTTACCACTGCTAGAAAATTTAATTTCTGGCAAAGGCGCGAAACACTTGACCCAAAATAACTTGCTATATAGATGTGTACCAAATTTAATTTAACGACAATAGCATTAAATAAAACTTGATTGCTACTGAATGCTTAGGCCGTTAGTGATTAATACTTTTTAAAATATAAGTTTATATAGCAAAATATAATTTTAAAGGAAAATATTTTACATACTTTTTGGGTACTACACAAGTATACATATCGTTTCAAGTAATAAAGGGCTTTGAAAGTAAGACCCCAATATCGATCCCACGGTGAAAAAATGGTAATAAATTTTTAAATATTATATTTCAAGAACTTTTTGTATTTTAATCTAACTATATATTACTTTTAATTTACTAGATGCAGTTACAGAAAACAATAATAAGAAAATGATTTTGTGAAAACTATATAAAACAAACAACTTTCTTCCTTTCAATTAATCCAAGATTTTTATGATAATTTAATATTCGTTGGAGAATCTATATTATGGTATTGTGCCAAATAGAAGCATTCATATTCTTTACCCATTGATCTAGGAGCAAAGAACATTGGCTAATTTACAGATCAGGTCCAGATGTATTGTTAGTAGAATGGGTTACTCTAGGCTCACACTACTAGATGTCCAAGGGTGGCTATGGTCGGCCCTACTAGTGACCCTTTCCTTATCTATAAATCAAATTATAGGAATTTAGTCTGTCACTCTAAAAACTTATCAATTCCACGCTCTTTAAATCTTATCTTCCTATTTATTTGCACTTCACCTTGAATAGCCCGCGCATGGCCTTCGACTACCCAAGGATTCATGTGATCTCTACAAGTTAAGAGTTCTTCTCCTTCTAGGTCTCAAAACTTTTCAAGAGGTTTTAACAATTTAAATGGTCAAATTAAAAAGTAAAGTAAGATTAGGTATTAATACCATCACAATGTTTTGAAATTATTTTTATTTTCAATTCTCCATCGAATTTTATATTATCTTGTTCATCTTTTCATAATTGAAGGAAGAAAGTAAACTAACTACGCAGAACACTTTAAATATAAACAACAAAACATAATAAATAAACTTTGAATCAAAAATAAAATACTTATCTCAAATATTCCTTCTACAGATCTTCTGATTCCTACTGACTCCACGGTGTAATGAACTCCAGATGCAACAACTTGAAACTAAACTCACTAAACTAAATAAAAGTAGCCCTAAATTCCTCTCTCTATTTCTCTCTCTAAGGATGAGAGATCCTAAAGTAGCTAAGAGATAGGGATTACAATGGGGGCACGTTTTGCTGAAGAATTGGATTCCTATTTATAGGCTTCAAGGGTTGCCTTGAGGCACCGATTCAAAACATGTCCACATTCAATGAATCTTCTAGAAGGTCTGTCTGGTGCCTAGGCATCGGACACCGCATCCAGTTCTTCGCACCTCTTCGCGATTAAAACCGTTTTGGAGCGTCCAAATGCAATGTATCACATGTCCTATTATCAAGGAACAACTGCGAGTCTTCTAGAATGTTGAATAACCGCTTACTCTGTCAAAATAACCGTCCAAAAGTTGTCAAAAATTTGATAGTTTCTGTATCGAGTCTGGCGTTTAGGCGCCAATTTCTGGTTCCTAGGCGCCAGGCCATAATGTTTGATAATTTTTGTATTTTTCTCCATTTTTTCTCCTTTTTGCTCCTTTTTCACTCTTTTTCCTTTTTTGGACCTTTTTACATCACCTACATCCAAAAATACAAAAATACCTTTCATTAAAGCATAATATCCTTAAAAATTGATAAAAATCAAGGCATGAAAATAGGTATTTTTTTCATGGATCAAAATCCCCCAAACTTAAATGTTAGTTGTCCTCAAGTAACCCTTTTTACTATATAAAATGTATATCCTTTGGAATAAAAGATAAATAATTAAGACTCCTTATAATTTTTGATTTTATAAAGACTTTAGTAAATTATTAATCCTAATTTCACTAACTAGGTTTAATTTTAAGAATTTAAAGAATATTCAACTACCAAATCATATGATTTCAAATTTTTCATCCATTTTGAAAATAATAGAAGTTTATTATATTACGATCTCATAAATTATTTACAAGAAAAAGATCTTTTTAAAAATTTTTTCTTAAATAAAGATTCATGCATAAAAATTAAGTAAAATATGTAACTAGTTTTTCCTTCTACAAGATAATTCAAGTGAAGCCAATTTTTGATGAGGCATTTCCTCAATATATATATATATATAGAGAGAGAGAGAGAGAGGATTACTATATTTGGATAGCCTGTTAATGATTTTGAACTTCACTATCGGTAACTTATATTTTCAAAACGTATAAATTTTCACTTAATTATTATAACATGAATAAAAATTCAAAAAGATTTTCAATCTTTTCTTTTTTCAAGTAATACTTTTTTATTAATTAATACTTCTAAAATTCCATTATTTCTACCAAGAATAGAAAAATTCCTTAATCTTATTCTTCTTTAATTTAAATAATTCTATTCTTAAAATCAATCAAAGTTATTAAAATTTTTGTTAAGTTCACTAAATTTTTTATAATTTCAAAAATAAAAGCGATCTTAAATAGATTCTTTATTCCTTAAGTTATGTTAAAAAGTTTTTATTTTAAGAAAATATTAGCTTTTTAAGGACAAATAAAATTTAAATCTGAATGTAGTTTTGGTATACTATGAAAATTTGAAAGTATGAGAGAAAGAAAATCATAATTTTAAAAAGAAATTTTTATAAGTATGTAAAACGATCTTAAAAAGAAAAATTTACTTCTACTCATGCTTTTAATAATAAAGATAAAATTGAAGTAGGTATAAAAAGTAAGCAGGCTAATTTTTATGATTATACTAAATTTAAAACAAAATAAAAGCAGAGCAAAATTACTAATTACTAAACAGTAGACTGAAACAAACATATTATAAATTAATTCTAATCTCGGTCTCAAACACAATATACTAAGAATATTCTAACAACAAGAGCTTAACACTAATCAATCCACACAGGTACATAAACAAATAAACATACATCAAACATTAATCAAACCAACAAACCAAACAAAACAAACTAACAACAAAGTAGCACAACATAGAGATCTATCAACTACTATTCACTGGCTGTAGCCTCATCATCATCATCATCACCAAAGGAAACTTCAACATCCTTAGGATCAACAAATAGTGTGAAACTAGGAAAAGTAGGGAAACTAACGTCATGCTCACCCTTCAGAAATCTGACGAGGGCTTCATCATACTCAGCATCATAGCTACTCTTCCTCTGGGTATAGTCAGATAAATGATCAAGTTTCCTATCAATAGTATCAATCCTGCAGTGAGTTTGAAATAACTCCTGCTGCTGCTCTATAAACTGATCATGCATTGACTCCCAGAAACTCGATGGTGGCTCAGCAGAAGTAGAAGGTCTACCTGGAGTATGTTTATAAGAAGGAGCAGTCAATCTCTTCCCTCGAAGATGATCAAATATGCTAATGCTCTCCTGACCAATCGGCTTAGTAGTCTTCAACCTTTCCTCTGAAATATGTGCAGTGACTCCATTGCTAATAAATAATGAATAAATTAGAGATGGGAATCCCAGTCCAACAGAAGTGTTGGATCTCGCAGTAGAATCCACATAATCATAAATAATACTGCCGACATCAATAGGCTTCCTTTCCTGAATGCAGTAGTTTAAGATCGCTCGATCTCTAGTCACTTCACTCAGGTGGTTGGAAGGTAACAATCTTGCAGAAATAAAATAGTGCCATGCTTTAGAAATACCATTTAACTTGGAGGATTTGAAGTTTACCCTTTTTCCGTTCCTGATCTTCCATGATCTAGTACTGTCAGTCAAATAAGCAA
Organism: Papilionanthe hookeriana x Papilionanthe teres; assembly: GCA_022702705.1. NCBI lineage: Eukaryota > Viridiplantae > Streptophyta > Magnoliopsida > Asparagales > Orchidaceae > Papilionanthe > Papilionanthe hookeriana x Papilionanthe teres. Next base: position 154,712,060 of record CM040428.1, on the reverse strand, counting down.
TGATCATATCCAAATCTCCCTCAGATGGAGATAATCCAAAATAGTGGCACTCTATAGTCGGTGGTAGGCCATAAAATACATTGATTCTTTCAGGAGTAAATCCTACTCCGACACCTCTGACAAAAACTTCATAATCTTCGGCATCCAGAAAATTTGCATAAAACTCTCGCACTATAGGGATAACAACAACAACAGTAAAATAACAAAATCATTGCAAGTTGTGCGCAACGATAGTGTTTTCAGTCATCTCCCCCGGATGATAGAAACTTTGTTCTGAAATAAACTTCCTCGACGTCGCAAATTTATTGAATAAAAAATGTGCAGCCGCAGTAAAAAATTTGCTGTTATCAAAGTTATCTCGTGCCTTCATGCATTTAGATTTCGGAGCCATCTAAACGTGAAAGAAAGCAAGAACAAATTTAGGAATCAAAATTTTAAACTCTTTTTAAGTTTACAAAACTTAAAAATAAGTTTAAAAATCCAAAGAAATCACTAAAAATCAAATTTTTTTTCAAAATTTCGGTTCTTAGCAAAACCTAGGGAAATCTATGGTGAAAATCGAAAATAAATGGTTTAAAGTGTAGATCTGACCTTGAGACTAAGAAATCAAGTGGTTTCGCGCCGAAATCCTTGATATTTTGACCTCAAAATGGATTCTAAAGGCTGATTTTCATGATAAATGGAGGAAGAAGAAGGCTTAGGCATCAATAATAGCTTTTGGGGGTATTTAACGAATTTTTTGAGTACAGGCCGAACCGGCGCATAGGAGCCGAATTCTGGTGCCTAGGTGTCAGACTCGCCTTTCACAAAAAATTTCCACCAAAATTCATAAATTCAACATTCCAGTTACTCACATTAGAGTAGGGCTTCAGTTTCTAACTTCCAAAACATTTTCCAAAAATTTTAAGAATTAAATATTAAATCCACCAATCAAACATAAAGTTTAAATCAAACTTCACTAAATTCCATTTATAATCTTTCATATTGGCTCAATATATTCCAGATAAGTATCTTACACTATTAAAGTTCCTAATACACAATCAAACGCAACAATTTCTAAACAAAAACAACACACATTGAACTTGAAAGCAAATACACAAACCAACACAATTGATTTACTAAATCGATACAATGACTGAACAAACCAGATAATAACGATCTCATTACTAGAATACTCTAATCTTCACAAGTGAAATTGTGTATTCCACTTGGAAAGAACACTAATGCTCTCGGGAAATCCGTAGTCGTCTTTCCGTCAATCCACTTGTTCTTTGCATACATTTCAACTTGAGCATCTTGATAAGTCGCAAAATGATCAAATTGAAGTTTCATCTGCCATTCTAGATGTTCAATCTGATGAAACATCTCATGAAGGCGATCTCCAATGCTTTTAAACTCCGCTTCAAACTTATCTAAATGACTAAAATTTTTTTCTAAACTTACTGCGATGAAACCATTGAAGTCGGGTTGAGGATCCTTTGAGACCTTGTCCCTAGCCTCTTCTCCATGATTTCTTCCTTCCTTTTCTTCAAAAATTTATCAAATGTCTCAAGAATGTAGTGTAATGGACATAACTTTGATTTCTTGATGGTTAGGGATGAAGATGGGTTGATTTTAAGGTGAAAATCATGTGAAAAACTGAAAATTTTTGGTTTTTACACGACATAGTAACCGTGGCGCTTAGGCGCCAAATCTGGCGCATTAGGCGCCGGACCTATTGATACATAGTTTAACTCGGGCGCTTAGGCACCGAATCTTGGCTTTTAGGCATCGGAACTATGTTCAACTCCATTTCGCCTAATCGTCAAATTTCAAAGTTTTGTTCTCCAAGATAGGTAAATTATACTGGTAAGAGTAATCTAGACTCAATAACACAAATTGTAAGAAATCATAATGAAGGTTAACTTGATCTCCTTTTTACTCATATTTAGAATAGAGTGATCCAATTTCTGAATCTTAAATACTTCAAAATAATCTTCAGCCTAAGTCAACAAAGACTTATAAGCATCAATTTTTTCTAAAGTAATATACAATTAGTCAAGATCGAGGCATAACCTTACATTAAAAACATAAAGACACTCAAAACAAAAGATAATTATTGGTTGCCTCCCAAAAAGCACTTGGTTTAACGTCATCAGCCCGACTTAAGTAAATCTTTAATCTGGTTGACTCAATTCATAAGCCTCTTTTTAAATCATTTTAGTATCTCCCAAATAAGGCTTTAATCTTAATCCATTTACTGTCAAGGTAAGAAACCACGCTGAATTAAATTTTGAACACAGGGAGAGTACCACTCAAAAAGCAATTCCATTAATTCGGAAGAAGTGACATCTTCAAATTGTACATTGTTTTCAGTTTGGAGGAAGGAGCACCACGATAGAATTTGATGTGCTTTGTACCGCCGCTACGTACCTCTTCGACCACCATACCCTCGATCTTATTAGAATGGATCGGGGTTAGGGTCATAGTATGTACATAGTGGTTAATCTTCTCGTACATCGATTTATATTCCTCGTTCTTTTCATCTTCGAGAGAGATCCCGAATTGCGGCTTCTTCCGACTTATTGTCGCCGTTCTTGCTTGATCTCTTTTTCTTCTTCGAACTATCTTCCCAATCAACATTGATGGTTGGTTTCCTCCGTCCAACTCGTCTTAACGTCTCTGCCACGACCTCATCCCTGGCCTCGACCTCGGATGCGAGTTATGGAGAAACCTTCACCATCTCGCCGTAAGGGAGTGGTGAGTGACTGTTGGACAAGAACTTCAGGTTCTTCGTCGTCCCGAACTTCCTTTGGTTCATTCGTTATGGTATCTCTGGAGAAGATTGTTTTCTTCGGAGGTGCGTAATAAGCCGCATCTTCATGGATTCCAATTTCATGTACGGAGAATGGTCGTAAGTCACCTTCGATGCACCGTTCCCCTCCATCGTAGTATTTCGATGCACCGATGTAGGGATGATGGTACCATCCGGTTCTCATGTATCCATGGTCGGCCCAAGAGAGCGTTGAATGACGTTTCTGAATAGATTATGTGAAATTTCGCGGTTGTCTTTGCTAAGTCACCGGTCTTCATTAGCAGTGTTATTGATCCGAGGGCTCTTTCTCCTTTCTGGTTGAATCCTCTTAATAACATTTTGTCCGCTTCGAGCTCGCGAGCATCAATTTCCAAGTATGCTAGCGTCCGAAGATTCATTATATTGATTGATGCTCCTGGATCCACCAATACTCTGGAGAGTGTAAACTTCCCAATTGTAACTTAAATATACAACGGTCGGTTGTGGTCTGCTGTCCCAAGTAGTAGGTCATTGTCCGTGAAGGTAACACCTCGTTGTTCCTTTAACGAGCAAACCTCTTCTAAGGAATCTCCGGTCATTCGAGCTAAGCAAATTTCTGGATCAAGCAAGGCCTTGATCGAGCTTCTCTCATCTCCTTTGATAAGATGAGAGCGTCGTAGATGCTCAGTTTGGTTGGTTGTTTCCTAAGATGGGCTAGCACGTTGTAGTCCACTTTATTTTCATGTGTCTCCAGTTCTTCCCGAATGAGTATTTTTTCTACTGGGGTTGGTTCTTCCTGAACAACCACCTGCTTTCCTTTGTCCTTTGGACCCATTCTCGGAGGTAGAACTCTTCCTTTTCTCAAGTTGACTTCTGTGAATTCTTCTGAATCTAGTATTGACTTTGTTGATGTCTCCTTCTAAATCGGAATGACAGGTTCTTCTGAATTAGCTTCGGAGTCTGAAGGATCTAACTTTATTGTGACTGGAGCTCCTCGAAACTCATAAATAGATTCGTTGCTTGTTGAACTCTCATAGCCTCCTTGGTGGATGTCTTCTTTGTCATTGTGATCGTCGAGATTGTGTATGATTTGAGAATTTTTATTTGTATCGGAATCGACGTCCGGACTAGGTTGGTTGTCGCTAGTTACGTAATCGTTAGAAACAGTCAAAACGTAGCCAACGCCATAATCCTTATCATTATAAGATCCCACCGGAGTGAGCAGATAATCATACAGAGTTAGAGGTTCGAGGGATTTCTCCCCCGAATCGGAAACAACAATCCTAGGATAAGCAGTCCCTAGTCTAGCCTTAAGAGTCTCGGTCTTTTCTTCTTCATCAATTTTCTTCATTTCTTCAATCGTCTCTTGTTGAGGTGGTTCTTCTATCGCAATTGATAGTGCCGACTTGACAGTGCTTCGAACTCGAATCGAGGCTCGCACCGAAGTGGTTTGGATGCGATCCAAAATCTTCTTCGAAGACTTTGTCCGAGCGGTAGTCCATCCATAATCGACTGCATAGGGATCTATCGTAACAATGAGATCCGTCGAGATAACATCGACGAACCTCCTTTCGGGGTTCCTTCATGTATTCCTTCGGATTTTTATGTTCCCTTTTCGAAGATTGTCGTTGAGCCAACTTTTGAAGGTAATACAATCTTCTATCTTGTGTCCAAGCATCCGGTGGTAAGGGCAAAAGTCGGGTTCACCTTTCTTGTCGACTTCTTCTAGTTTCTTAGGCTCGGCAGTTGGAAATCTGGAGTCTTCATCGATCAAGGAACATTTTCGACATCGCCTCATTCTCGAACGTATACTCCTCGCTCGAAGCTCCCTTAACGTACGTTATGGACAAGGAGGTTGTTCATACTCGTCGAGATGACCGATAGCCGGGTCGGGGTTCGTCGGTAATTCGTTGAATTTGTCGCGGCCATTCTAGCGGTATTTTTATTGGTCGCTTGCCTTTATCGAGTGCTCGCGACGATCCCGGACTTCTTTTCAAAAGTTTTCACGGGCTTCGTTTGTCCGTTTTGCCAGTTGAAACTTAATTGCTTCGCCTCCTCTTGCAAGCTTCCGACCTTGCTTAACAACTTCTCGAAAGTCTTAATAGTAAATCCCTTGAGGAGAAGCGTTATCGGGCCATGAATGCTCTTAAGTAAAATGCCGACTGCATGCTGTTTTTGTAGCTGTGGCTCACACTTCATACGTAGATTCCTCCATCGAAGTATGTAGTCCACCAAAGTTTTGTTCGGCTTCTGCTTCTCTACCACTAAATCACCTAAAGTGATGTGGTGCTGAGCTCCGACAAATTGCTTGATGAAGAGGTTCTCTAATTCTGAAAATGTCTTCACCGAACCGTTCGGTAATTCCGCATACCAATCAAAGGCGATCCCTGACAGGCTGCTGACAAATTGTCGGAAGAGTAAAGCATCGCTTCCGCCGCATTGCAACAATCGGCACGAAAATGCGCAACATGTCGTCGAGGGTTTCCGGCTCCATCAAAGGTCTCGAACAGAGGTAGTACGAAGCCTTTCGGATATTGGACAGCATCGAATTCTTCGGGGTAAGGTCTACCCGTCCGAATGGATGTCCCGCTCTTTGATTGTGCCAAGGCTTCTCGCACCTACTGTTCCACCATTCTCTTGATATCCTTTTCCGGAATCATGCTTTGTATAGCATCCTTTTTTAACTGATCATCCCCGTTGACGGATGTAATCTCCTTTCCTCCGTCTACAATGTGAATAACTTCTGGGGGTGTTTCTCTTTGGGGTTGAACCTGACTCTAGAGTTTGGCTAGGGCTGCAGCCATCTCTTCCATCCTTTTTGCCATTTGGGCGATCGTATCATCTTTCTCTTGAAGCTATATCCTCATCACTTCCAGCTCCTCTCTTTCTGCTGCTGCAGGAACACCTTGTGAAGCTGACGAAGCTCGTGTTTCAACCATGTTAATTTCTGCATATTCATCATCCATGAACTCTGACGAGTCGACTTCATCTACGAATTTTTCTTCTCTTTCTCTTGCTAATCGCTGAATATCGGCTCTTAGCTTTTCCATAGCATCTTCTAATGGTCTCTTCGTACATCCTTGCAGTTGTCATGCGATAACTATCGGGTTTCCTTCTCATGAGTCCCCTTCATTGCGGTAGCACTTTCTTCGGACTCAAGTCTCCTGACAAGACTTTCCTTCTCAGGTTGTTGTTTTAATCTTAATTGTCTAATAGTGGGACGCCATACCATCCTTCGGCACTCGAAGGTCTAGGACCGGATGGTCTGTCAGCCAAATGCTGGAAGGTGGTATCCTCCCTAATTTGTAGTCCTGAAACAATGACAGCTGGACTAGCTTTCATTCTCTTATTTGGCTTTTCTGCAGCGATAAAAGGTTCTACTCGAGGCCCAAGGCGGGATTTGGCCGGCACCCGCCCTATCCTTCTTAAAATCTCTGATACAGAGCATTTTTCTTTCTTTGCTAACTTTTCTATCAGGGTTTCCAGTCGAGCAAATGGCATAATTCTAGCCCTTTTCTTACAGCCGTCGTTGTAATATGCGGGCTGAGGCAATGCAGAAGCAATCTTGCGGATATTTTCCTCATCCTCTGCGGAGGAGAGGGGGTGGAACCTACTTTCTCCCAAAAGTGGTATGTATTCATGCAGCGGTGTATACTCGGGCAGTTCCAGGATTTCCTCCAGGAAAGCAACTTCAGCAACTCTGGCTTCTCTAGCAATCCTTCTACTTCTGTTCCTCCTTTAAGTCCGTGTCAGTGGTGGAATTCTCGAGCTGGACCCGATCTCGAAAATAGAAGGTCTCACAGGAAGATCTGTACCCTCCACAGGCTTATCACAGTTCTGAATTTCCTTCCCCTTTAGTTTGGCGAGAGCCGGGTAGGTACGGAGACAACTAGACCGGTGGGAGTAGCAACAACGGTCCTTCGCGAACAACGAGTACTCCTCTCGGTTGGAATCTTTTGCAGAGGAGGGAATTCATGAGTTGACTTGAGGTTAAACTCAATCAACGGCTTCTCAGTTTTCGGTACTTTGCTTGCGAGTGAAAAGAGAGTAACATCGGGGATTTTGATGTCGGGGTCCCCGAATCCTTGTCCTAATCGAATGATTCCATTATCAGGCAGTTCGTCCTTGAAAACAGCCAGGTCTAGTCCGTTGATGAAGGAGAAGATCAGTTTCGGGGTTTCCATTTCTGCAGGGCAGATTCAAAGTGTTAGTCCTCGAATTGTGCTTCTTTTTGTCGTAAAACTTATGACGAAAAAGAAAGAGTCCAAACACATTTCCGTTTATCTTAATGTATTTCTGGTATTAAAAGAAAATTTATTTAGATAATTGTTTTTTCGAAAAGATTTGTTCGTTAGGAAGGATAATTATTAAAAGAAGGAGAGTTGTAGGAAGGGTAAAGGAAATGATTAGGAACTGGAAAAGGAAGAGAAAGTCTTGTAGAAACTTCTCAACCCGCAAAACCGCTCCTAAACTAATACCTATTGGGGGCCACCCCACCTCAAAAATGAGGTAAAAGGATCTCGGAACCTCTGTATTTAGGGGTGTCTAAACAGTTGCTCCTAAATCCGAGAGAATGTTGGCTATACTTGTTCAAGGTAGAAATGAACTTAGTATTCCAACGGAAGGAAGGGTAGTTTGATCCACTAGGGACATGGATACGCTACCCATTTTTGAAAGTAGAACTATCTGACTAAAAATGGAGAGAGGAATTTTCCCCAGCGGAGTCGCCAGAAGTTGTCGGCATATTTTCAGGTTCGTGTGTTGTATGTTTGAAAAGAGGGGTCACCTACAGAAATTGTCGGTGAATTTTTAATTTAATTTAAATAAATAATTTGAAAAAAGTAGTATTTGGTTTTGAAAATAATTTTTAAATTTGAAGATTTTAATATATGAAATCAAACTGATCTCACATCCCGAATAGTTTATATAAACGAGCACCGCACCGCAAACCGTGTATCTATCCTGAAGAATAGACACCCTGTTTGGTGATGGGGCTCGATTAAATAAACTAGAAGATTTGTGACATCCGTTTGGTCTGCGAACCAATTTTATAAGCCGACAAGTTCCCCTACTTAATACAATGAAATTAAGCAGAGTTTGTATTACCTGGGTTCTTAAAATTCCCTATAAGGGCAAGGCCCAATAGTTAATTACATCTTAAGTGACGGGAATCACCTAAGAAAACTCTCGATAATAATCAGTAGTTCTGCTCTCAAGAATTTCAAAGTTTAAGTTTCCAAGGGATTGAATTTTGGAATTTCAATAGGGAATGGATCAAATTTGGAACATTCTATTTTAGGAATTCAAAGAAAGAGAGGTAGGAGAAATCACAGATTCGAAGAAAACTTTGGTAATTTCCCGACTATCCTATTGTTTGGCTTGAATTTAGGAAGGCCCTAATGTTTATTTAATGTTTTGATCCTGCCAATTTTAATCAATTAGGACTTATATTCGTATGATGTGATCACACAAATAGCCTCGAAGATGTAAGGGTTTATGTTGTATCGGACGACTACCTCGGAATCCTAAGACTGGTTAGGGCTTAATTTACAATGCAAATGCCTAACAAAAAGATCGAGGATTTATGTTGCACTGTGCAAACTACCTCAAAATCCTATGGCTTCGTTATTTAATTCTAAGAAAGTTTTGTTAAGTAGACTCGTGTTTTGCCGATGACGATGGCCGTGCTCGCTCACCATGCTCCGAGCTCCTTGTCGTTGCAGAGGTTTAGTTTTAAAAGATCATAATCAAAAGAGAAGAGAAGAGTTTGGTTTTAGAAATCTTAAAATCCAAGTGTTTTTTATATTTTAATTAAAACAAATCTTAAAATTGATTATAACAACACCGGTTAAGATCCCACGGTTCCATCCTTCCGGCATTGTTATTTTTATCGGATTCACTTAATCCAGATGAATTTGCTAAACTCAACTAAATGAGTTCCACACTTTCATTTAGACCGTGGGAAATCCGGTTAGCTACACGTAGGTTACATCATCCGAGGTATTCCCGATCATCCAACAAGACGTTTTAATTTAGTTGTAGTTGTAGTTTTGTTGTTTTGTTTGTGATTAAATTTTGAGTTGGTTTATATTTTGAAATGTTGTGTCGGTGAATTTTATCTTGTAATAACTTTTAGTTTATTTTGGTTTCAATTTTAGGGACTATCCTAAATGTGTGGGTTTTCATGCAACGATTGTTTATCATGCAAGAAAAGTAAGTGCATTCTCGATAAGGTAAATTGCAAGAAGGTAAATTGCAATAAAATAAAAGCGTACCTGGAGGGTCTTCCCATCATCCCAAGCTACACTTAAACACAATTTAGAATATTTAAGCATTTAAAGTAAGTTCCTAGGAAAAGCTATGGGAAGGGTTATGGTTTTCTACCAAGTTCTTAATCCTATAGTTAGTCATCTCCTATGACGTCTAGGTTCTTGTGTTTTGGTTTGAGGACGATTTTCTTCATCAAAGAACAATTAAGTCCAATTGTTCTTATAAATATCCTATCATACTGAGGAAGTGCTTAAGACGAGTCTTAAACATCTTTTCAATACCTCTAGGATTATTTTAAGTCCAAGAGAATTTAATTATACAATGAATCAATCATCCAGGAGTTCAAGTTTTGTTATCTTGCTCGGTGAACTAGGACATTTGAATATCCTATGAGTGAAGTAACACTTCACTTAACGTTCTGTTTAGGAGTTATGACAACAAGAGCTTTTGAGGGCAAATCGATGTTCAAGTGATTTGTGATTCGATTTAATTTTAATTAATGGATTTAAGTTTGGAATAGTGTTCAAGTTGTTTTAGATTTATTTTTGAATTCTTTATGTCTTAAGTGATGTTATATTCAATTCAATTTAATTTAATTTAATTTTAATTTAATTTAATTTGGTTTAGTTTTAATTTTAATTTAATTTTATTTATTTTATTTTATTTTATTTATTTAATTTAATTTTAATTTTATTTTAACTTGATTTTATTTTTTAATTTAATTTAATTTAATTTAATATGCTTTAATTTAATTTAATTTAATGTGATTTAATTTAGTTTAATTTAATTTAATTTTAATTTTAATTTTAATTTAATTTAATTTAATTTAATTTAATTTAAATTTTAATTTGGTTTTATTTTTTAATTTTAATTTAATTTAAATTTTAATTTATTTTTATTTTTAAATTTTAATTTAATATTTTATTTTTTATGCTCTAAGGATGATTTAATTTTAATTGTTAAAGTATTAATTTAATTGAAATTTTAAAAGGATTTAATTTAATAATTACGTCTTTTAGCATTTTAAATTTTAAATTTGGATTATCATTTTAATTAGGAATTAAATATTATTGAGGAGATTAATTTAGGGATTCTTAGATTAAAGAATAAATCTCTTCCTAATAATATCCCTATTTTAATAATTCCAATTTTTTTTATTATTCTTCCATGTTTAAACAATTATTTAATTAAGGTTTATTTTAATTATTTTCAAATTATTTGGTGGGTTACCCTTTAATTACCTAATTTTCAAACATCCAAAATCAACTTAGTATCAAATATTTTACCCACCCTTTTAATTAATCCTAAAATTTTTAATTATAGGTTAAAATTTTGATTACTATTTTGCCCTTTAAACTTACTAATTTCATAACTCACTAAATTAAGCTTTAGTGAATTTGAAATTTTTATGTGACTTCACTCATATGTCAATCAAGACATTAGAGGAGAAAATGTGATTTTTCTGTATTTAATTTATTTATATAATTATTTTTTGTGGAAAATGAGAATTTTCAAGGAAAATTTAATAACATGACCAAGGGGAAGTTTCTGTCCTTACGAAAATTATGGGACATTCCTAATGACCAGAGGAACACTTGGACCAATTTTGGTGATTTTTTTGAATTATATTCTTTTTATTATAATTATTTTTGAGTTTTGGAGTATTAATTAATTTAAAAATAAAATAAAGGTTAAAAAACGAATTTTATATTTTTCAAAAATCTCTCTGATATCAAGGAAACCAGAGAACCAATTTTTATAATTTTTTTATTTTTCTTTGATTTATTAGAATTATTTTAGTGGAAATGCTAGAAAATACATTTTTTTCTATTTTAAAATTACCTTAGGACTTTAAAATTTAATATCTCATCATAGAGACTTAAGAAAAATATGGGGCTTGTTCCTAAGTGATTAAAATTAAAAATGTGACATTTTGGTAAATTTTATTATTTTTGTGATTTTTATTATTTTTTAATTATAAAAATATTAAAATAATGTAAAAAATCAACTTTTTTAGAAAATTACAATTTTAATTTTCTTAAATTCCCCTCATATCGAGAGGCTCCAAAACCAATTTGGTGAATTTTTGAGAAGTATTTTGAAAGTTATGAATTTTTGAAGTTTAAGTTTGATTAAATGGCTTAATCAACCCATTTGATAGAAGCTAACCAAGTTCAATTGACTTCAAACTTTTATGGTGAGTTCCTCTGGTCCTAAAGGTCAGTGAAGAATTGATTTCAAGTCAATTTGATGTATGATTAGCTCTAATTAATTAAAGCTCCATTTTGGGTGTTTAAGCCAATTAGGGTTATGACAAGTGAGTTAACTCAAAAACCATTTTCCTAGGGTCCTCTCGGTCATAAGAAACATCACCAAATTTTCCTAGAATTTATTTCACAACATGCTAATTATTGGAATTAAAATACTCGTAATAGTGACCTAGAATTGAAAAATCAATAACTCTTTATAGGGTGGCCTCTAACTTTGGAAAATTCGAGGAATGTTCCCAAATTCAGAGGCTTCAAAAGCCCTATGGTCTCATGTCATGGTGAATTGTATACAAGCATGGAGAATTGAAATAGTGCAGAGAGTAAATAAATAATTAAAAATAAAATACTTGATGAAATTATATGATTTCTTTTCCACATTATTCTCCTCTGTTTACTGAGCAAGAGGGTATTTTTATTTTATTTTTCTGATTTTCCTACACAAAGTTATGCATTTTGAAGTTTAAGGAATTAAATAAATAAAAAATACCCTAATTTCCTACTTATCCACGCAGCGCCAAGCCATCCTCGGCAGCTCCGGAAGGCCACGCGTCGTCTTCTGATTCGGCGCCGCCATCTGACTCAGTGCTCCAGGGGCCCGCAATTCATGTACCATCGCGCTGTCCGGCTCGATATAGACCATCCGCTCGATACACGCTCGATCCGACGGCTCCCAGTCATCGTCTACGACTGGTGTGCACCCGTGACCGTCAACCTTCTAACCCTAATTTCTCACTCGATTCTCAACGAATTTTCGTGTTCTTATGCTCTATGGATTCATCTTGAGGAGACGAACACATCCATATGGTAAACATGTATTGAAATTGACTCAAATTAAATAGAGAATCTCTGTAAGCTTGGGAAGAAGAGTGAGTTCATACCTTTGCTCAGATAAGTGAAGCTTCGATCTGAGAGTTGTGTCACCTTCGATTGGGTCCAAGTAAGCTCCAGATGAAGTCCCTTGGGCTGGTGAATTGTCCAGGTATGATTTCGACCACAGCGGATTACAAAGCTTGGAGTCTGAAACAGATGAGTGGCCTGGAGAGGGGGCTTTCACTGGGGAACTCCTTCTCTTGACCTTGTGCAGGTGTGGGTGAGTTTATTTGAATTTGGTGGAGAATTGGGAGATGTCCTATTTTTGGGTGGAATTTTGGCTGAGAAATTGGGCTCTTTTGGTGGGGATTAGGGCAAATTGTCACTGGGAATCAACTGCTCTATGTGTGGAGAGTGGTCTGGAGCAATTTTGACAGGGTTTCAGTAAGGTCTGGTTCAGCACCACTCATGGCCAAGAGGAGGTGGTGTTTAAATAGGAGAGGGTGTAGGGCCTCCCAGGGGGGTTTAAGGCTGGGGATCAGCTGCTTTGGTAAGGAGAAGAAGAGCTATGCTGTCCATATGGGTTGACACAAGTCTGCAAGGGAGAATTGAATTTTTTGGCTCCTCCCAAGGTCTCAGCCATGGTGTTTTTCGGTGGCCTGGTCGCTGGCCGGCCAGGCACTGGTCACCATCTTGTTCGGTGGGTCGGTGGTTGGGGTTTAGTGCAATCAATTGGCCATGGACATGTGTAAAGGAGTTTGATTTAAATGGAATGGGAGAAGGCTCATTTTGGCTCGGTTTGGTTCAACTCATGCATTTGGGCTAGGTTCACCATCCAAGGCTTGACCTCGGGGCCGAGGGAGAATCATTTGGGTCACCCGAATTAGGGTAGTGAAGTCCCCATCCATGGTGAGGTGGCTAAGCATGGTATAGTGTGTGACATGCTTAAGGTAAAAAAGGTTTAAGGGAATTTTAAGAAAGAACCCCCTCTTCTTACCATAAATGGACTAATGACAAGTCAAAGCCCTCATGGCTTCATGTGGCTTGAGAATGGCTTGTTCATGGCTCCATTTGGTTTGGGAAAAGTTTAGTCAACTTCATAAAAATGGATTTTAAGGATTTTGTATATCTTGGTTGAAAGTTGGATGAAGCTTTATTTAGAATTATTTGATCATTGGATTATGACCAAGGGATGATTTTAATTGAATTCATGATGAAGAAGAGTGTCATATAGACTTTGGCTGAATTTTTGGGCTTTTGGATTTGGTGGAAGTGGGCTTTTAAAGGCTTCATGGAAGTGGGCTTTTGGATTTTTAAAATGGGATTTTGGGATGAAAGTTTTGTGAAGGACCATGTCAAATAAATGTTGCAATTGGTTTAGGCATGTGTCATGAGTGGTTTGAAACAAATTTGAGGTGGTTTGGGTTTGAATTGGGTTGAATTTGGGCTTTTTTGGTAAAGTGGCCAATAGTAGGACAAATTGGGTTAACTTGGGCTAATGTTGGGCTAATGATGAGATTGGTGTAAAATTAATGTTGAGAAATGTTTGTAGGGCTGTTTGAAAGAGGTTTCAACTTTGGTTGGGTTTGGATTTTGGGGTTTGGGCCTATTTGGGTTAGGTTTAGGTGTAGGCCCATGTAAAGAGTTTTGGCTTTGGGTTGAATTTTTGTGGGGTTTGGGTCCAAATTTTGGGCAAATTATGTTAGTGTTTTATTTTTGGGGATGTTAGGGAAGGTTTAGAAAAGATTTGGGGTTAATTGGAGTTGAATTAGTTTGGTTTGGGCTAAGTTTGGGTCATGGGTCCAAATTGGGCTCTAAGGTCAAAGGTGAAATTGGATTCAAATGACAATCAAATTGGGCTTTGATTTGGTCTAGATTGGTGTTGGGGATGTTGAATTGAGGTTTAGAATTGAATTGGACCAGAATTTGGGTCAATTGGGTAGGTTTGGTTTGACATTGGGTTCATTTTGGGTTAAAATGGGTCAAATTGGGGATTTTGACAAAAGTGGGGTAACTTGAAAAAATTTACCCATGGTGTAGTTGAACAAAATGAAATTGGGAATATTTTGGATTTTATGAAATTTTTTTGAGAATTTTCTGATTTTTTGGATTTTTGGGTCAAGAGGGGCATTTTGGGTATTTGGAGGGTATTGGGGGTATTTTTGAAATTTTTGGTATTTTTGGCTATGAATGATCAATTTGAGTAATGTGGGAATGTTTGGGATTGGTCTTGAGGAATTTTGGGTGATTTGGAGATTTTTTTGAAAAATTTGGGTAATTTCAAGGGTTTAGGGTAGGGTCCTGGGGGTCAAAAATTGAAAATTTAGAAAATTGAAGATTGGGTAAATGTAAGTGGAATGAAATTATTTTGGTTGAGCCATGAAGCCATATCAAGCCCAGATGAGCCATGAATGGACTCATTTGAGGCATTCACTATGTTGTTCCTAACCCTCTTAGCCAAGGGCTTAGGGGTTAAGGACCATCCATGTGAATCACCTGCATGAGTCAGGAGGTCAAGTTGGGTATGGGTGTGGTTTTAGGAGGGTTGTGAAAGTGTAGTGTATAGGTGTAGTGTGTGTAAGTCAGCCCTTCACCGGACCGGAGCCACCTGAGGCGATCCTAAGGCCAAAGAGTCCTATAGGAACTCATCCTTTAAACTTCCACATTTGATTTCAACCCTCTAGGTGATTAGGGGTCTACAATCAAGTTTGTGGAGTTTGCAGGGAGTTAAGAGGTGTTTTTTTGAAATTCTAAAAGGTGGGTTCCACTTCTAGTCCTCTAAGATAGTCAAAGGAAAAGCCTAAGGCTAGATCCTAAGTACTAAAGAGAGAAGAGAAGACCTTATCAAAAATGAGGTCAACAAATGGACCCCCAATAGGTGTGGTGTGCTAACCAAGCACACCGCGCGTATTGGCGTTGACCGAAAAGATCAACAAAACCAACACAGATGTCCAAGTGACAAACTTAGGACGAAATTAAAGAATTTCCGCTGGGGAGTGTCAAGTATATCTCTGAGACTGGAGATTCCTGAACTCTCGCTGGGAAAAGGGAAAGGAGGGGAATCCCAAATCACATGATCTCGTGGAATTTCGATTTAGATTTCATTTTGTTTCAGTTTAAGTTTTGATGTGTAAGTTCAGATTTTAATTTGAGTTTCAATTTAGATTGAAGTTTTGTTAAGATTAATTTGAAGGGATTTGAACTTGAAACGAAAATTGGAATTTTGTGGTTTTAGA
This sequence comes from Papilionanthe hookeriana x Papilionanthe teres, assembly GCA_022702705.1. Lineage (NCBI taxonomy): Eukaryota > Viridiplantae > Streptophyta > Magnoliopsida > Asparagales > Orchidaceae > Papilionanthe > Papilionanthe hookeriana x Papilionanthe teres. The sequence goes on along the minus strand of CM040428.1, from coordinate 154,696,701 downwards.
TGTAACATCTTCAACCTCAAAAGAAAATTGAATTGATTGGATTGAACCATTACAATGAGGAGAGATCTCAGAGCAATGCAGTATTGGATGTAAAATCCTTAACCTCAAGAGTTTGAATTGATGTGCTTCATTGGAATAGGGAGAGAACCTAAAGAAATGCAGTATCGAATGTAAAATCTTCAACCCTAAGAATTTGATTTTGATGTATTTCATTGCGATAGGGAAAGAACCTAAAGCAATGCAGTCTCGGATGTAAAATCCTCAACCTCAAAAGTTTGATTTGATGTGCTTCGTTGCAATAGGGAAAGAATTCTAAAGCAATGAAGTATCGGATGTAAAATCATCAACCCCAAGAATTTGATTTTGATGTATTTCATTGCGATAGGGAAAGAACCTAAAGCAATGCAGTCTCGGATGTAAAATCCTCAACCCCAAAAGTTTGATTTTGATGTAATTCATTGCGATAGGGAAAGAACCTAAAGCAATGTAGTCTCGGATGTAAAATCCTCAACCCCAAAAGTTTGATTTTGATGTATTTCATTGTGATAGGGAAAGAACCTAAAGCAATGAAGTTTCAGATGTAAAATCCTCAACCCCAAAAATTTGATTTTGATGTATTTCATTGCGATAGGGAAAGAACCTAAAGCAATGCAGGCTCGGATGTAAAATCCTCAACCCCAAGAATTTGATTTTGAATGGTAATTGATTTTGCAAAGATTTGTAGTGTTGATTTGAAAAGTGTGGAATTTTGGTGTTTCGAGAATTTCATGAAAGTTGTAAAAGATTTTTGTGGAAAGAAACAGATTAGGAGGGAATATGTAGATGTTACATATCCCATTCAAAAGAGTTGATCGAAAGTTCGTTGGTTTGGATTGGATACAATTCCTCGCCATCGATTCCGAATCGAAAACCTCATGGCTCCGTGTCGATGGAATCGACCGCTTCCATCCCGACATAGGGAGAGAGTAGAACGGATTGGATTTCAGATTTGGAAGATTGAGTTTGAATTTGATTGACATTTGATTTGAGATCTTGAAGGTTGAATTTGAATTTGATTGAGATTTGATTTGAGATCTGGAAGGTTGAATTTGAATTCAATTGAGATTTGATTTGAGATCAGGAATGTTGAATTTGAAGTTTGATTTAAAATTTGATTTGGGATCTAGAAAGTTGAATTTGAAATTTGATTTAAAATTTGTGTTCGTTTTGTTTGTCCTTTAATGATTCAAATTTGCTTTATCGTTCATTTAATGTTCATGTGAATTTGGTGTTCATCATTTTTTTTAGATATTTAAGGAAAATTTTCTTTTATTCTTTTTGTTTCTTTTCTATTCTTTGTTCGAAGTTCATTTTACTTTAATGGCGTTTCCCAGTCAATTTGCACAAAAGAGGTGAAGGCCAAAAAGTTACTTGGTCACTTTCATTCCAATCATGTCGAAGATACATCATACAACTCGATTTGGAATACATCTCATACAATCCATGTAGGCTCAAAACGGACTATGTATGATCTTTGTTGATCCATCCAAAAAGGCATCTATCAAAAAAAAAAATCCATGTCTGAATAGTGAGGTACATGGTCAATAACATCACCTTCCAAACCATCCTTGGAAAGGATGCCGTATGGATGTACGTTGGAGGTGTGATATTTTCCATGTAACTCACAACTCGTAAGGCCGGAGGCTCTCTAGCTCCGGCTCCGGCCGGAAGTGGTAAGGTGCTTTCCCGTCATCCATCCTTCCGAAAGTAACCGAGATCCGCTTCATCGGTACTCCCGTATGCAATGTTTAGCGACATCTCGCTCCGTTGCCCTTTAGTATCATGACGGAACCTACCGGTAATGGTATCTTTACCGGCCCTCCGAACTCACACAGGCCTCGCTATCCGGAGGTCGGATCCGAACATGATATTACACTCGTTCGAAAAGAAACCGTGTAGAAAGGTTCTGACAAAGTCGTGGTGATCTATGTGCGGGGGTATGCGATCACCCTTCTTGTAAATGTTAATGATGCAATTGTTGGGTATGCAATCCGCTGGCGGTACCCTCCATGTTATCATTCTCTTTACCATCCTTTTGATGACCAATGGCATTGGATCTACCTTGCCATGACGGAGTATCCCGGTGGGTTTCCTTCCTGTCTTCTGCGAAGTTGTAGCGGCATCCACATTGTATTGTAATTCTCCCTTTCCCCGGCATCCATCTCCGGGGTTCCGAGTAAGTGTTTTCTCTTAGGCGGCTCGCTCGACCCATTCTTTCCAAATCTCGGATGCGGTCCGACGATTTGTTGTTGTTCGTATTCCGAGAACACGTTTGTATGTAGCTCGAGGCCTTCTAGTATATTGATCCTCCCGCTCTCAATTCTCTCGAAGTATTCAAAATTTTGCTTCTCGACATTCTGCATTCTTTCTAGCTCGTATTCTGGAATAATCTGCAAATGGCGAGGCCTGGTGACGTACTGTGGGATATATGGCTCAATCCCTTCGCGTTCTCCTGCATACCTCGGCTCCTCGGGGATGGTCTCCGTCGGGACATCCTCCGGGGTTGCTTCTCAACAAGGTCATGCATTACCGGTGGCTTTATCTCGGTGGCGTGGTAGCCTTCCTTACTTCGATCTCCTCGAGATTTCCCCGGTCCCTTCTCGTTATCCTCGGAGCCGGCCTCCTTATTCGGGTTCCCGGCGAACCGGTATCCTCGAAGTATATGCACTCGGTAGTAGCGATTGCCTCGTCGCGCCGGTCCGCTGCTAGTTCGGTTAACATCTCGCGTATACGAGCGATTTTTATTTCTTCGCCGAGTTGCCGTGAGAGTAGCTCTTCGTACTTCCCGAATCTCCGCAGGCACGACGCCGACAAGCCTCGCCCTCTCGCCGTAGCGACTACGTACTCGATTCTCTTGTCTTCCTCGGTGTTTGTTTTCCTTTCTTGTTGTCGGGCCGGTGACTTGGGCCACCCACTTTCATTATCGTCCGACCGGGCAGTTCCTCTTGGTCAACCTGGGACCCGACTCACCTTCCTCGTATCGCAGTGCTCGTCGGTGCGAAGTCCGAATCAATCTCTATTATCTCTCCATCTTTCACCCTCTTTTCGTCGAGTGCAAGGCTTACGCCATTTCTAAAGTTCAGGACCAACCGCCCGTTCGACATTTCCCGCGAAAAGACAAGGAAAAGGATCGTGGTCGTACTAAGAACAAGAACATTAAGAAAATGTTTATTAGAGACAGAGTTTTCTTTTTGTATTTTTTAAAATTCAACATGAATGAAGTGGGAAAAGATCGGAAAAAGATTTTGATTTGGAAGAGAGAACAAGGAAAATTTTATTATCATGATTTTATTTATTTTAGCACATTTTTTATTATTATTTTTTTTATTTTGTTTTGTTTTATTATTTTTAGGTTCGGACCCAGTCATAAATAATTACTTCGCCCGTGCTTCTAGGGATGAAGAATTCATTCATTCGAAACATCGAGTAGCGTAATACTTCTTCGAGTATCGTCCGTTGATCGGAAGCATATGTCGTTCTCCTCGGCAATTCACTAGCCGGTAGGAGCCTCCCGAGTAGACCGCCTCAACCACAAACAGTCCTTCCTAAGTGGGTTCAAATTTTCCTCCTATCTTGCGGTGTGCAAGGATAGTCTCTCGAGAACGAGAACTAAGTCACCAACTTCGAAGGTTCTCGGCGACCACGTCTGTCACAGGCTTCGAACCATCTTAGCTCGGTATAGTTCTAAATTCTCTATGCGCTGCAAGTCTTTTCCCTTCCACGCTTTCCAATTCCTCTAGTCATAATTTGGCATTCTCTTCGTCGTGATTTTGTTTACAACTCGCAATTCCGAGTGAAGGAAGTCGGACCTCTAAGGGTAACACTCGTCGTCGGACCCATACACCGGAGCGTAAGGTGTAGCTTGAGTAGAGTTCCGTAGGTTGTCCGTGAGGCCCATAAGGCTTCTAATAACTTCTCGTGCAAATTTCTCTTTATTATCGTCCAAAGTTTTCTTTAAAATTCGAACGAGAGTTTTATTAAAAGCCTCCGCCTAGCCGTTTGCTCTTTGGATAGTAAATTGTTGAATACCGCCGCCGATTCCGTGTCTCCCGACAAAATTGTTGATTTGCGTGCTTCGAATGCCGACTCATTATCCGAGATGATCTCCGCGCGCACTCCGAAACGGTAGACAACTTGGTTCTTAAAAACCGTAAGCACGTGGTGTGCTTTCACTTCTCTCGAGTGGAACCGCTCTCGCCCACTCGGAAAAGTAATCTCGTAGCCGCAAGAATGAAGCGATGTCCTTTTGAAGATGGTGGTTCTATCGGACCCACTATATCCGTGCCCCAACATTCAAATGGCCACGACGCAACTGGTCTGATGTAGCACATTTGGAGGTTGGTGTAGAACCACTTCGTGCACTTGGCATTGGTGACGTCTCTCGGCGATTTTCATGCAATTGGTCATCATCGAGGGCCGTAGTACCCTAGTCTTTTAATTTTCATTTTCATCTTCGGACCCGATCGGTGAGCGCCACAGCAGTCCCGAATGCACCTCTTTAACAATTTCACGGCCTCGGACCCGCTTAGGCACCTTAGCCACATTTGATCGAAAGACCTTCCGTATAACGTGTTGTTTATTAATGCGTAGGACATAGTTCTTTTCTGATCCGATGGGCTAACGACCTATCATCCGGTTGTTTTCCTGTTTCGTAGTAGTCTATTAATGGCCGTCGCCAATCTTCCGTGTTTTCCGTCACTCGCCGCAATCGATTCTTTTTCTTTTCTCGATTTGTGTATTGTGTCTATGTCGAGCCGTGATAGGACTCGACGTCCGTGAACCGACACTTCCACCGATTCATCTTGCAAGCGAGCAAATTCTTTTGCGAGGCGGGCTAACGCATTCGCTAAAGCATTTTCATTTTCAGGAATTTTGTAGATCGTCACATTCGGAATCTGTTCCAACAACCGTATGGCATACCGGAAGTATTGCTCGAGTCTTCGGCTTTAAAATTCTCGTACTGTCCGACGATCTCGTCGAATGATTAACCGCGAATCCCCGTAGATGTTGATGCTTATTATCCCCATTCGAATAGTTAATTCCAGGTCCCGTTACGAGAGCTTCGTATTCTCGCTTCGTTGTTTGTACACGGCTCGTCAAGTGGTAGGAGTATCTTAACATCCCCGCTCCGATGTTATAAAGATTAGTCCGATTCCCGCCTTACTGGCACTATCACTTGCGATTCTTCATCTTTGTGTGCTGAAGATGCTCCGTCGAAATATAATTCCCAACGTCGATCATCGTGGTCTTCTAAGCTCATTATTTGTTCATCTCGGCAAGTCGTCATTGAGAGGAGATTCTCGCCAAGCAAAGGGTGTGCCGCGAGGAAGTCTGCTAAGACTTGTCCCTTTACGGCACGAAGAGGCACGAAAGTTATATCGAATTGCAATAATATCATCGACCACCCGGCAAGTCCGCCGTAAAGCGTTGGACGGGTCATCAAGTATTGCAATGGATTAAATTTCGAGATCAGTCGACCTTATGAGAAAGCATGTAGTGCCCGAGCTTTTGAGCGGCGAAGATCGTGGCCAAACAAAGTGCTTTTCAATTGTGGGATACTTTATTTCCGTCGAAGTAAACGACGGCTTAGGTAGTAAAGAGCATTTTCTTTACCCTCATCATCGACTCGGCTAACAGTGGCTCCGAGTGAGTCGTCTAAAGCCGCGGTATAAAGTACCAACGGTCTACTCCGAGACTCGGGGTCGCTAAGACAGGAGGTGTCATTAAATATTGTTTAATGTCCTCGAAGGCCCTCTCGGCATTTCTCTTCCCAAATAAATTTGGCGTCCTTTTTAACTAATGCCGAGAAAGGCCGACACCTACCCGACAAGTTCGAGATAAAGCGTCGAAGATATGCCAGCTTCCTCGAAAAGATCGTAGTTGTTTTAAGGTTTTGGGAGGTGGCATTTCTAAGATAGCTTTAATCTTTTCCGGGTCGATTTCAATTCCACGATGTCGGACAACGAATCCTAAGAATTTCCCGAGGTGACGCCGAAGGCGCATTTTAAGGGATTCATCTTAAGGTTAAATTGTCTTAATCGTTCGAAAACAATCCTCAAATCATACTGAGTGGTTTTCCTTTACTTTGCTTTCGATGACCACATCATCCACGTAGCATTCGACTCGATTGTGGATGAGATCATCAAAAATTCTTGTCATCGCTCTCCGGTAGGTCGCTCCTACGTTCTTCAGTCCGAATGGCATCACCGTGTAGCAATATACTCCGATCGGCGTTCCGAATGCCGTAAGTTTTTCATCTTCTCGGAGCCATTTTTATCTCGGTCGTATCCCGAAGATCCATCCATGAATGAGAATATTTCATGTGTCAAGCAATGTCGATCATTAATTCGGGATCGGCAGAGGGAATTCATCTTTTGGACATGCCTTGTTTAAATCTCTGAAATCCACACAAATCCCGATCCGACCATTCTTCTTCCCGATCGGTACCACATTGGCTAACCAAGTCGGTATTGTTCTTCACGGACAAATTTAGCGTCTATTAGCTTTTTAACTTCAACTACGACTTGTTGTTCGATTTCTAGACGCATTCTTCTCGGAACCTTGTCCGACCGGAAATAGTAGTAGGATCCACTCCTAGCTTATGGATCGCGACCTCTCGGAGCTAATCCCGGCATCTCATCGTAGCTCCAAGCAAAATAAGTCTTTAAATTCCATTAATAACTTGATTATTTCTTCGGAGTCTTCTTTATCGAGTAAGGAGCTAACAAAGGTAGGTCTAGGCTCTTCGCTAGTACCTAAGTTAACTTCCGTTAACTCATCTATCGTAGATTTGATCTCTTCTTCGAACTCGGTGAGCGTTTCCAATTTGTAAATCTTCAAGTTCTTCCGTAGTTTCCATGTAGTTTTCATTAGACTCGCAAGTGACAACCAAGCAAAATTCGCATCGTCAATCGATCCTACCGTGCCGAATCCGAGACCATGCTTCGAATCGCGGACGACCGGAGTTATTCCATAATTTTTCAAAATGTTGTGATCGACCTTTTGTCCATTGTCGAGGTAAGAAACCACGCCGAATTAAATTTTGAACACAGGGAGAGTACCACTCAAAAGGCAATTCCATTAATTCCGAAGAAGTGACATCTTCAAATTGTACATTATTTTCAGCTTTGGAGGAAGGAGCACCACGATAGAATTTCGATGAGCTTTGCACCGCCGCTACGTACCTCTTTGACCACCATACCCTCGATCTTATTAGAATGGATCGGGGTTGTGGTCATAGTATGTACATAGTGGTTAATCTTCTCGTACATCGATTTATATTCCTCGTTCTTTTCATCTTCGAGAGAGATCCCGAATTGCGGCTTCTTCCGACTTATTGTCGTCGCTTCTTGCTTCGATCTCTTTTTCTTCTTCGAACTATCTTCCCAATCAACATTGATGGCCGGTTTCCTCTCGTCCAACTCGTCTTAACGTCTCCGCCACGACCTCGTCCCCGGCCTCGACCTCGATGCGAGTTGTGGAGAAACCTTCACCATCTCGCTCGTAAGGGAGTGGTGAGTGATCGTTGGACTAGAACTTCGTGTTCTTCGTCGTCCCGAACTTCCTTTCGCTTCATTCGTTATGGTATCTCCGGAGAAGATTGTTTTCTTCGGAGGTGCGTAATAAGCCGCATCTTCATGGATTCCAATTTCATGTACGGAGAATGGTTGTAAGTCACCTTTGATGCACTCGTTCCCCTCCATCGTAGTATTTGATGCACCGATGTAGGGATGATGGTACCATCCGGTTTTCATGTATCCATGGTCGGCCCAGCAGAGCGTCGAATGACGTTTCGAATCGATTATGTGAAATTTCGCGGTTGTCTTTGCTAAGTCACCGGTCTTCATTAGCAGTGTTATTGATCCGAGGGCTCTTTCTCCTTTCTCGGTCGAATCCTCTTAATAACATTTTGTCCGCTTCGAGCTCGCGAGCATCAATTTCCAAGTATGCTAGCGTTCGAAGATTCATTATATTGATTGATGCTCCCGGATCCACCAATACTCCGGAGAGTGTAAACTTCCCAATTGTAACCGAAATGTACAACGGTCTGGTCAGTGGTCTCGTCGTCCAAGTAGTAGGTCATTGTCCGTGAAGGTAACACCTCGTCGTTCCTTTAACGAGCAAACCTCATCTAAGGAATCTCCGGTCATTCGAGCTAAGCAAATTTCTGGATCAAGCAAGGCCTCGATCGAGCTTCTCCATCTCCTTTGATAAGATGAGAGCGTCGTAGATGCTCAGTTCGGTCGGTAGTTTCCTAAGATGGGCTAGCACGTTGTAGTCCACTTTATTTTCATGTGTCTCGATTTCTTCCCGAATGGGTATTTCTTCCGCCGGGTTGGTTCTTCCCGAACAACCACCCGCTTTCCTTTGTCCTTTGGACCCATTCTCGGAGGTAGAACTCTTCCACTTCTTAAGTTGACTTCCGTAATTTCTTCCGAATCCAGTATCGAGTTTGCCGGTGTCTCCTCCCGAATCGGAATGACAGTTCTTCCGGATTAGCTTCGGAGTCCGAAGGCTCTAACTCTATTGTGACCGGAGCTCCTCGAAACTCGCAAATAGATTCGTTGCTCGTTGAACTCTCGTAGCCTCCTTGGTGGATGTCTTCTTTGTCATTGTGATCGTCGAGATCGTGTATGATTCGAGAATTGTTACTTGTATCGGAATCGACGTCCGGACTAGGTTGGTTGTCGCTAGTTACGTAATCGTTAGAAACAATCAAACGTAGCCAACGCCATAACCCTTATCATTATAAGATCCCACCGGAGTGAGCAAATAATCATACAGTAGTCGAGGTTCGAGGGATTTCTCCCCTGAATCGGAAACAACTATCCTAGGATAAGCAGCCCCTAGTCTAGCCTTAAGAGCCTCGGTCTTTTCTTCTTCATCAATTTTCTTCTTTTCTTCAATCGTCTCTTGTCGAGGTGGTTCTTCTATCGCAAGTGATAGTGCCGACTCGACAGTGCTTCGAACTCGAATCGAGGCTCGCACCGAAGTGGTTTGGATGCGATCCAAAATCTTCTTCGAAGACTTTGTCCAAGCGGTAGTCCATCCATCATCGGCCGCATAAGGATCTATCGAACAATGAGATCCGTCGAGATAACATTGACAGAACCTCCTTTCTGGGGTTCCTTCATGTATTCCTTCGGGATCGTTATGTTCCCTTTTCGAAGATTGTCGTTGAGCCAACTTTTGAAGGTAATACAATCTTCTATCTTGTGTCCAAGCATCCGGTGGTAAGGGCAAAAGTTGGGATCACCTTTCTTGTCGACTTCTTCCGGTTTCTTAGGCTCGGCAGCTGGAAATCCGGAGTCTTCATCGATCATGCGAACATTTTCAGCACCGCCTCATTCTCGAACCGATACTCCCCGCTCGAAGCTCCCTTAACGTACGTTGTGGACGAGGCGGTTGTTCATACCGTCGAGATGACCGATAGCCGGGTCGGGGTTGTCGGTAATTCCGTTGAATTTGCCGCGGTCGTTCGGCGGTATTTGTATTGGCCGCTCGCCTTTATCGAGTCGCTGCGACGATCTCGGACTTCTTTTCAAAAGTTTTCACGGGCTTCGTTTGTCCGTTTTGTCTGGTGAAACTTAATTGCTTCGCCTCCTCTTGCAAGCTTCCGGCCTTGCTTAACAACTTCTCGAAAGTCTTAATAGTAAATCCTCGAGGAGAAGTGCTATCGGGCCATGAATGCTCTTAAGTAAAATGCCGATCGCATGCCGTTCTCGTAGCCGTGGCTCACACTTCATACTTAGATTCCTCCATCGAAGTATGTAGTCCACCAAAGTTTCGTTCGGCTTCGCTTCTCTACCACTAAATCACCTATAAGTGATGTGGTGCCGAGCTCCGACAAATCGCTCGATGAAGAGGTTCTCTAATTCGAAAATGTCTTCACCGAACCGTTCGGTAATTCCGCATACCAATCAAAGGCGATCCCCGACAGTGCCGCCGACAAATTGTCGGAAGAGTAAAGCATCACTTCCGCCGCATTGCAACAACCGGCACGAAAATGTGCAACATGCCGTCGAGGGTTTCCGGCTCCATCAAAGGTCTTGAACAGAGGTGGTACGAAGCCTTTCGGATATCGGACGCCGTCGAATTCTTCGGGTAAGGTCTACCCGTCCGAATGGATGTCCCGCTCTTCGATTGTGCCAAGGCTTCTCGCACCTGCTCGTTCCACCATGCTCTCGATATCCTTTTCCGGAATCATGCTTTGTATTGCATCCTTTTTTAATCGATCATCCCCGTTGACGGATGTAATCTCCTTTCCTCCGTCTACAATGTGAATAACTTCGGGGGTGTTTCTCTTTGGGGTTGAACCCGACTCGGAGAGTGGCTAGTGGCCGCAACCATCTCTTCCATCCTTTTTGCCATTCGGGCGATCGTATCATCTTTCTCGAAGCCGTATCCTCATCACTTCCGGCTCCTCTCTTTCGCGGCCGCAGGAGCACCTTGTGAAGCCGACGAAGCTCGTGTTTCAACCATGTTAATTTCTCGCATATTCATCATCCATGAACTCCGACGAGTCGACTTCATCTCCGAATTTTTCTTCTCTTTCTCTTGCTAATCGCCGAATATCGCTCTAGCTTTTCCATAAGCATCTTCTAATGGTCTTTTTGTACATCCTTGCAGTTGTCATGCGATAACTGTCGGGTTTCCTTCTCATGAGTCCCCTTCATTGCGGTAGCACTTTCTTCGGACTCAAGTCTCCTGACGAGACTTTCCTTCTCATGTTGTTGTTTTAATCTTAATTGTCCGGTAGTGGGACGCCATACCATCCTTCTAGCAGCAGAAGGTCTAGAACCTGGATGGTCCGTCGCCCAAATGCTGGAAGGTGGTATCCTCCCTAATTTGTAGTCCTGAAACAACGACAGGTGGACTAGCTTTCATTCTCTTATTCGGCTTTTCTGCAGTGATAGCAGGTTCTACTCGCGGCCCAAGACGGGATTTAGCCGGCACCCGCCCTATCCTTCTTAAAATCTCTGATCCAAGGCATTTTTCTTTCTTTGCTAACTTTCCTATCAGGGTTTACAGTCGAGCAAATGGCGTAATTCTAGCCCTTTTCTTACGGTCGTCGTTGTAATATGCTGGCTGAGGCAATGCAGAAGTAATCTTGCGGACATTTTCCTCGTCCTCTCATGGCGGAGAGGGATGGAACCTACTTCCTCCCAAAAGTGGTATGTATTCAGCAAAGGTGTATACTCGGGCGGCTTCGGGATTTCCTCCGAGAAAGCAACTTCAGCAGACTTCGGCTTCTCTAGCAATCCTTCTACTTTTATTCCTCCTCTCGAGTCCGTGTCGGCGGTGGAATTCTCGAGCCGGACCCGATCTCGAAAACGAAGGTCTCACAGAAGATCCGTACCCTCCATAGTGCTCATCGCAGCTTCGAATTTCCTTCCCTTTAGTTCGGCGAAGCCGGGGTAGGTACGCAGACAACTAGACCAGATGGGAGTAGCAACAACAGTCCTTCCACGAACAACAGATACTCCTCTCGCTGGAATCTTTCGTAGGAGGGAATTCATGAGTCGACTCGAGGTTAAACTCAATCAACGGCTTCTCGCTTCCGGTACTTTACTTGCGAGTGAAAAGAGAGTAACGTCGGGGATTTTGATGTCGGTGTCCCCGAATCCTTGTCCGAATCGAATGATTCCATTATCGAAGCGCTTCGTCCTCGAACACAACTGTGTCCAGTCCGTCGACGAAGGAGAAGATCAGCTTATGGGCTTCCATTTCGTAAGGCGATTCCAAGTGTTAGTCCCCGAATCGTGCTTCTTCTTGTCGTAAAACTTATGACGAAAAAGAAAGAGTCCGAACACATTTCCGTTTATCTTAATGTATTTGTGGTATTAAAAGAAAATTTATTTAGATAATTGTTTTTTCGAAAAGATTTGTTCGTTAGGACGGAGAATTATTAAAAGAAGGAGAGTTGTAGGAAGGGTAAAGGAATTGATTAGGAACCGGAAAAGGAAGAGAAAGTCTTGTAGAAACTTCTCGACCCGCAAGACCGCTCCTAAACTAATACCTATCGGGGGCCCACCCCACCTCGTAAATGAGGTAAAAGGATCTCGAACCTCTCTCGTTTAGGGGTGTCTAAACAAATGGCTCCTAAATCCGAGAGAATGTTGGCTATACTTGTTCAAGGTAGAAATGAACATAGTATTCCAACGGAAAGAAGGGTAGTTTGATCCACTAGGGACATGGATACGCTACCGATTTTTGAAAGTAGAACTATCTGATTAAAATGGAGAGAGGAATTTTCCCCAGCGGAGTCGCCAAAAATTGTCGGCATATTTTCAGGTTTTTGTGTTGTATTTTTGAAAAGAGGGGCCGCCTACAGAAATTGTCGGCAAATTTTTAATTTAATTTTATTAAATAATTTGAAAAAAGTAGTATTTGGTTTTGAAAATAATTTTTAAATTTGAAGATTTTAAGATATGAAATCAAACCGATCTCACATCCCAAATAGTTTATATAAACGAGCACCGCACCACAAACCGTGTATCTATCCCGAAGAATAGACACACTGTTTGGTGATGGGGCTCGATTAAATAAACTAGAAGATTTGTGACATCCGTTTGGTCTGCGAACCAATTTTATAAGCCGACAAGTTCCCCTGCTTAATACAAAGAAATTAAGCAGGGTTTATATTACCTGGGTTCTTAAAATTCCCTATAAGGGCAAGCCCCTATAGCTTAATTACATCTTAAGTGACGGGAATCACCTAAGAAAACTCTCGATAATAATCAGTAGTTTTGCTCTCAAGAATTTCAAAGTTTAAGTTTTCAAGGGATTGAATTTTAGAATTTCAATAGGGAATGGATCAAATTTGGAACATTCTATTTTAGGAATTCAAAAGAAGAGAGGTAGGAGAAATCACAGATTCGAAGTGAACTTCTGTAATTTCCCTACTATCCTATTGTTTGGCTTGAATTTAAGAAGGCCCTAATGTTTATTTAATGTTTTGATCTCGCCAATTTTAATCAATTAGGACTTATATTCGTATGATGTGATCACACAAATAGCCTCGAAGATGTGAGGGTTTATGTCGTATCGGACGACTACCTCGTAATCCTAAGATCGGTTAGGGCTTAATTTGCAATGCAAATGCCTAACAAAAAGATTGAGGATTTATGTTGCACTAGGCAAACTACCTCGAAATCCTATGGCTTCGGTTATTTAATTCTAAGAAAGTTTTGTCGAAGTAGACTCGGGTTTTGCTGATGACGATGGCCGTGCTGCCCACCATGCTCCGAGCTCCTTGTTGTTGCAGAGGTTTAGTTTTAGAAGATTGTAATCAAAAGAGAAGAGAAGAGTTTGGTTTTAGAAATCTTAAAATCCAAGTGTTTTTTATGTTTTAATTAAAACAAATCTTAAAATTGATTATAACAACACCGGTTAAGATCCCACGGTTCCATCCTTCCTGCATCGTTATTTTTATCGGATTCACTTAGTCCAAATGAATTTGCTAAACTCAACTAAATGAGTTCCACACTTTCATTTAGACCGTGGGAAATCCCGTTAACAACACGTAGGTTACATCATCCGAGGTATTCCCGATCATCCAACAAGACGTTTTAATTTAGTTGTAGTTGTAGTTTTGTTGTTTTGTTTGTGATTAAATTTTGAGTTGTTTTATATTTTGAAATGTTGTGGCGGTGAATTTTATCTTGTAATAACTTTTAGTTTAGTTTTGGTTTCAGTTTTAGGGACTATCCTAAAGGTGTGGGTTTTCATGCAACAGTTGTTTATCATGCAAGGAAAGTAAGTGCATTTGCAATAAGGTAAATTGCAAGAAGGTAAATCGCAATAAAATAAAAGCGTACTCGGAGGGTCTTCCCGTCATCCCAAGCCGCACTTAAACACAATTTAGAATATTTAAGCATTTAAAGCAAGTTCCTAGGAAAAGCTATGGGAAGGGTTATGGTTTTCTACCAAGTTCCTAATCCTATACTTAGTCATCTCCTATGACGTCTAGTGTTCTCGTGTTTTGGTTTGAGGACGATTTTCTTCATCAAAGAACAATTAAGTTCAATTGTTCTTATAAATATCCTATCATATCGAGGAAGTGCTTAAGACGAGTCTTAAACATCTTTTCAATACCTCTAGGATTATTTTAAGTCCAAGAGAATTTAATTATACAATGAATCAATCATCCAGTAGTTCAAGTTTTGTTATCTTGCTCGTTGAACTAGGACATTTGAATATCCTATGAGTGAAGTAACACTTCACTTAACACTCGTTTAGGAGTTATGACAACAAGAGCTTTCGAGGGCAAATCGATGTTCAAGTGATTTCAGTGATTCGATTTAATTTTAATTAATGGATTTAAGTTTGGAATAGTTGTTCAAGTTGTTTTAGATTTATTTTTGAATTCTTTATGTCTTAAGTGATGTTATATTTAATTCAATTTAATTTAATTTAATTTAATTTAAGTTTTAATTTTAATTTAATTTTATTTATTTAATTTAATTTTAATTTTATTTTAACTTCGATTTTATTTTTTTAATTTAATTTAATTTAATTTAATATGTTTTAATTTAATTTAATTTAATGTGATTTAATTTAATTTAATTTAATTTAACTTCATTTAAATTTTAATTTAATTTAATTTAAATTTTAATTTAATTTAAATTTTAATTTGGTTTTATTTTTTTAATTTTAATTTAATTTAAATTTTAATTTTATTTTATTTTTTAATTTTAATTTAATATTTTATTTTTTATGCTTTAAGGATGATTTAATTTTAATTGTTAAAGTATTAATTTAATTGAAATTTTAAAAGGATTTAATTTAAATGTTTTAATTTTAATTTAATTTAATGATTAAGTCTTTTAGCATTTTAAATTTTGAATTTGGATTATCATTTTAATTAGGAATTAAATATTATTGAGGTGATTAATTTAGGGATTCTTAGATTAAAGAATAAATCTCTTCCTAATAATATCCCTATTTTAATAATTCCAATTTTTTTTTATTATTCTTCCAAGTTTAAACTATTATTTAATTAAGGTTTATTTTAATTATTTTCAAATTATTTGGTAGGTTTCTACCCTTTAATTACCTAAGTTTCAAACATCCAAAATCAACTTAGTATCAAATATTTTACCCACCCTTTTAATTAAACCTAAAATTTTTAATTATAGGTTAAAATTTTAATTACTATTTTGCCCTTTAAACTTACTAATTTCATAACTCACTAAATTGAGCTTAAATGAATTTGAAATTTTTATGTGACTTCACTCATATGTCAATCAAGACATTAGAGGAGAAAATGTGATTTTTCTGTATTTAATTTATTTATATAATTATTTTTGGTGGAAAATAAGAATTTTCAAGGAAAATTTAATAACATGACCAAGGGAAAGTTTCTGTCCTTAAGAAAATTATGGGACATTCCTAACGACCAGAGGACCACTTGGACCAATTTTGGTGTTTTTTAGAATTATATTCTTTTTATTATAATTATTTTTGAGTTTTGGAGTATTAATTAATTTAAAAATAAAATAAAGGTTGAAAAATGAATTTTATATTTTTCAAAAATCTCTCTGATATCAAGGAGATCAGAGAACTAATTTTTATAATTTTCTTGATTTTTCTTTGATTTATTAGAATTATTTTAGTAGAAATGCTAGAAAATACATTTTTTTTATTTTAAAATTACCTTAGGCTTTAAAATTTAATATCTCATCATAGAGACTTAAGAAAAATATGGGGCTTGTTCCTAAGTGATTAAAATTCAAAATGTGACATTTTGGTGAATTTTATTATTTTTGTGATTTTTATTATTTTTTAATTATTAAAATATTAAAATAATGCAAAAATCAACTTTTTTAGAAAATTAAAATTTTAATTTTCTTAAATTCCCTGATATCAGAGAGGCTCCAAAACCAATTTGGTGAATTTTTGAGAAGTATTTTGAAAGTTATGAATTTTTGAAGTTTAAGTTTGGCTAAATGGCTTAATCAACCCATTTGATAGTAGCTAACCAAGTTCAATTGACTTCAAACTTTTATGGTGGGTTCCTCTGATCCTAAAGGTCAGTGGAGAATTGATTTCAAGTCAATTTGATGTATGATTAGCTCTAATTAATTAAAGCTCCATTTTGGGTGTTTAAGCCAATTAGGGTTATTACAAGCGAGTTAACTCAAAAACCATTTTCCCTAGTGGTCCTCTCGGTCATAAGAAACATCACCAAATTTTCCTAGAATTTATTTCACAACATGCTAATTATTAGAATTAAAATACTCGAATAGTGACCTAGAATTGAAAAATCAATAACTCTTCATAGGGTGGCCTCTGACTTTGGAAAATTCAGGGAATGTTCCCAAATTCAGAGGCTTCAAAAGCCCTATGGTCTCATGCCATGGTGAATTGTACACATGCATGGAGAATTGAAATAGTGCAGAGAGTAAATAAATAATTAAAAATAAAATACTTGAATGAAATTACATGATTTCTTTTCCACATTATTCTCCTCTGTTTACTCGAGCAAGAGGGTATTTTTATTTTATTTTTCTCGATTTTCCTACACAAAGTTATGCATTTTTGAAGTTTAGGGAATTAAATAAATCAAAAATACCCTAATTTCCTACTTATCCACGCGGCGCCACGCCATCCTCGGCAGCCTCCGAAAGGCCACGCGTCGTCTTCTCGATTCGGCGCCGCCATCCGACTCGCCTCTCAGTGGCCCGCGGTTCATGCACCATCGCGTTGTCCGGCTCGATCCGCGACCGTCCGCTCGATACACGCTCGATCCGACGCGCTCCCGTCATCGTCTACGACCGGTGTGCACCCGTGACCGTCAACCTTCTAACCCTAATTTCTCACTCGATTCTCAACGGATTTTCGTGTTCTTATGCTCTATGGATTCGTCTCGAGGAGACGAACACATCCATACGGTAAACATGTATCGAAATCGACTCAAATTAAATAGAGAATCTCTGTAAGCTCGGGAAGAAGAGCGAGTCCATACCTTTGCTCGCAGAAGTGAAGCTTCGATCCGAGAGTTGTGTCACCTTCGATCGGGTCCAAGCAAGCTCCGGATGAAGTCCTCGGGGCTAGTGAATTGTCCAGTATGATTTCGACCACAACCGATTACAAAGCTTCGGAGTCCGGAACGGATGGGTGGCCCGGAGAGGGGCTTTCACCTGGGAACTCCTTCTCTTGACCTCGTGCAGGTGTGGGTGAGTTTAATTTGAATTTGGTGGAGAATTGGGAGATGTCCTGGTTTCTGGGTGGAATTTCGGTCGAGAAATCGGGCTCTGTTGATGGGGATTAGGACAAATTGTCACTGGGATCAACTCGCTCTAAGTGTGGAGAGTGGTCCGGAGCAATTTTGGCAGTGGTTTCAGTAAGGTCTCAGTTCAGCACCTCTCATGGCCGAGAGGAGGTGGTGTTTAAATCAGGAGAGGGTGGAGGGCCTCTCTCGTGGGGGTTTAAGGCTCGGGGATCACCGTGCCAGGTGAGGAGAAGAAGAGCTATGCTGTCCATTCGGGCCGAGACAAGTCAGCAAGGAGAATTGAATTTTTGGCTCCTCCCAAGGTCTCGGCCATGGTGTTTTCCGGCGGCCTGGTGGCCGGCCGGCCGTGCACCGGTCACCATCTTGTTCAGGTGGGTCGTGGTTCGGGTTTAGTGCAATCAATCGGCCATGGACATGTGTAAAGGAGTTTGATTTAAATGGAATGGGAGAAGGCTCATTTTGGCTTGGTTTGGTTCAACTCATGCATTTGGGCTAGGTTCACCATCCAAGGCTTGACCTTGGGCTGAGGGAGAATCATTTAGGTCAGCTGAATTGGGGTAGTGAAGTCCCCATCCATGGTGAGGTGGCTAAGCATGGTATAGTGTGTGACATGCTTAAGGTTAAAAAGGTTTAAGGGAGGTTTAAGAAAGAACCCCCCCTTCTTTCCATAAATGGACTAATGACAAGTCAAAGCCCTCATGGCTTCATGTGGCTTCGAGAATGGCTTGTTCATGGCTCCATTCGGCTTGGGAAAAGTTTAGTCAACTTCATAAAAATGGATTTTAAGGATTTTGGATATTTTGGTGGAAAGTTGGATGAAGCTTTATTTAGAATTATTTGATCATTGGATTAGGACTTAGGGATGATTTTAATTGAATGCATGATGAAGAAGAGTGTCATATGGACTTTGGATGAATTTTTTGGCTTTTGGATTTGGTGGAAGCTGGGCTTTTAAAGGCTTCATGGAAGTGGGCTTTTGGATTTTAAAATGGGCTTTTGGGATGAAAGTTTTGTGAAGGACCATGTCAAATAAATGTTGCAATTGGTTTAGGCATGTGTCATGAGTGGTTTGAAACAAATTTGAGGTGGTTTGGGTTTGAATTGTGTTGAAATTGGGCTTTTTTGGTAAAGTGGCCAATAGTAGGACAAATTGGGTTAACTTGGGGTAATGTTGGGCTAATGTTGAGATTGGTGTAAAATTAATGTTGAGAAATGTTTGTAGGGCTGTTTCAAAGAGGTTTTAACTTTGGTTGGGTTTGGATTTTGGGGTTTGGGCCTATTTGGGTTAGGTTTAGGTGTAGGCCCATGTAAAGAGTTTTGGCTTTGGGTTGAATTTTAGTGGGTTTTGGGTCCAAATTTTGGGTAAATTATGTTAGTGTTTTGTTTTTGGGGATGTTAGGGAAGGTTTAGAAAAGATTTGGGGTTAATTGGAGTTGAATTGGTTTGGTTTGGGCTAAGTTTGGGTCATGGGTCCAAATTGGGCTCTAAGGTCAAAAGTGAAATTGGATTCAAATGCCAATCAAATTGGGCTTGAATTTGGTCTAGATTGGTGTTGGGGATGTTGAATTAAAGTTTAGAATTGAATTGGACCAGAATTTGGGTCAATTGGGTAGGTTTGGTTTGACATTGGGTTAAAATGGGTCAAATTGGGGATTTTGACAAAAGTAAGGTAAATTGACAAAATTTACCCCTAGTGTAGTTGAACAAAATGAAATTGGGAATAGTTTGGATTTTCTGAAATTTGCTGGGAATTTTCTGAATTTTTGGATTTTTGGGTCAAGAGGGGCATTTTGGGTATTTGGAGGGTATTGGGGGTATTTTTGGAATTTTTGGTATTTTTGGCTATGAATGATCAATTTGAGTAATGTGGAATGTTTGGGATTGGTCTTGAGGCATTTGGGTCAGAGGCATTTGGTCGAGGGATTTTGTTATTGAGGTATTGGGGTATTTTGGAATTTTGGTATTGGATGAATGATCAATTTGAGTAATGTGAATGTTCGGATTGGTCTTGAGAATTTTTGGTGATTTGGAGATTTTTTGAAAATTGGGTAATTCAGGTTGTAAAGGCGGTGTAGGGTCCCGGGATTAAAAATCGAAAATTTAGAAAATTGAAGATCGGGTAAATGTAAGTGGAATGAAATCATTTTGGTTGAGCCATGAAGCCATATCAAGCCTAGATGAGCCATGAAGGGACTCATTCGAGGCATTCACTATGTTGTTCCTAACCCTCTAGCCCAAGGGCTTGTGGGTTAAGGACCATCCATGTGAATCACCTGCATGAGTCGAGGTCAAGTCGGGTATGGGTGTGGTTTTAGGAGGTGTGTGAAAGTGTAGTGTATAGGTGTAGTGTGTGTAAGTCAGCCCTTCACCGCACCAGTGCCACCTGTGGATGTCCTAAGGCCAAAGAGTCCTATAGGAACTCATCCTTTAAACTTCCACATTTCGATTTCAACCCTCTAGGTGATTAGGGGTCTACAATCAAGTTTGTGGAGTTTGTAGGGAGTTAAGAGGTGTTTTTTTTTTGAAATTCTAAAAGGTGGGTTCCACTTCTAGTCCTCTAAGATAGTTAAAGGAAAAGCCTAAGGCTAGATCCTAAGTACTAAAGAGAGAAGAGAAGACCTTATCAAAAATGAGGTCAACAATTTTCTTATCGTGTAACATCTTAAATTTCTCTTTATAAATCCTTGCATTTTCATATGATTCATTTCTTATCTCTTCCATCTCATTCAATTGCAATAATCGCTTTTTTCATGCTTCATTCAAATTAAAGTAAAACTCCTTTATCGCCCAATAAGCTTATGTTCAAGTTCAAGAGGTAAGTGACAATGTTTACCATACATTAAATTGTAAGGAGACATTCCGATTGGTGTCTTATAAGCTGTTCTATAAGCCCATAATGCAGAATCAAGTCTATCAACCCAATCAGTTCTTTTAGGATTAACAGTCTTCTCTAAAATTCTTTTAATTTCACTGTTTGATACTTCAGCCATTCCACTTATTTTTGGGTGAGAAGCAGTTGCAATTCTATTTTTGATTCCAAATTTTTGTAGTAATGATTGAATTCTTATATTCCTGAAATGACTTCCACCATTAGTGATAATTACCTTAGGCATTCCAAATCTTGAAAATATCATTTTCTTTAAGAATTTAGAAACACTTTTGGAATCACAGTTTGGTAAAGCAACGACTTCAATCCACTTTGAAACATAATCAACTGCTATTAAAATATAAGTTTTTCCAGATGATGGAAAAAATGGTCCCATAAAGTCTAAACCCCATATATCAAAAATTTCAACTTCCAATATATAGTTTAAAGGCATTTCATCCTTCCTAGATATATTTCCTAACCTTTAACATCAATCACATGTTTTCACGTAATGTCTCACATCTTTAAATAAGTTCGGCCAATAAAATCAAGAATTTAAAATTTTAAATGCAGTTTTATCTATGCCAAAGTGTCCTCCAAAATCGGAATCATGACATTTTTGAATAATAGTAAAAGTTTCCTCAAAAGGTACACATCTTCGAATTATAGAATCTCTTCCAATTTTAAATAAATGAGGATCTTCCCAAATATAAAATTTAGAATCATATTTAAATTTCTTAATAAATTTGTTATCCAATACATAAGGTAAAATATTGTTAACTAAATAGTTAACAATATCAGCATACCAAGATGTTTTACATCGTTGAATAACATATAAAGATTGATCAGGAAATTTCTCATTTATATTTTCTTCCGAAATAATATTATTTTTAATTCTAGACAAATGATCAACAATTTGGTTTTCAGTTCCATTTCTATCTATTATTTGAAAATCAAATTCTTGTAGAAGTAAAACCCATCTTATCAGTCTAGGTTTAGAATTCTTCTTAGATATTAGATATTTTATAGTAGAATGATCAGTATGAACTATGCATTTAGTACCAAGAAGATAAGGTCTAAATTTATCAAAGGCATAAACTATAGCTAGACTCTCCTTCTCAGTTGTAGTGTAATTTCTTTGTGTTCCAGTGAGAGTTTTACTAGCATAATATACAACTTTGAAAACCTTATCATATTTTTGTCCTAATACAGCTCTAATTGCAAAATCACTTGCATCACACATTAATTCAAAAGATTATTCCAATTAGGTGCAACAATGATAGGTACAATTATTAGTTTTTCTTTTAGAATATCAAAATAATTAATACATTCTTTGTTAAATTCAAATTTCGCATCTTTTTCCAATAAATCACAAAGAGGTTTAGCAATTTTAGAAAAATCCTTTATGTATCTTCTATAAAATCCAGCATGACCTAGAAAACTTCTCACATCAGTAACAGTGGTATTAAATTAATTAAAGCTCCATTTTGGGTGTTTAAGCCAATTAGGGTTATTACAAGTGAGTTATCATCAAATACAAATTTCTCCTGAGGATCAAGATAAAACTACATTTACTAGTCCTTATGGAACTTTTGCTTTTCAAAGAATGCCTTTTGGATTATGTAATGCACCTACAACATTCCAAAGATGTATGATGTCTATATTTACTAAATTAATTGATAATGGAATAGAAGTATTTATGGATGATTTCTCTGTATTTGGAACAACATTTGACACATGCTTAAATCATCTTGAAAAATTATTTGAAGTATGTGAGAAAAATAATTTAGTTCTTAATTAGGAGAAATGTCAATTTATGGTTACAGGCGGCATTGTATTAGGGCATAAAATTTCAGAAAAAAGCATGGAAGTAGACCCTGTAAAAATTCAAGTTATAGCTAAATTACCACCTCCAACTACGGTGAAAGGGGTAAGAAGTTTTCTTGGACATGCTGGATTCTACAGACGTTATATTAAAGATTTTTCAAAAATTACTAAACCTCTATGCCAACTTCGAAAAGGACAAGAAATTTGAATTTACAACTCGAATGCCTGAATGCTTTTGAATTATTAAAAGATAAATTAATTACAACACCTATAATAGTTTCACCTAACCTGGAGAAACCATTTGAGCTTATGTGTGATGCTAGTGATTATGCTATAGGAGCAGCTTCCGGGCAAAGATACGATAAGATTTTCAAAGTTATATACTATGCTAGTAAAACTCTAAATGATGCTGAAATAAATTATACAGTTACTGAAAGAGAATTATTAGCAGTTGTATATGCTTTTAATAAATTTCGGCATTATCTAATAGGAACTAAATGTATTGTACATACTGATCATTCTCCTATAAAATATTTAATGCAAAAGAAAGATTCTAAACCAAGATAAATCAGATGGATATTATTAATGCAAGAATTTGATTTTGAAATCATTAACAAAAAGGAAACTGATAATCAAATTGCAGATCATTTATGAAGATTAAAAAATCATGAATTATCTGAAACTGATAAGGAAATTTTAGACAGTTTTCCTGATGAACAACTTTATAATATTAATGAGTTGAAAATACCTTGGTATGCTGATATAGTAAATTATATTGTAAGTGACATTTTACCACCTATGTTAACTTTGCAACAACAGAAAAAATTAATTCACGATACTAAAACATACTTTTGGGATGAACCATACTTATATAAGCAATGTAAGGATTTAATCATTAGAAGATGCGCACCTTATGAAGAAACTGAACCAATCATTCAAAAATGTCATGACTCTGATTTTGGAGGACGTTTTGGGAAAGATAAAACTGCGTATGAAATTCTACAATCAGGATTTTACAGGCCTACTCTATTTAGAGATGTATATAGATATATAAAAACCTGTGATAAATGCCAAAGAGTAGGCAACATATCAAGAAAAAATGAAATGCCTTTGAATTTTATATTAGAAGTTGAAATTTTTGATGTTTGGGGATTAGATTTCATGGGACCTTTAATTCGTTCATTTGGAAACTCATATATATTAGTAGTTGTTGATTATGTTTCCAAATGGATTGAAGCACAAGCTTTACCTAGGTGTGACGCTAAAAGTGTTTCAAAATTTTTAATAAAAAATATTTTTACTAGATTTGGAATGCCGAGAGTGATTATCACTGACGGAGGAACTCATTTAAGAAATAAATATATTCACAAACTAGTAGATAAATATAATAATATGCATAAGATATCAACTGCTTATCATCCACAAACTAGTGGATTAACTGAAGTTTCTAATCGAGATATTAAGCGTATATTAGAAAAATCTATAAACCCTAATAGATTAGACTGGTCTATAAGACTAGATACTGCATTATGGGCATACAGGACTGCTTATAAAACTCCGATTGGAATGACTCCTTACAAGCTTATATATGAAAAAACTTGCCACTTACCAGTTGAATTAGAACATAAAGCATATTGGGCGATTAAAGAATTTAATTATAATATGAAAGAAGCTGGTGAGAAAAGATTGTTGCAATTAAATGAATTGGAAGAATTAAGAAACAAATCATATGATAATGATAGGATTTATAAAGAAAGAATGAAATTATTGCATGATCGGAAGATTAATCAGAGAAATTTTGAACCAGGACAAGTTTTTCTTTATAATACTAGATTGAAATTATTTCCTGGGAAATTGAAATCTCCATGGTTAGGACCTTTCACCATAACTCAAATATTTTTATATGGAACTATAGAAATTGAAGATCCAAAATCAGGACATAGATTTAAGGTAAACGGACATAGATTAAAACCATATTTTGAAGTTAGAAAACCAAATTTTAAAGAGGTTTTAATGCTTAGTCAACCTGATTACTAATTGAATTAGGTCGGGCTGACAACATTAAACCAAGAGCTTTATGGGAGGCAACCCATAGTAGTCTTTTATTTTAATTATCTACAAATTAGTGAGTCTATATTATTAAAACAAATCTTACTACTCAAATGTTTTATAAGAATCATCACAAAGTTGAACCTATAAGATAAGATCAGAAAATATTCGGACCAGAGCGAAATTGGACAATTTTACGAAATCTCGCCGACAACGAGATCTCGTGTAAAATTTAAGTCAGTTCTATAACTAGCTCGCCGACGGCGAGAAACTTCCCGCCGACGGCGAGGTTGTTGAAAATTTGGTTTCTTAAAGATTTTTCGTGCGGTTTTGGACGAATCTAAGCCATTTCTTCGTAGCAAACTATCCCAAATCCAAATTTTCACTGTTTTCTTCCTTAGAAATGAGTAGAGACCAATCCTTTCAATCCGAAATGGCCACCAAACTCTTAGAAACCATAAAAACTGATGTTTTCAACCGAAGAAAATTCGTCGCTCCGAGAGGCGCAGCGTATCTTCAACAAAGGCTTGATGAAGAAAAGACTTATTAAAGAAAGAGGATTTGTCAACAGAGGAGTAGAGAATTTCACTACAAAAATCGAAGAAATGATCGCACAACGGCATTGGGAGGTATTTTGTTATACGACATCTGCTGTAGTTATTCCAATTGTTAAAGAGTTTTACTCTAATTTACATGCGATCAACAATGGAATGTCTACGTCGAGGAAGATGGGTAACATTTACTCCTTAAAGGGTAAATGAATTATTTTCTATAGAGAATACCTCTGTTTGCCATTATTCCAACTTTGTGCCTTCAAGATACAATATGAACGAGATCTATAGATATCTGACCGACGAACCTGATGATTGGGAGTTACATGAAGACGGATATGTTAGTTTTTCTGCATCACTTCTTAACACTGTCTCGAAGCATTGGCATTTCTTTATATCATCAAAATTATTACCTACTATGAGGGTAAATAAAGTTTCAAAGGAATGCGCTATTTTAAACTACTGTATTCAAATTGGATTACCTATCGATGTTGGATCAATAATAGTAAAGTCTGCATTGGGATTGATTGTGCATGGGTCAGTGCATGGACTTGGACTCCCATCAACTATTTTTGCTTTATGCAGTCAGTACCAAGTTTCTTATGAAGCTTGGGAAAAAGTACTTCTACCATGGAAACCACTGGATCCTACTGATATGTTTCCAACTTTGGATAACTATGATGAGATTACCATTATTTCTGACAGAGCATCACAGAACAATCCTTTAGCAAGGCCCTTGACTGATAAAACTAATTTCATTTTGAAGAAGATTAAAGGATTGGAGAAAGAATTGAAAAATGTGATGAATTCCATAGACAATATCTCTGATATGTTTGATCACATTGACTGGAGAATGAAGGAGCACTTTGATCATACTTGGACATCTGGAGGTCAGTTTTATTCATCTACTAAGATAGAAAGGATGGATTAATAAAGAATATACTGCAGAATTCCCTTTCAGGCCTTTCAACATTTTATTTGTGCACCTGCGTCGCATCGAAAATATTAGAGAAGATGTTAGTTCAGACACTGGAGAGGAGGAAAGATTTCTATGTTTATGTCATATATTTATGTATATATGTTTTGATTTGGATTTAGATTTTATTATGAGTCGAACTTTGATTTGATCATCTCAGAATTGATGAGATTTTATGTAATTGTTATGTCTCAGCATTTAGAGTTTTGTGGTGTGAATTGCGATGCTGAGTATTATGGATTTGAACATTTAAGTTAAGTATGTGTTAAGTTGTTAGTGTGAAGTTTGTAAGTTTCATGGATTTCATATATAAAGTTATATTGTTTGTGTTGTGTGAACTTTTTGTGAGTTTAAGTATCAAATCATCATACTATTATTAAATTAAGTGATCGGAAGATTGATTAAAGGCAAATCGAGGTTAAAAATGATTAACGAATTTCAAAAAATTAAAAATTTTGGGATCTCGCAGACGGCGAGAATTATCTCGCCGACAGCGAGAAAACCCGCTGACAGAGATACCGATCTCACCGACGGTGGATTTTTCCCGAAACTTTTGCCTTATCAAATTAATTATCTCACCGACGGAGAGAAAAATCTCGCTGACAGCGAGATCGCAAAATGACCTATATTTGACCGGTCAACCGACACAATTCATCATCCCTTTCCTCAAATTTTCGAAAAAACCGACTTAGGGTTTGAGAGATCTCGGATTTGAAGCGATTTCAAGACTTTTTGACACCGGATTTCATCTTCTCTCGGTAAGAGCTACACTCCTATGCAAAAATTTTTGATTTTCACCATGGATTTCTTCTACATTGGGAAATTTTGGAAAAATTCGAAATGTGGAGAAATTACTTAGAAGAAATCCATGGAGATTGATTTAAATCATTTTTAGATGTTGTAGGAAGCCATCTTATTAATATTTGGAAGTTCAGTTAGAATTTTTTGTGATTTTTATAGATCGAACAAATGGATCCTAGAAAAAAATGAAGAGTGGATTACGACACTGACCGATTCATCAATGCACGAGCGTAAAATCGATATTTTGAAAATATTCAAGGAAGGAAGTGCATTGCGGATCGAGTTTTCAAGAATCCAGGAGGAGAAGTTGAGCGTGTTATAAAGGAACGAGGATGGGAAAACTTATGTTATGTTTCATATAGAGTAGCTATGGAAGTAGTAAAAGAATTCTCTACAAATTTGATGAAAATCGAGGATGCACCGGTAAAGGTATGGGAATTTATGGTTGAATTCCGCGCTGCAAGAATAAACTTGTTCTATGAAGTTCATGATCTGTATACTAGCGAGTATGATACTTTCGGTACTACAGAAGGACCTCTGGAAGAAGTTATAGACTTTCTCATTGACGGGAAAGGTGTTTGGAAGATTAAGCAGCGAGATAGGGTAAATTTCCCTCTTTCTATGTTAAATGCAATCTCTGAAGCCTGGCATTATTTTAATTTCTCTACATTGTTACCCACTTGTTACCATAGTGAGGTAACAAGAGATTTAGCAATTCTAAACTTCTGCATTCAGAACAAAAGGAGCATCAACATAAGTAACATTATTTACAGAAATGTCTTAGCCACTACTCGAAGTGAGAGTGGAGGAGGATTGGGACATCCTGGTTTGATTTTTGCGCTCTGCCAACTCTCTGGAGTTGAGGCCAGAGAAGATTAGGAATGGATAGAGCCCATGAAAGCTATCACTCCCACCAATATTAAGACTTATGAATCCCATGAGGGATGGAGATCAGGAACGAGGAGTTACATCCCTTCATCAAGTAGAGATATTACCTCTACTAGTTATGATCCTCCTCAGCCCACCACCCCTACCCTTCAAGATCTATTGAATGAGTTAACATTGAGTAGAAGAAGTTTTGAGCAGTTTGGAGAGACTATGGAGAGAAGATTTGATCATCTGGATCACAGAATTGATGGATTGGAAAGAAGACATGATTACGATAGTGAATATCTCCAGCATCATTCAGAATATGAATTTGCCTACTACGAAGCTGAACGTCGCTATAGGAGTGGTGATTTAGATGTTGTCTTTCCTGAGTGCCCCCGTTATTCACAGTACCAGCCTGCTCCGCCTTCTCAGCCTCGAGATCAGGGAGATGACATAGCTTGGGATTTTAATGCAGAAGATTAGAGCTTTTGTTTAGTTTACTTAGTTTGTTTAAATTTGTTGTTTTGAAAACTTTGTTATTCTGTGTGCAATATTTCAGTACTTTCTGTTGACTATAGACATGGTATGTTTGTTTGTTCGCTTGAGCTATGATATTAGAATTCTTATGTGTGTTAAATTAGTTTGCAATTTTTTTTAGATGTTAGTTTAAAGTTTTTATAAGTTATGAAGGTTAAACTTTGTTTAGGATGTTTTAATATGTTTTAAAGTAGATTAGTTGATTGTATGTATAGTAATAGATTAAGTTTTCAATTGTTATGTTTGATACTTATTTTAAAAAAATTTTCACCCCAGCATTTCTTTTAAATATTATATATGTGTGGAAGAGTACTAACAGTACAGGTTATGTAAGTAATAAAAAAACCTGCAAAAATTTCAAAGAAAAGAAATACCTAAAGCTCAAAGGTATGATGAATTTTATTATATACTTTCCTTTTTTCATTATTTAGTATAGATAGAAAAATTTAAGTTTGGGGGAAGGTAAAAATACAAATTTAATTATTAAAATTATTCTCAAATTCTATTTTAAAAAATTAGTATTAAATGATTTTCTATAAGTAGTTTTTCAATTCAATAAACATGAATTACTTTATTTAATTATTATATAAAGTTAAATAAAATGTTTCTAATAATTCAATTAATTAATGGAATAAGATATTTGGTTAAAAGGAATAAGAATATAGTAACTATTTAAAGTAAGGAATACTATATTCTAAAAATTGAAAATTCTTAAGAATTTAAGTGAAAAAGAAAGGATAAAAACTCAATGAAGTAAAGGCTATGAAATATATATAAGCAAGGAAAGATTTTAAGTTTCAAATTTAGGAAGAGAAATTGAAGTTCAAAATTATTAATAGAATATCCAGATACAGTAATCCTCACTTGAAAAAAAGAAAAAAAAAAGAGAAAAAAGAAAAAAAGAAGAAGAAAGAGAAAAAGAAAAATATAAGTGAGGAGAAGCTTGAGGAGATGCCTTATCAAAAATTGGCTTCAATGGATTCAACCTAAAAGGTAGAACTTAATTATATTTCTAAACTTATATATATATAAATTAGTATTTTACTAAATAGTGTTTTCTTGAACTTCATATCATCTAAATATCTTAAGTAATTTACTCTTTTAAATATAGTCATTCCTGAAATAAATAGAAAACTAGAAATCTTAGACCTGACAACTAGATAATCTTATATTTATAAAGTTAATTTAATTACTTAGAAATATTTCTATTCAACTTTACTATAATATTGTTTAAATTTAATTCATAGTATATCTGAATTGAAAAATTCTATTATGGAAATCATTATTTTTATTTAGTATTAAAATTACTTGAGGACAAGTAATAATTAAGTTTGGGGGATTTTGATCACAGAAAAAATTCATTAAGAAATTCATATCTATTTTTGATGAAATTGCACTTTAAAGAAATGTATTTTCTTTATTTTACTGCAAGAATGAAGATTTATAAGTGATGGAAGCAAAAAAGCATGAAATGGAGCAAATTTGGATCAAAAGGAAGAAATTCATGCAAATTGAACTAAGTCGCCGACGACGAGATCGAGACCGTCGACGGCGAGATTACTAAGGAGAATTTCTGAAGGATTTATAACTACCTTGCCGACAGCGAGCCCGAGCCCGCCGACAGCGAGATCGCGCGGTTTGAAGGCCTTCTAGAAGCTCCGCCGATGGCAAGACCGTTTCCCGCCGACGGCGAGATAGTTCAAAATGCAAATACTTTGAACCTGGACACTTTTTGAAGAGGTGATTAAGCACCCCTTGGACCTTTGCCTACCTCTATAAATAGAGGCTGAATTCTAGTGTCTTAGTGTGTCTATTTTAGTGAGTCTGAGTGTATTTAGTGAGTTTATTAGTTTAATTGAGTGCTATTTAGTTTGTTGTAATAGATGGAAAAGTCAAAGGAACTTCAAGGAGTCTGCTTGGGGAGGAAATTAAGATAAGTATCTTTGTTTATTGTTGTTGTTAACTTTAAATTAAATCCATACTTTGTTTTATTCCCATGCATTCTGAGTAGTTTTCTTAGTCTTTCTCCTTGTTTATGAAAATTATGCGAATTGATGAAATTAAATTGAAGTACCTAATATATTAAAATAAATTGTGATAATTTTTACTTAAAACTTAATTTACTTTCAATCTGGCCAATTGAGTAGTTAAAATATGTTGAATTATCAACTAAAATTACATCCAATATTCAGGGATGTCAAAATCCTTGGAAGGAGGGTGCAAATAAATAGGGAAATATTATTTATCGGATGTAGAATTGGACATTTTAGTGTGACAGACTAAAATATTCAATTTCGTCCTATTGTTCGAGAGCCGAAGTGTATATGTTAGCCCTCGGAGTGAGGGGAACGTGGGAGCTCCGAAGTGGCAGCAAGTATCCTCCCAGCCTTAGCTGCAGATTCGCAATCAAACATAGGATTAGTCAATGTTCTTTGCACCTGGACCAAAGGGTAAAGAATAGGAATGTTCCTATTTGTCACAATACAATTTAAGAATTCTATTTAAAATCATCATTCACTTAATTTTCTAAAAAACATGGAGAAGGGTGCTTTTTCTTAATTATTTAAATCAACTTTATTTCAAGCATTATTTTACTTTAGTTTGCTTTAGTTTCTTTAAATTTCCGTCTACTATATTAGTAAGTAATTCCTTTAAATTTAGCTGATAATAATTCTGTTAAAAACTTCCCTGTGGGATCGATAACCAGGACTCCACCATAGCCCTGTATTACTTGATACGATACGTATAATTGCGTAGAATCCACATTAAACCTTAAATCATTAAATATATATATATTAAAGTGGAATCAAATTATTGGTGCCGTTGTTATAAACATAAATTGCAAACATATTAAAAAGTGGGTCACCTGTCGAGCCGGCACAATCACTTGCGATTGAAGAACCGCCCCAGAAGGAGGAGAAGATCATGGAAGAAAAGAAGACCGAGGCTCCGAAGGATAGACTAGGGGCTGCTTATCCTAGGATGGTTGTTTCCAATTTGGGGGAGAGAACCCTCGAACTCCTGACTCTGTATGATTATCTGATTGCTCTGGCAGGATCTTATAATTATAAGGTTTATGGCGTTGGCTACGTTTTGACTTTTCTAATGATTACGTAACTAGCGATAACCGGCTTAATCTGGATCTCGATTGCAATACAAATAACGATTCTCAAATCATACATAACCTCAATGACCACAACGAAGAAGATGTTCACAAAGGAGGCTACGAAAGCTCGACAAGCAACGTATCCATTTGCTAATTCTGAGGGGCTCTGATCACGATAGAATTAGAACCATCAGACACCGAAGCAACTTCAGAAGAGCCAGTTCTTCCAATTCAAGAGGATACATCGGCAGATTCAACACCAAATTCAGAAGAAATAACTGAAGTAAATTAAAGAAGTGGAAAAGTTCTACCCCCGAGAATGGGTCTAAAGGATAAAGGAAAGCAGGTGGTTGCTTAAGAAGAGCCAACCCCGACAGAAGAATTCCCCATTCGGGAAGAAACCGAGGAACATGGTAATAAAGTTGACTACAACGTGCTAGCCCATCTTAGGAAGCTACCAGCCAAACTAAGCATATACAACGCTCTGATCCTGTCAAAGGAGATGAGGGAGGCTCTGATCAAGGCGTTACTTGATCCAGAGATTTGTTTAGCCCAAATGGTCGGTAATTCCTTAGACAAGGTTTTCTTGTTAAGAGAACAGCGAGGTGTTACCTTCACGGACAATGATCTATTACTAGGAACAACAGATCACAACCGACCGTTGTACATTTCAGTCACTATTGGAAAGTTTACGCTCTCCAGAGTGTTGGTTAATTCGGGAGCATCAATCAACATAATGAATCTTCTGACGCTAGCATATTTGGAAATTGATGCTCGTGAGCTTGAAGCAGACAAGATGTTATTAAGAGGCTTCAATCAAAAAGGAGAAAGAGCTCTTGGATCGATAACACTACTAATGAAGACCGGTGATTTAGCAAAGACAACCGCAAAATTTCACATAATTGATTCTGAGACATCGTTCTACACTCTACTAGGTCGACAATGGATCCATGAAAATTGGATGGTACCGTCGTCACGGCACCAGTGCATAAAGTATTACGATGGAGGAGAACAGTGCATCAAAGGTGACTTGCAACCATTCTCCGTGCACGAAATTGGAATTTATGAAGATGCAGCCTACTACGCGCCTCCAAAGAAAACAATCTTTTCCAGAAATACCATACCAAATGAAGCAAAAGAAATTCAAGACGATAAAGAACCTGAAGTTCTAGTCCAACAGTTACTCACCACTCCCTTACGGCGAGATGGTGAAGATT
Organism: Papilionanthe hookeriana x Papilionanthe teres; assembly: GCA_022702705.1. Taxonomy (NCBI): domain Eukaryota; kingdom Viridiplantae; phylum Streptophyta; class Magnoliopsida; order Asparagales; family Orchidaceae; genus Papilionanthe; species Papilionanthe hookeriana x Papilionanthe teres. The sequence continues at coordinate 154,664,626 of CM040428.1, read as the reverse complement.
TCTCCGGAACTCGCACCCGAGGTCGAGGCCGGGGACGAGGACGTGGAAGAAATGTTGGAACAGTTGGACAGAAGAAACCTGTCATCGATGTTGTTTGTGAGAATAACTCTGAAGAAGAAGAAGAAATCAAGAAAGAAGCAACGACAATAAATTAAAAGAAACCACAGTTCAAGATCTCTCTCGAAGATGAAAAAAATGAAGAATACAAATCAATGTACGAGAAGATTAACCATTATGTACATACTATGACCCTGACCCCGATCCATTCTAATAAGATCAAGGGTATGGTGGTCGAGGAAGTGCATGGTGGTGGTATTAAACCAATCAAGTTTTACCGTGGTGCTTCTTCTTCCAATACTGAAAAAGATGTACAATTTGAAGATGTTACTTCATCTGAATTAATGGAACTACCTTTTGAGTGGTACTCTCACTATGTTCAAAATTTAATTCAACGTGGTGTCTTACCTCGACAATGGACAAAAGGCCGATCACAACACTTTAAAAAATTATGGAATAATGTCGGTCGGCCTCCCAATTCAAAACATGGTCTCAGATTCGGCACAGTAGGATCAGTTGATGATACAGGATTTTTCTTTGTTGTCACTTGCGAATCTAATGAAGATTGCTTGGAAGCTTCAGAAGATCTTGAGGTTCTACCAATCAACGACGCTCCACCAGAATTTGAGGAAGAAATCAAATCTACAATAGACGAGTTAATGGAAGTTAACTTAGGTACTAGCGAAGAGCCTAAGCCTACCTTTGTTAGCTCATTACTCAATAAAGAAGACTCTGAGGAAATAATCAAGCTACTAATGGAATTCAAGGACTGTTTTTCTTGGAGTTACGACGAAATGCCAGGATTAGCTCCAAAAGTCGCAGTTCACAAGTTAGGAGTAGATCCTACTTCTGTTCTCGTCAGACAAGCTCACAGAAGAATGCGTCTATAAATTAAGCAACAAGTAATAGCTGAAGTTAAGAAGCTAATAGACACTAAATTTATCCGTGAAGAACATTATCCAACTTAGTTAGCCAATGTGGTACCAGTCAAAAAGAAGAATGGTCATATCAGAATCTGTGTGGATTTCAGAGATTTAAATAAAGCATGTCCAAAGGATGAACTTCCACTACCAATCCCATAACTGATGATCGACATCGCTTCGACGCATGAAATCTTCTCATTTATGGATGGATCATCGGGATACAACCAGATAAAGATGGCACTATAAGATGAAAAGCTTACAGCCTTCAGAACGCCGATCGGGGTGTATTGCTACAATGTAATGCCATTCGGGCTAAAGAACGCAGGAGCAACATACCAAACAGCGATGACCAAGATTTTTGAGGATCTCATTCACAATCAAGTCGAGTGCTACATGGATGATGTGGTCATCAAAAGTAAACTAAAATAAGATCATCTGTATGATTTGAGAATTATTTTCGAGCGGCTAAGACAATTTAACCTTAAGATGAATCCCTTAAATTACACCTTCGGCGTCACCTCCGGGAAATTCTTTGGATTTGTTGTCCGACATCACGGGATTGAAATCAATCCTGAGAAGATTAAAGCTATTTTAGAAATGCCTCCTCCCAAAACTTTGAAACAACTACGATCCTTTCAAGGGAAGTTGGCATATCTTCGACGCTTTATCTCGAACTTATCAGGTAGGTGTCAGCCCTTCTCGTCATTTGTTAAAAAGGACGCCAAATTCGTTTGGGATGAGAAATGCCAGCAGGCTTTCAAGGACGTTAAGCAATATTTAATGACACCTCCTGTCTTAGCAGCTCCAGTCTCATGTATACCGTTGATACTTTATACCGCAGCTTTAGACGACTCCCTTGGAGCCCTGCTAGCGCAAGTCAATGATGAGGGAAAAGAAAACACTCTCTACTACTTAAGTCGTCGTCTAATCCCGACGGAAGTAAAGTATCCTCCTATTGAGAAGCACTGCTTGGCCCTGATCTTCGCCGCACAGAAGCTCAGGCATTACATGCTTTCTCATAAAGTCAACCTTATTTCGAGAGTTAATCCATTGCAATACTTGATGACCCGACCGATGCTTTCTGGAAGACTTGCCAGGTGGTCGATGATACTATTGCAATTTGACATAACTTTCGTTCGCCTTCGCGCTGTAAAGGGACAAGTCCTAGCAGACTTCCTCGCAGCACACCCTTTACCAGCAGATTCACCTCTCGACGACGATTTGCCTGACGAGTAGATAATGAGCCTAGAAGACCCTGATGATCAACTTTGGGAACTATACTTCGACGGTGCGTCCTCAACATAGAAGAACAAAGAATTGCAAACAATAATGCCCGGTAAGGCAGGAATCAGACTAATCTTAATAACACTGGAGCGGGGGATGTTAAGATACTCCTACCACTTAACAGAACCGTGTACAAATAACGAGGCAGAACATGAAGCCCTCAAAACCAGATTGAAATTAACCATTGAGATGGGAATAACGGACATCAACATCTACGTAGATTCTCACTTGATCATTTAAGAGGTCGCCGGACAGTACAGAATTTTAAAGCCAAGACTCGAGCAGTACTTTCAGTATGCCATAAAATTGTTGGAACAAATTCCAAACGTAACAATCTACAAGATTCCCAGAAAAGAAAATGCTCTCGCCGATGCGTTAGCCAGTCTTGCAAAGGAATTTGCTCGCTCGCGAGATGAGTCGATTAATGTTTCAGTTCAAGGACGACAAGTCCTATCACAGCTCGACATGGATACAATACACAAATCAGAAAAAGCAGAAGAAACAATTACAGCAGAAACAGAAAATACAGAAGATTGGCGGCGGCCATTAATAGACTACTTGCAGACAGGAAAACTACCGGATGATAAGTCATTAGCCCATCAAATTATGAAAAGAACTCTGTCTTACGCATTAATAAACAATACATTATACAGAAGGTTTTTTGATCAGATGTGGCTAAGATGCCTGAGCGAGTCCGAGGCTCGTGAAATTGTCGAAGAAGTGCATTCAGGACTTTGTGGCGCTCATCAGTCGGGTCCGAAAATGAAAATAATGATTAAAAGACTAGGGTACTACTGGCTCTCGATGAAGACCGACTATATGAAAGTTGCTAAAAGTTGTCACCAGTGCTAAGTGCACGACGTGGTTCTACACCAACCTCCAAATGTGCTACATCCGACAATCGCGTAGTGGCCATTTGAGTGTTGGGGCACATATATAGTGGGTCCGATAGAACCACCTTCTTCAAGAGGACATCGCTTTATTCTTGCAGCTACAGACTACTTTTCTAAATGGTCAGAAGCTATACCACTCAGAGAAGTGAAAGCACACCACATGCTACAGTTTTTCATGAACCAAGTTGTCTACCGTTATGGGGTACCACGCAGGATCTTTTGAGATAATGGGTCCGCATTCAAAAGTACCAAGATCAACAATTTTGTCAAAAGGCACGAGATCGATTGGTGACACTCAACGATCTACTACCCAAGAGCAAACTGCTTGGCCGAGGCTTTTAATAAAACTCTCGTTCAAATTTTAAATAAATCTTTGGACGACAACAAGAGAAATTGGCACGAGAAGTTGTTAGAAGCCTTGTGGGCCTACAGGACAACTTTTAGGACTCCTACTCAGTCTATGCCTTACACTTTAGTGTACGGGTCCGAGGCCGTCTTGCCCCTGGAAGTTCAGCTTCCGTCAGTCCGAATTGCGATTGCGTGAAAAGATCACTACGAGAAGAAAATGCCGGACTACGACTGGAAGAATTGGAAAGCTTGGAAGGGAAAAGATTTTCCACACAGCAGAATTTGGAACTGTATCAAGCCAAGATGATCCAGGCCCATGATAAACTGTCCGCCCAGGAACTTTCAAAGTCGGTGACTTGGTCTTGGTTCTCAGAAGACCTATTCTTGCACATCGCAAGATAGGTGGTAAATTTGAACCAACATAGGAAGGGTCGTTCGTGGTCGAGACAGTCTACTCAAAAGGTTCCTACCAGCTTGTGAACTGCGTGGAGAATGACCCATGCTTCCAATCAATGGAGGGTATTTAAAGAACTATTACACAACCTGATGTTTCGAAGGGTAGCCTCTAAAATAGAATCTTATCCCTAGAAACACGGGTGAAGTAATCACTTTGTGACTGGGTCCGAACCCAAAACAAAATAAAATGGATGATAAAAAAAAATCTCATCAACAAAAATGTTAAAAAGAAAACATGGGAAATCATAATAATAAAATGTCAATCATTCCTTTTAAATCCATTCATTCCTGATATTTTCTCATCTCTTCCTTCTTCCTTTAAATTTAAAAGAAGTGAATAAGAATTTTTAAGTGTTTTTCTTATTGTTCTTGTTCTTAGTACAGCCCCTGATCCTTTCCTTTTTTTTTCACAGGAAAATGTCGAACGTGCGGTTGGTTCTAAACTTTAGAAATGGCGTGAGTCTAGCACTTGCTGAAAAGAGGGTGAGGGATGGAGCAGTGATAGAGATTGACTCAGACTTCACACCAGCCAGCTTACAATACGAAGAAAATGATTGGATCCTTGTTGATCGAAAAGAACTACACAGCCAAACAATGATGAAAATGGGTGGCCCGAGCCACCAATCCAGTAACAAGAAAAGAAAAGCAAACGCCCTGCATGCAACCGGAGAAGATAAGAAAGTTAAGTCCGTGGTTGCCACAGCAGAGGGTAGGCTTGTCAGCGCTATACCCGCAAAAATTCAAGGAGTAGGGAGAGCTACTCTCACTGCTACCCAGAGAAGAAATAAGAATCGTTGCATTCGCAAAATATTGACCAAGTTAGCAGAAGATCAACATGAGCAGACAGTGGATACTGTCAGTGAAAATGCTCCAAGGAGACCGGTTCGTCAGGAACCAGAAAGAAGAAAGTCAATTCCAAGAAGGTCGGAACAAATAAAAGAAATACCAAGAAAAGTAGAAATAGAGTCGGTACCTCGACGCCGAGCATATGTACCGGATCCGAAGAGTCTTGTTGTGAAAGCAACCCCGGAGGATGTCCCTACAAAGACTATCCCCGAGGAGCCGAGACATGTAGAAGAACGTGCTGGGGTTGAGCCATACATCCCGCAGTATGTTACTAGACACCGAGGACTTCAGATAATCCCGGAATTTGAGCTGGAGAAAATGCAACTAGTTGAGAAAAAAAACTTTGAATACTTTGAAAGAATCGGAAACAAGAGGGTCAACATCTTGGAGGGCCTCGAGCTGCATACAGATGTGTTCTCAGATTATGAGTAACAACAAATTGTAGACTGCATCCTCGAATTATAGAAAATGGGTCGAGCTAGCCGCCTAAGAGAAAAGACATATTCAGAACCCCGAAGATGGATGCCAGGAAAGGGAAGAGTTACAATCCAATGTGGATGTTGCTACAATTTAGCCACGGACAGGAAAGGAAATCCACCAGGGATACTCCATCGCAGTGAGGTGGATCCAATGCCAAGAGTCATCAAGAGAATGGTGAAAAGAAAGATAACATGGAGGGTACTGCCTGCAGATTGCATACCCAACTGCTGGATTATCAACATCTACAAGGAAAGCGACTGCATACCTCCGCAAATAGACCATCATGACTTTGTTAGATCCTTCTGCATAGTGTCACTCCTCAACCAGTGCAACATCATGTTCAGATCTGACCTCTGGATTGCAGGCCCCGGTGAGTTCTGAGGGCCGGTGGAGATACCACTATCGGTAGGTTCCGTCCTGGTGTTAAAAGGAAACGGAGCAGACGTTGCGAAGCATTGCATTCCAGGAGTGCCTCTGGAGCGGATCTCAGTTACTTTTAGAAGAATGGACGACATAAAAATGCCTTACCACTTTCAGCCAGATCCAGAATTGGAGAGTCTCTGGCCCTACGAGCTGTGAGTTACATGAGAAATAGCACACCTCTAATGCACATCCATGCGGCATTCCTGCCAAGGGTGGCTTGGAAGGTGATGTTATTGCCCATGTTTCTTACTATTCAGACATTGATTTTTTGGCAGACGCTTTTGAATGGATCAGCAAGAAAGTTTACACAGTGCGTTTTGGATTTACATGGATTGTATAAGACATTAAATTTCTGAGGAAAATGTCATCATGACTGGATCAAGTTGTATGATTTACTTTCAGCAAATTGGAATGAAAACGACTACGTCATATTTTGCCTTCACCTCTTTTTTTGCAAATTGACTGGGAAATGCCATTTGAGTTAAATGGACTTTGAACGAAGAACAGAAAAGTAAAGAAAATAAATGAGAGTTTTTCCTAAAAATCTGAATATTAAAAAAAATGAACTTCAAACTCACATGAACACTAAATAAACAACAAAAATAAAAAATGGGATCGTTAATGGACAGATAAAATGAATCTAAATCTCAAATTGAATTCCAATCTGAATCCTCTGATTTGATCCTTTTAGTTCTTTCCTCAATTGAAATCTGTTTGAAACTCTTTTGAAATTTGAATATTGTCTTCGACTTGTCGTTAATTCAAGTCTTTTCAGCTTGGTACACTTACCAGCTCCTTCCAGTTCTCCTTATTTTGTGTCTTAGAGGATCGATTAGTTCTATCCACACGGAGCCACGAACTTTGTTCGATTTGGTTCTGATGGCATGAGAGTGGGTCCCTCTTCATACATATAAATCTTCGAGATTGGAACCAGTTTCCATTTCTCATTAAATTCCGAGACTGGCACCTAAATTCCAGTTCTCTTCCTTCGAGGTCGGTACCTAAATTCTGACTCTCATTCGAGATCGATACCTAAATTTCGATTCTCTTTCGAATTGATACCTAAATTACAATTCTAAATTTCCGAGACTGGTACCTAAATTCCAGTTCTCTTCCTTCAAGGTCGGTACCTAAATTCCGAATCTTATTCGAGATCCATACTTAAATTTTGATTCTCTTTCGAATTGATACCTAAATTTAAATTCTAAATTTCCAAGACTGGCACCTAAATTCCAGTTCTCTACCTTCGAGGTCGGTACCTAAATTCTGACTCTCATTCGAGATCGGCTCCTAAATTTTGATTCTCTTTTGAATTGATTCCTAAATTTCAATTCTAAATTTCCGAGACTGGTACCAAAATTTCAGTTCTCTTCCTTCTAGGTCGGTACCTAAATTCCGACTCTCATTCGAGATCGATACCTAAATTTTGATTCTCTTCCGAATTGATACCTAAATTTCAATTCTAAATTTCTGAGACTGGTACCTAAATTCCAGTTCTCTTCCTTCGAGGTCGGTACCTAAATTCTGACTCTCATTCGAGATCGATACCTAAATTTCAATTTTCTTTCGAATTGATACCTGAATTTCAATTATAAATTTCGGAGACTGGTACCTAAATTCCAGTTCTCTTCCTTCGAGGTCGGTACCTAAATTCCGACTCTCATTCAAGATCAATACTTAAATTTCGATTCTCTTTCGAATTGATACCTGAATTTCAATTATAAATTTCCGAGACTGGTACCTAAATTCCAGTTCTCTTCCTTCGAGGTCGGTATCTAAATTTTGACTCTCATTCAAGATCAATACTTAAATTTAAATTCTCTTTTGAATTGATACCTCAATTTCAATTCTAAATTCTGAGACTGGTACCTAAATTCCAGTTCTCTTCCTTCGAGGTCGGTACCTAAATTCTGACTCTCATTCGAGATCGATACTGAAATTTCGATTCTCTTTTGAATTGATACCTAAATTTCAATTCTAAATTTCGAGACTGGTACCCAAATTCCAGTTCTCTTCCGTCGAGGTTGGTACCTAAATTCTGACTCTCATTCAAGATAGATACCTAAATTTTGATTCTCTTTCGAATTGATACCTAAATTTCAATTCTAAATTTCTGAGACTGGTACCTAAATTACAGTTCTCTCCTTTCGAGGTCAGTACCTAAATTCCGACTCTCATTCGAGATCGATACCTAAATTTCGACTCTCTTTCGAATTGATACCTAAATTTAAATTCTAAATTTCTGAGACTGGTACCTAAATTTCAGTTCTCTTCCTTCAAGGTTGGTACCTAAATTCTGACTCTCATCTGAGATCGATACCTAAATTTTGATTCTCTTTCAGGTTTGATACTTAAATTTCAAATCTCACTCTCTTGAGATCAGTACCTAAATTCTGATTCTCGTCCTTTTTCCGCCGATACTTAAACTCTAATTCTCACTCCGAGGCTGGTACCTAAATTCCAGTTCTCTTCGCAATCCCGAGGTTGAAATCTAGGTTTCAATTCTAATTTCAAATCCAAATTTCAAATTCAAAATTTCCTTAAATCGATTTTAAATTAAATTTCAATTAAAATCCAAACTCACACATTGAAACTTGAAATTTAAAAGTAAACTAAAATCTAAATTGATTTCCCTAGATCTTATGATCTGGAATTCACCTCCTTTTATTTTCCCTAGTGAGAGTTCAGGAATCTCCAGTCTTGGAAATATACCTGGTACACCCAAGCGGAAATTCTTCTACTTCATCCTAAGTTTGTCACATGGACATCTGTGTTGATTTTGTTGATCTCTTCAGTCAACGCCAATACGCGCGGTGTGCTTGTTTAGCACACCGCACCTATTAGGGGTACATTTGTTGACCTCATTTTTTATGAGGTTATTTGCTTCTCTCTTTAGTACTTAGGATCTAGCCTTAGGCTTTTCCTTTGACTAATCTTAGAGGAATAGAAATGGAACCCACCCTTTAGAAATTCAAATTACTTCTTAACTCCCTACAAACCCCACAAGCTTGATTGTAGACCCCTAATCACCTAGAGGGTTGAAATCAAATGTGGAGGTTTGAAGGATGAGTTCCCTATAGGACCTTTCTGGCCTTAGGAATACCCTGGGTGGCCTGGCCTGATGAGGGTTGACTTGCACATACACTACACTATCACACACATTCCAAGTCCTAAAACCACACTCTCACCCAACTTGACCTCCTGACTCATGTAAGTAATTCATATGGATGATCCTTAACCCTAAGCCCCTGGCTGAGAGGGTTAGGAACAACATAGTGAATGCCTCAAATGAGTCCTCTCATGGCTCATATGGGCTTAACATGGCTTCATGGCTCAACCAAAGTGATCCCATTTCACTCACATTTGATTAATTTTAATTTTTTTGTAAAATATCAATTTTTGACCCTAGGGCCCTACACCCACTAAACCTACCAAATGCCCTCGGAACTACCCAAAATTTGCAAAATCACTAAATTACCCAAAATTCCTCAAAATCAATCCTAAACATTTCCCCCCACTCAAATTGATCATCCATAGCAAAATATATCAAAGTTTTCAAACATACCCCCAAATTTCCAAAAATTACCAAAATGCCCTTCTTAGCCCAAAAATCTAAAAATTCCAAAAATTCCAAAAAAATTCCAAAAAATCTCTAATATTCCCATTTTCATTTTGTTCAACTACATCATGGGACAATTTTGCCAATTTACCTCAATTTTACTAAAACCCCCAATTTGACCTATTTTTTAACCCAAGTAAACCCAATGTCAAACCAAACCACCCCAATTGACCTCAATTCTGGTCCAATTTAATTCTAAACTTCAATTAAACATCCCCAAAATCAATTTAGACCAAATCCAACTCCAATTTGATTGACATTTGGGCCCAATTTCAATTTGAAGCATAAGGCCCAATTTTGGCCCATGACCTAAACCTAGCCCAAACCAACCCAATTCAACCCCAATTGGCCCCAAATATTTTCTAAAGCCATCCTAACATCCCCAAAAACAAAACACTAACTTGATTTGCCAAAAATTTTAACCTAAACTCCACCCCAACCTAACCCAAAACCAAAATCCCTTAACTTGACCTAAGCCCAAACCTAACCTAAATAGGCCCAAATCCCAAAATTAGAGCCCAACCAAAATTGAAAACTCTTTGTAACACTCCCATAAACATTTCTCAACATTAATATTACATGAAATCCAACATTAGTCCAACCTTAGCCCAAGTTAGACCAATTCGGCCCACCTTGGCCCCTTTACCAAAAAAAGCCCAAATTCAACCCAATACAATTCAAAATCACTCTAAACATGTTCCAAACCACTCATGACACATGCCTAAACCAATGTGACATTTATTTGACATGGTACTTCACAAAATTTTCATCCAAAAGCTCATTTTAAAATCAAGAAGCCCACTTCCTGAAACCACTTTAAAAGCCCATCCAAAACCATATCAAAAGCCCAAAATCTATCCTGAAGCCCACATGATATTTTCATTTGTCATCTTTTTTAACCAAAATCAACCCCTAAGTTTTAAATCCATGATCAAATGTTTCCAAATTAAAGCCTCATGCCAAATCACCCCTAAATGCTAAAAATCCCTAAAATCCATTTCCACGTAAATAAGCCAAGCCATCCCTAAGCCAAATGGAGTCCTTGGAGCCATGCACAAGCCACATGAAAGCCATGAAAGCTTTGACTTATCATCACTCCCTAAATGGAAAAAGGAGGAAACCCTTTTATGATTCTCTTAGGAGTGATTAAACACTCCCATGTATCCCCTAATCTTGCTTAAGCCTAATTGTACTTGGATTGTGACTTGATCCCACTAATCAAGCTGACCCAGGTGACTTTCTCTTCAGCCCAAACCAGCCTTGGGGAGGTGCACCTAGCCTAAACCATTAGTTGAATAAACCAAGCCCAAAATGACTCTTCCCCCTTACCACTTAAATCAAACTCCTTTACACATGTCAAGCCTCAATTGACTGCACCATTGCCAACACCTGACCCTTCTGAGCCAGATGGTGACCTAACCCTGCCGGCCAGCTACCTGGTAGCCGGAAAACACCATGGCTGAGAGCTCTATGTGAGCCAAAATTTTCAATTCTCCCTGGCTGAGATGTCCCAACCCAAATGGACACCATGGCTGTTCTTCTCCTCCCCTGAGCATCTGATCCCATCCTCCAATTGCCCCTGGGAAGCCCTCCAACAACCTCTATTTAAACACCACCACCTCTCGGCCAAATAAGGTGTTGAACCAAACCTTACCAAAACTCTGCAAAAATCACTCCAGATCCCTCTCCAGATATAGAGAACTTGATCCCCACTGAAATCCAGCCTTAAAACCCTCTCTGTAAGCTCAATTATTTAGTTGAAAATCCACCCAAAAAACAGGACACTTCACCACAGTGAGCCAATCTCCAAATTGATTGATCCTAAACCTTCACCAGACCAAGAGGAGAAGTTCCCCAGCAAAAGCCCCTTCACCAGGCCAGCCATTGCTTCCAGCCTCCAAGCTTTGTGATCGGCCTTGGTCACTTTCATACTTAGACAATTCCCCAGAGCCAAAGACTTCATCTGGAGCTTGCTTGGACTTAATTGAAGGTGACATAACTCTCAGATCAAAGCTTCACTTCTCTGAGCAAAGGTATGAACTCATTCTTCCCCCCGAGCTTCCAGCAATCTCCATTTTGTTTGGGTTAATTTCATAGCCTATAAACTGTATGGATGTGTTTGTCTCTTCAAGACAAATCCATAGAGCATAAGAACACGAAAATCCTTTCGAGAATCGAGTGAGATCTTAGGGTTTTAGTGTGGACGATCACGGGTGCACACCAGTCGTAGACGATGACCAGGAGCCGTTGGATCGCGCGTGTATCGAGCGGACGGTTGAGATCAAGTCGGACGGTGCAATGGTACGTGAACTGCGGGCCCCTAGAGAGCTAAGTTAGATGGCAGTGCCGAATCACAGCGCAACGCATGGGCTTTTGGAGCTGCCGAGGTTGATGCAGCGCCGCGTAGATAAGTAGGAAATTAGGGTATTTTTGAATTATTTAAATGCCCTGAACTTTAAAAATTTGTATCTTTGCATAAAAAATCAAAAAAATAAAATAAAAATATCCCCTTGCTCAGTGAATAGAGGAGAATAATGTGGAAAAGAAATCAAGTTAATTGAATGAGTATTTTATTTTTAATAATTTATTTACTGTTTTTAATTTTTTGATTCTCCATTTGCATAGACAATTTACGAGGGCATGAGACCATAGGGCTTTTGAAGCCTCTGATCTTGGGAAAATTCCCTGAATTTTTCAAGGTTAGAGGCCATCCCTGCGAGAAGTTATTGAATTTTCAGGTTCATGTCACTATTTTAGGTATTTTAATTCCAATAATTAGCATGTTGTAAAATAAATTCTAGGAAAATTTGGTGATGTTTCATAGGACCAGAGGACCCTATGAAAAATATTTTTTGAGGCAAATCATTCATAATAACCTAAATTGGCCTAAACCCCTAAAATTAAATTTAATTTAATTAGGTTTAACCACACATCAAATTGACTTGAAAAAAATTCTCCATTACTCTTTAGGGTCAGAGGAACCTCACATAAAATTTTGAAATCAATTGGATTTAATTAACCCCACCAAATGGATTGATTAAGCCTTATAAGCAAAATAGAACTTTAAAAATTCATAACTCTAAAAATACTTTTCAAAATTTCACAAAAATGATTTTGGAGCTCCTCTGATATCAGGGGAGTTTAAGAAAATTAAAATTGGGATTTTTCTAAAAAAGTTGATTTTTCACAATATTTTAATATTTTAATAATTAAAAAATAATAAAAATCACAAAAATATTAAAAATCATTAAAATGTCACATTTTGACTCCTAATAATATAGGAACAAACCAAATATTTTTCCTACATCCCTCGGATAATATATTAAATTTTAAAGGCTTAATGTAATTTTTAATATTAAAAAAAATAAGATTTTAACCTTTTTCACTAAAATAATTCTAATAAATCAAAGAAAAATTAGAAAATTATAAAATTTATTTCGCTAGACTCCTTGAGGTCAGAGAGATTTAAGAAAAATATAATATCCATTCAAATAAATACTCTAAAATTTAAAATTAATAAATACTCTAAAATTTAAAATAATTATAATAAATATAATATAATTCAAAAAATCACAAAAATTAGTCCAAGTGGTCCTCTGGTCATTATGAATATCCCATAATTTTCTTAAGGACAAAAACTTTACCTTGGTCATATTGTTGAATTTTATTTGAAAACCCCTATTTTCTACTAAAAATAATTATATAAATAAATTAAATTCAGAAAAATCACATTTTCTCCTCTAATGTCTTAATTGACATGTGAGTGAGGTGACATAAAAATTTTAAATTCATTTGAGCTCAATTTAGTGAGTTATGAAATAAATAAGCCTAAAAGGGCATAAAGGTAATTAAAAATTTTAACCCCTAATTAAAACTTTAGGTTTAATCAAAATGGAGGGTAAAATATTTGATTTTAACTTTCTCTTCGATGATTGAAACTTAGGGAAATTAAGTTGTAGAAACCCATTAAACACTTTGAAAATATCAAAATAAAACTTTAATTAATTAAATAATTTAAATTTTGGAAAGAATATATTTAAATTTGGATTATTAAAATAGGAATATTATTAAGAGGATATTTATTATTTAATTTAAAAATCCGTAAATAAATAACTTTAACAATATTTAGTTCTTAATTAAAAATTAAAATAATGATCCAAATTAACAATTAAAACTAAAATTAAAATTAAAATTAAAATTAAAATTAAAATTAAACTAAAATTAAAACTAAAATTAAATTAAATTAAAATTAAATTTAATTAAAATTAAATTAAATTTAAATTAAATTAAATTAAATTAAATTAAATTAAAATTAAATTAAAATTAAATTAAAATTAAATTAAATTAAAATCAAATTGAATTAAATTAAATTAAGATCATTTAACAACAAACCTAAATGAAATCATTAAGAATTAAATCAAAATATATCAATATTTTCAACATCTCTTTCTATCTAAGTAAATTTAAAATTTGAATATCAATTTGAAATACCAAGATAATTGAAAATGTAAAAATTTAAATCAAATCTAAAATAATTTGAACATTATTCCAAACATAAAATTATTAATTAAAACCTCACAATTAAATTAAAACATTTTGAATCATTAGCTCAAATTTTTAATTAAGAATAGTTAAAAATTCTCGATAAATTAACTTGCCCTTAATGGCTTTAATTATTATAACTCTTAAATAGAGTATTAAGTGAGATGTCACTTCATTCATCAAGTAATCAAATACCTAAGTTCACTGAGCAAGAGACAAAGTTTAACAAAACTCCTGGATGATTAATTCACCTGTGCAACTAAATTTACTTGGACTCAAAACAATCCCAGAAATATTGAAAATATGTTTAGGACTCGTCCTAAGCACTTCCTCAGTATGACGGGATGTTTTAGAGGAACAACTGAATTTAATTGTTCTTTGCTGAAGAAAATCTCCTTAAATCAAACCAAGAACCTAGACGTCATAGGAGATGACTAGTTATAGGATTAGGAATTTGGTAGAAAACCAAAACCCTTCCCTTAACTTTATCTAGGTATCTGTTGAAATGTTTAAATGTTCTAACATGTGTTTTAAGTACAGCTTGGGATGACGGGAAGACCCTCCAGGTACGCTTTTATTTTATTGCAATTTACTTTATTGGAATTTACTTACATGCACTGTACTTTACTTCTCTTGCATGATAAATAAAACTGTTGCATGAAAATCAAAACCTTTAGGATAGTCCCTGAACTGAAACCAAAACTAAATTAAAAGTAATTGCAAGATAAAATTAACTGCCACAACATTCCAAAATATAAAACAACTAAAAGTTTAATCACAAACAGAACAACAAAACTACAATCACAACGAAATTAAAACGTCTCATTGAATGATCGGGAATACCTCGGATGATGTAACCCAGGTGTTGCTAATGGGATTTCCTAAGGTCTAAATGAAAGTGTGGAACTCATTCAGTTGAGTTTAGCAAATTCATTTGGACTAAGTGAATTCTATGAAAATAACGGTGCCGGGATGACGGAACCGTGGGAGCTTAATCGGTTCTGTTTAAATAACTTTAAGATTTATTTTAATTAAAATATTAAAAACACTTGGATTTTAAGATTTTCTCTAAACCAAAACACTTCTCTCATCTCCTGATTTATGACTTCTAAAACTAAACCTTTGCAACAACAAGGAGCTCGGAGCATAGTGGACAGCACGGCCATCGTCATCAGCAAAACCCGAGTCTACTTCAGCAAACCTTTCCTAGTTTTAAACAATAAATCCATAGGATTTTGGGGTAGTTTTCTTAGTGCAACATAAATCCTCAACTCTTTGTTAGGCATTTGCATGATCATGTCATGTAACATAAGTCCTAACCAGTCTTAGGATTCCGAGGTTGTTGTTTGGTACAACATAAACCCTCACATCTTCAAGGCTATTTGTATGATCATGTAATGCAAATATAAGTCCTCATTAATTAAAATTGGCTGGATTGCAATATTAAATAAATCCTCAAATTGAAGCCAAACAATAGGATAATTTGGGAAGTTGTCAAGATTCTTCTTGGATCCTCAGCTTCTCCTACTTCTCTTTCTTTGGACTCTTAAAATAAATTGTTCCAAATTTGATCCATTCCCTATTGAAATTTCCAAAACTCAATCTTTTGAAAACCTTAAACTTTGAAATTCTTGAAAGCAAAATCACTGATCATTATCGAGAGTTTTCTTAAATGATTCCCATCATTTAAGATGTAATTAACTATAGGGGCTTGCCCTTATAGGGAACTTTAAGAACTCGGGTAATATAAACCCCGCTTAATTCCTTTGTATTAAGCTGGGGAACTTGTCGGCTTATAAAATTGGTTCACGTACCAAACGGATGTCACAAATCTTCTAGTTTATTTAATCGATCCCCATCATCAAGCAGTGTGTCTATTCTTCGGGATAGATACACGGTTTGTGGTGTGGTGCTCGTTTATATAAACTATTTCGAGATGTGAGATCGGTTTGATTTCATATCTTAAAATTTTCAAACTTAAAATTATTTTCAAAATAAAATGCTACCTTCCAAATTATATATATATTTAAATTAAATTTAAAATTTAAAATTTACCGACAATTTCTGTAGGCGACCCCTTTTTTAAAATACAACACATAACCTAAAAATATGCCGACAGGGCTTGGAAATCCTTCCACCATATTTGTCCTCTGCAGTCAATCACAAGTGCCATATGATAACTGGGAAAGAGTAATTATACCTTGGAATCCAATAGACCTAGCAGATACATATAATAACCAGGCAATTGGTGATATGAATGATATGAGCATTATTGAAGATCAACCATCTCAAAGGTCAGCACCTATTCCTCCTTATTTTCCTGAAAGTTCACAGATCATCTTGAAGAAATTCAAGAAATTGGAGAAGGAAGTACAACATCTGATGAATTTAATCAACAAAATTTGTGATTTATTTGATCATTTGGATTGAAGAATGAAAGAGCACATTGATCATTTTGAATAACTTGAAGGACGTTTGGCGCAGTTGATGAGAAGAAAAGGTTGGATTGAAGAGGATTCTACTTAAGAATTTTTGTTTCGTCCATTCTACAATTTATTTGTTCATGCTCAATCGATGGGAGATCTTAGAATTGATGATAGTTTAGAGGAAGAATGAAACTTGATTATCGTATTTCTGTATTTGTGCATCGGATTGTTTTGCTTTGCTTTACTTTTTTTTGCTTGAATGTTACATTTGGACATCCTTGTTTGTTTAGTTCTCAACATTATTATGTTGTGGTTATGTGCGATGTTGAATTTAAGATTATATGGCCTAAAAATGTGTAATGTTTAGTGTTGTGTGTATGTGTATGACTCATGGATTTTATATATGAAAGAAATGTTATGTGTTGTTTGTGTTAAAAAATATCATTTGCTAAGGCTTTAGGATGTTATTCAATGCTTAATTAGACTAATTAGACATTAGAACAGGCTTGAAAAGATCAAAATTATAAAAGAAAGTCAAAAGCCCAATTTTTGAACTAGCACCGAACGACGCTACCACCAGCGCTGGATAGCGCCAAAAGTCAAAGAGTTTGGCCATATTTGCATAATAATGCGCCGAACGGTGCTGCTGCCTGTGCCAGACCATGCTCGAACACGAAAACTACAAATTTTCATGGTTTAACAATTGGACTTGCCAGTTTTGCCTAAATCTTTGTCTTCAACCTCCAGCTAAGATCGATTTTCAAACCTAGGTCTCACTATCATTTGGAGTTGAAGCGATTTTGTGGCCGGAAAAGTTCAGATTTCATCTTCTTTTGGTAAGAGCTACACTTTGGCCTAAAATTTTTCGATTTTAACCGTGGAAATCTCCATCATTAGGAAGATTCAAAATTTTGATGTTTTTGGAGAAACTTTGGAGATTTTTCTTGGATTTGGAGTTCTTATCTTTTTAAATTTATATTGGAGTCCATTGCATTGTAATTTTAAAATTGATTTAAAAATTTTGGTATTTTTAGACAAATGGCTCCAAGATTGGCTAAGGGAAGGAGGAAATTTGAATATAATGAAAGTAAATTTGTGAATTTCAAAGCCTATTCACGTTTTAGTACGTTTCTTAGCAATAAGAAATGTATTCAAGAAAGAGCCTTTTGAAATCTTGGAGGAATGCTGGAAGAATGATTGCTAATCGTCAATGGGAGATTTTCTGTTATTTCACTGCTGATGCAAGGTTGGGTATTGTTAGAGAATTTTATGCTAATCCATATTATTCTGAGAGTGAATACATTCTGGTTAGAGGCCAAATAGTTGAATTCACCCCTACCAGCATAAATGCATTTTATCAGTTGAGAGCACCTACCATTGTGAATATGAAAAATTTTTTATAATAAATGAAGCATTAGATATGTTTGTGAACTTTTTAACTGATGGAAAAGGGAAATGGAAAATTAAGTAGAGACTAAAAGTTAACTTCCCCCTTTCTACTTTGAATCATCTGTCAAAAGTCTGACGTTATTTCATTTCTGCAAGACTGTTACCTACCAACAATCACAGTGATGTTACTGTTGATAGAGCTATTCTGAATTACTATATTCAGAACATGAAAAATTTAAATATTGGGGCTATTATTCATAAAAGTATTATAAAAAGCTTAAAAGGAGTAACTATCGAAGGACAAGGACACTCCAGTCCGATGTATGCTTTATGTATTCAGTCAGGTGTAGTGATTGAAGATAATGATGAGGTAGTCCACCCCCTGAAGCCCATTACTAAACTGAATCTAAAAACTTATGAAGCCCATGTAGGATGGAAATGGAGTAAGAAAGCTGATGAGCCTTCTTCTAGTCGAGATAGATCATCTACATCAAGGGAGCCTACTCTGCATGATGTTATGGATCAGTTAGAAAGGCTAAACACCATAGTAGAGGGATTAGAATTGAGGAACAAAATAAATGATGATTATTAAGTGGGGTGAAGAGAATATGAGATATCTTATCATGACACACAAATGAGATTTTTCAGGGGAGAGACTAATGCTGTATTTTCTACTTACCCTGAGTATACTCCATAGCAGCTTGAAGAACCTAATGATGGTGGAGCTTTTGCAGAAGATGAAGATTGGTAGTTTATGTATTTTTATTTTTATTTTTCATTGAACTTAGTGATGTATTTGTGTTTTGTGTTTGTGATGTGTTTGAGACTCCTTATGATTTGTATCTGATATGTTATATGTGTTGGATGTACTTGTAGTAGACTTTGTTGATTTGTGATGTATGTGAAGTGATAGTAAAGTTTTCATGTGTTTGGATTACTAGTTTAATTTGTAAAAGTAATAGTTGCATGTTAATGTTATGTGCACTATTTAATGTGTTTAAATTTCTTCTTTATAAACTTCTAACCCGTATTTGTGTATAGAAATGCTTCTTAATTATTTCAAGTATATTGTTCTACTTTATCAAGAAAAATCTGCATAAACTCAAAGGTATGAAAAGCCCAACATATTGATGTATGAATTATATTTAAATATTTTCTTTCTTCCATGTTAATTATATTCCAAAATCTATGTTTTGGGGAATGGAAAGAATTAATAGTTAATTGTTCTCAAATTTAAGATTATTTCGAAATTTATTAACATGATTTCCTATAATAGAACTCAATTTTAGATAACTGTATTTTGATTTTATTTAAGTATTTTATAAAATTGAATGAATGTATTTGGTAAATAAAAGTAATTTTGTGATGTAAGATATTTGGTATAAAAGTATAGGATTATAGTCAACTATTCAAAGTGAGAAAAATTTTATGTTTGAAATATTAAGAATCTTAAAACCTTATGTGATAGGAAAGGATTGACACTCTATGATGAATCATTAATAAGCAAAAGAAATAACTATAAAGTAAAGGAATGTGGTAAGTTTCAAATTTTGGGTGAGAATGGTGAAGTTCAAAATCATTAAAGGCTATCTAGATACAGTAATCCACACTGAAAAGAAAAGAAAAGAAAACCAAAAAACAAAAGAAAAGAAAAGAGAAGTGAGGAGAAACTAGAGGAGATGCTTAATCAAAAATTGCCTTCACTTGGAGTTACCTAAAGGAAAAAAAATTACTTTTTAAGAAAGCTAGAACTCTTAGACTTGATTATTAGATATTCTAACACCTGCAGAATTTACTAGATTTATTCAAAGATCTTTCTGAAAATTTTACTATTATACTTATCTAAATCAAAATTATGGTATTCTAGAAAAAAAGTTTATTACAGTAGATCATAATTTTATGTATTAACTAGAATTACTTGAGGACAAGTAATAGTTAAGTTTGGGGGACCTTGATCCACTAAAAATTTGATAGCTTTTTACTATTCATTTCATACCTATTTTTGATGATATTGCACTTTAAAGGAAGGTATTTTTGTTGATTTCATGTAGGTATAATGATTTTAGGCCTTTGGAGCAAAAGGAAATAAAAAGGAGAAAATTTGGAGGGAAAAAGAACAAATGTACATTTTATTGAACTAGCGACGAACGACGCTGTGAATAGCGTTGAATAGTGCTAGTTTCCAAAGAGTTACGATGTTTTGGTAGAATATTGCGCCGAACGGCACTCCTACCAGTGCCAGATTGTGTCCTATCCTAATTTTGAACTTTATTAAATGTATTTGGCCAGATTTTGAAAGTTTTCTTAAGGAAACTCTTTGGAATTCAGTTTTAGATGAATTTAAACACTTTTTGAGCTAAATTTCAAAGGGGGAAGAAAGGAAGAGAAGAGTTTAGAGTTTAGAGTGAGTTTTCTTTCCATTTTGTGTTGGAAGTTAGGGTTGTGTGTTCCCTTCCAAGGGGTGTGAAAGGAGACGGAAAGTGAGAAAATTCTTCTTCCTTACTTTTCTAAAGAGAGAATTGTGTGTTGTTGTGAAGAAACAAGAGCAGTCAAAGGAATTCCTTGAGATTAACTTGGGGAATAGTTTGAGATAAGTTGTCTTTATTTTATTTTGTTTGTGTGACATTGTTTTTATATAAAAAATCCATGTTTTGTCATCTTTTTTTCATGAGTCTTGAGTAGATTTCTTTGTCCTTCTCCTTTTCATGTGGTGTGTTAATGTTATGAAATGGAAATGATGTGCTAATTTATTATGGAGAATTTGTGATGACCTTTTCACTTAATCTTCATTTACTTTTTGATCTAGCTAATTGAATTGTTAAAACTTACTGGGAAACATATGTTCTGAAAGTATTATGAATTTCACAATAAAATTGAATGTCAAATTCAATGTCCATGAATGAGAGATGTAGTTCATGGGGATTGAGTGCAAATAATAGGGAAATATATATTGATGGGCGTAGAATTAGAGATTTTAGAGTGATAGGCTGAAATCCTCAATTTTCCTAATGTTTAGAAACTGAAGTGAGAGATAGCCTTCAGGTGAAGGGAAGTGGGAGCTCGGGAGTGAGTGCCGGTGTCCTCCCAGCCTAGCCAAAGATTTAGGGACTAAACTTAGGATTGATCAATATTCTTTATACGTTAAAATATGGGTAAAGAATAGGAATGTTCCTATTTGGTACAATACATTTGTATCACTGATCTATGTCACAATAATCGTCACATTATAAATGGAATGGAGGAAGATTCTTTCTTGCAACTGAACTTTGTTATAAATTTAGTTTTGTGTTAGTTTAACTTGTTAGAATTTAGAACGGGCTTTGGCAGAAATAGTAAATGAACCTGTTTGTCTTTACTTTAAGAATTAAATCACTTGTAATTGTGTTGTGATTCGATAAGAGATTTCTGTCCTACCCACTAAAATTAAAGCCTCTCTATGGGATCGATATTCCAGGACTCTATTAGAGCCCTGCATTATTTGAGCGATACGTATACTTGCATTAATTGTGTGACTCACTATCATTTAAATCAACATATGAAATTAAATCTGAGTTCATTAATTTTTGCAAATTTCAAAAGTCGCACAAGTATGCACTATACATTTAGCTCTAATTAAGTAAGATTTAAATTTTTTAAAGTCATAAACAATCACTAATAACTCTCTTTCAGTAGTAGTGCAATTAATTTGAGCATCAGTAAGAGTTTTACCAGCATAGTATATAACTTTAAACATTTTTTTCATATCTTTGCCCTTAAACAACTCCAATCATGTAATCACTAGCATCACACATTAATTCAAACGGTTTCTCCTAATCAAGTGAAACTATTATGGGGGCCACAATTAGTTTTCCTTCAATAGATTGAAATCTTTTAAAATTTCATCGTTATAATCAAACTTTCTATCCTTTTGTAAAAGTTGGCATAGAGGTTTAGATATTTTTGATAAGTCTTTAATATATCGCCTGTAGAATCCAGCGTGTCCCAAAAAGCTTCTCACCCCTCTCACAGTTGTTGGTGGTGGTAATATTTCTATAACTTGAATTTTTGCTAGATCTACTTACATGTCATATTCAGATATTTTATTCCAACGCTCAATTTCTCTTGCAACCATAAATTGACACCTTTCCCAGTTTAGAACTAAATTTCTTCTTTCTCAAACCTCTAAAACGTTTTCTAGGTGTCATAGGCATGCATCAAATAAATCTCCAAATACTGAGAAATCATCCATAAACACTTCTATTCCTTCAGCAATTAATTTGCTAAATATGGACATCATACATCTTTAAAATGTTGCGGGTGCATTACATAATCCAAAGGGCATTATTCTAAATGCAAAAGTTTCATAAAAGCTAGTAAATGTAGTCTTCTCTTGATCTTCAAGGGCAATAGGTTTTTGATGATACCCGGTATATCCATCTAGAAAGCAACAGTACTTGTGTCCATCAAGTCTGTCTAGCATTTTGTCTTAAAATGGTAAAGAAAAGTGATCTTTTCTGGTGGCGGCATTTAATTTTCTATAATCAATACATATTCGCCAACTAGTGACTTGTCTTGTCGATAAAATTTCATTTCAATCATTTACGTCAACACTCACTCATCCTTTCTTAGGAGCACAATGAATTGGACTTACCCAAACACAATAAAAAATAGGATATATTACTCTAACATCTAACCACTTTAAAATCTCTTTTTAGCTACTTCTTTCATTATTAGGTTTAGTCTCCTTTGTGGATCAACTCTTAGTTTGTGTTGTTCATTCAACAAAATTTTGTGCATACAGATCGAAGGACTGATTCCTTTAAAATCAACTATAGACCAACCAAAAGCCTTTTTGAATCTTTTTAAAGTTTCCAATATTTTTTGTTCTTGATATTCAATTAAATTTGAAGATACAATGACTGGTAAAGTAGATGATTCTCCTAAAAACATGTACTTTAGATGATTAGGAAGAATTTTCATCTCAAGTTCAGGGGTTTAATGATAGACGGGATTAAACTTTTATCTCAATTTTCCATAGTATCTAATCTTTAAAATTTTTCTTGATCAAATTCTAACTTTTCATTCTTCATATCATCCAAATCATCTTTATTTTCACTTTCATATTCATCCTCAAATTTCAAATTTTCTTCAAAGCTTTCTTTAAAATGATCTTCTCTCCGATAATTACAGACTTCCATTCGATAGCACTCATCATCTTTTTCAGTTGAAGGGTACTTCTTAGATTTTAGAATGTTGAAAGTTACCTCTTAGCCATTGACTCTTATAGTTAATTCTCCTTTTGAACATCAATCATAGCTCTCCCAATAGCAAGGAATGGTCTTCCCAAAATAATTGGAATTTCTTTATCTTCCTCCATTTCTAATACAATAAAATCCACAGAAAAGATAAATTTATCCACCTTTACTAATACATCTTCCAAAACTCCTTTAAGATAAGTGATAAAATAATCAGCCAGTTGAAGATTAACAGATGTAGGTTAAATTTCTCCTATTCCCAATCTTTTGAAAGTTGATAAAGACATAAGATTAATAATAGCTCCAAGATCACATAAAGCTCTTCCGAAAAATTTTTCAGAACAAATCCTAAACATTTCCCCCCATTCAAATTGATCATTCTTAGCCAACTATACCAAAAAATTCTAAAAATACCCCCCAATAACCTCCAAATACCTAAAACACCCTTTTTAACCCAAAAATCAAAAAATTCCAAAAAATTTCTAGAAAATTCCAAAAAATCCCAAATATTCCTAATTTTATTTTGTTAAACTACACCATAAGCCAATTTTGTCAATTTAACCCACTTTTACTAAAACCCCCAATTTGACTCATTCTTAACCCAAGTGGACCCAATGTCCCACTAAACCAATCCAATTGACCTCAATTTTGGTCCAATTCAATTCTAAACTACAATTCAATATCCCCAATGTCAATTTAGACCAAATTTAAGCCCAATTTGATTGACATTTGGATCCAATTTCAATTTGAAGCTTAAAGCCCAATTCTGGCCCATGACCTAAACCTAGCCTAAACCAACCCAATTCAACTCCAATTAACCCCAAATCTTTTGCTAAACCTTCCTAATATCCCCACAAACAAAACACTAACAAGGCTTTACGCAAATTGGAAACTAAATTTCACCCAAGTCTAACCCATAGTCAAAATCCCCATTTTTAGCCTAAACACAAACCTAACCCAAATGGGCCCAAATCCCAAAATTAAAGCCCAACCAAAGTTGAAAACTCTTTGTGACACTCCCATGAACATTTATCAACATTAATTTTACATGAAATCCAACCTTAGCCCAACCTTAAACCAAGTTAGCCCAATTTGACCCACTTTGGC
The DNA here is from genome assembly GCA_022702705.1 of Papilionanthe hookeriana x Papilionanthe teres. Classification (NCBI taxonomy): domain Eukaryota; kingdom Viridiplantae; phylum Streptophyta; class Magnoliopsida; order Asparagales; family Orchidaceae; genus Papilionanthe; species Papilionanthe hookeriana x Papilionanthe teres. Next base: position 154,640,599 of record CM040428.1, on the reverse strand, counting down.
CCCTTTACTAAAAAGACCCACATTAAACCCCATTCAATCCAAAATCACTTCAAATTTGTTCCAAATCACTCATGACACATCCCTAAACTAAACCCAACACTTATTTGGCACAATCTTTTACAAAACTTTCATCCACTATCTTGTTTTAAAACCTAAAAGCCCACCCTTTTCTAAAGACACTTTTAAAGCCCATCCAAAACAATTTCAAAGGCCCAAAACCTATTTCAAAACCCATATGACATCTTCATTGGTCATCCATTTGATAAAATCACCCCCTAAGTTTTATTTCATCATTTAAACAAACCAAATGTGGCCCCATGAAAATTTTCCATCAAAATGTCTAAAGATTCAAAACCCTTTTTCAGGTAATTGACCAAGCTTTGCCCCAAGCCACATGGAGCCATGGAGCCAAGCATAAGCCATATGCAAGCCTTGGAAGCCACTTTCCACATCACCAAACCATTTATGGCTAGAGAGGGAACCCCTTTCCAAACTCCTTCTTAAGCCTTTTTATCCCCTTTTATTTCACACTCTAACCCATGCTTAATCAAAATTCTTGGGATAGAGACTTCTCCACCTAAAGTCAACTGAGCCAAATGATTCATTTCAGTCCAAATCAAACTCTTGGAGGGTGAACCCAACCCATTTCCATGGCTTGACCAAATTAAGCTCAAAATGACCCTTCCCCCTTACCAATTAAATCAAACTCCTTTACACATGTCAAGCCTCAATTGAACTCACCAACATCCATCCCTAACACCACTGAGCCAAATGGTGACCTAATCTTGCTGGCCAGCCGCCTGGGTCGCCGGAAAACGCCATGACCGAGAGCTCCATGTGAGCTAAATTTTTCAATTCTTCCTTGCTGAGTTGTCCCAGTCCAATTGAAAACCATGGCTGTTCTTCTCTTGCATAGAGCTGCTGATCCCAAGCATCAAACCCCCCTGGGAGGCCCTCCAGCCATGTCTATTTAAACCCACCACCCTCTCGGCCAAAGAAGATGATGAACTAGACCTAAAGAAAACTCTGCCAAAATAACTCCAGGACATTCTCCTCACCTAGAGCAATTGATCCCCACTGCTCTCCTGCCCTAAACCCCATTGATTGAGCTCAATTTTGGAGCTCAATTCTCAGCCCAGAACCAGGACATCTCTAAAAGCTCCACCAAATCTAAATTAAACTCACCCACACCAGCACAGGACCAAGAGAAGGAGTTCCCCAGTGAAAGCCCCCTTTACAGGCCACCCATTTGCTCCAGCCTCCAAGCTTTGAAATCTACTGTGGACACTTTCAAACCTATACAATTCTCCAGAGCCAGAGACTTCATCTGGAGCTTCCTTGGGTGCAATCGAAGGTGACACAACTCTCTGATTGAAGCTACAATTCTCAGAGCAAAGGTATGGATCATTCCTTCCTCCCGAGCTTCCAGTGATTCTCTATTTTGTTTTACTTAATTTCATAGCATGTAAACTATATAGATGTGTTTGCCTCTTCAAGACGAATCCATAGAGCATAAGAACATGAAAATCCGTTGAGAAATGAGAGAGTTCTTAGGGTTTTAGTGTGGACGGTCACGGGTGCACACCAGCCGTAGACGATGACCAGGCGCCGTCCGATCGAGCGTGTATAGAGTGAACGGTCCAGATTATGCAGGAACAGAGAACGTTACATGAACCGCGGGCCCTGGAGCGCTGAGTCAGATGGCAGCATTGAATGGGAGCGCGACGCGTGGGCTTTCGGAGCTGCCGAGGATGAGTCGGCGCCGCGTGGATAAGTAGAAAAATATGGAATTTTTTATTTATTTAAATACCCAGAACATAGAAAATCCATATCTTTGTGTAGAAAAATCATAAAAATAAATTAAAAATACCCTCTTGCTCAGTGAACAGGGGAGAATAATATGGAAAAGAAATCAAGTTATTTTGATGAGTATTTTATTTTTAATTAATTATTTACCCATTTCAGTATTTTGATTCTTCATTTTCATAGATAATTCACCATGGCATGAGACCATAGGGCTTTTGAAGCCTCTGATCTTGGGAACATTCCCTGAATTTTTCAATGTCAGAGGCCATCTCTATGGAAAGTTATGTATTTTTCAAGTTTAGGTCACTGTTTTTGGTATTTTAATTCCAATAATTAGCATGTTGTTCAATAAATTCCAAAAAAAAAAATTGAGGAAGTTTCTTAGGACTAGAGGACCCTAGGATAATTATATCTTGGGTAAATTCATTAAGAATAATCCTAATTGGCATAATCTCAAAAATGAACTTTAATTAATTAGGTTAACCACACATTAAAATAACTTGAAAACAATTCTTCACTGATCTTTAGGATCAGAGGGACCTCACATAAAAATTTGAAGTCAATTGGAAATATTTAACCCCAATAAATGGATTAATTAAGCCACATAATCAAAATTAAACTTAAAAAATTTATAACTTCAAAAATACTTTTAAAAAATTCATCAAATTGGTTTTGTGGGCTCTCTGATATCAGAGGAGTCTATAAAAATTAAAATTGGAATTTTCTAAAATTTTCTCATTTTTACTGATATTTTTTAATATTTTAATAATTAAAAAATAATAAAAATCACAAAAATATTAAAAATCATAAAAATGTGACATTTTGACTCCAAATCACTTAGGAACAAACAAAATTTTTTTCCTAAATCTCTAAGTTAAGATATTGAATTTTAAATGCTTAAAACAATTTTTTAATATTAAAAAATGTATTTTCTTATGTTTTCACTAAATTAATTCTAATAAATCAAAAAAAATTATGAAATTATAATATTTATTTCTCTGAACTCCTTGAGGTCAGAGAGATTTAAGAAAAATATAAAATTCATTTTTCAACTTCAATTTTATTTTATAATTAATTAACACTCCAAAAATCAAAATAATTATAATAAATAAAATATAATTAAAAAAATCACTAAAATTGGTACAAGTGGTCCTCTGGTCATTAGGAACATCCTATAATTTTCATAAGGGTAGAAACCTTTCCTTGGTCATTTTGTTGAATTTCCATTGAAAATCCCTATTTTTTATTAAAAATAATTTTATAAATAAATTAAATTCAGAAAAATCACATTTTCTCCTCTAATGTCTTAATTGACATATGAGTGAAGTGAAATTAAAATTTCAAGTTCATTTGAACTCAATTTAGTGAGTTATGAAATTAATAAGCCTAAAAGGGCATAAATGTAATTAAAGAATTTAAACCCCTTTAATAAAATTTTAGGTTTAATTAAAATGGAGGGTAAAATATTTGATTTTATCTTTCTTGGATGATTGAAACTTTGGGAAATTAAAAGGGTAGGAACCCATTAATCACTTTTAATAAACTAAAAAATGAAACTTTAATTATTTAAACAATTTAAATTTTAGAAGATTAATGAAAATTTGAATTATTAAAAATAGGGATATAACTTGAGAGGATATATATTCTTTAATAAAAAAATCCCTAAATAAATCACTTCAACTATATTAAACTCTTAATTAAGATTAAAATGATAATCCAAACTAAGTAAATTAAAAATAAAAAAAATAATAACCCTTAAATTAAAGGAAAGCTCAAAATATTATGTGGTTTAAAAATTAAATTAAATTTAAATTAAATTAAATTAAATTAAGTACAAATTAAATCAAAATTAAAATTAAATTAAATTAACATTTTAACAATTAAGTTAAATTCAATTAAATCAAATTTAAATTATATTAAATTAACATCATTCAATAATAAAAGTAAAACAAATTTAAAATATTAAGATCACTTAAAGTATAAAGATTTAAGCCAAAAATAATTTGAACACTATTCAAAACTTAAAATTATTAATTAAAATCTCATAATTAAACCAAATCAATTTAAACTTTTAACTCAAACTTCAAATTAAGAATGATTAAAATCCTCAACAAACCAACTTGCCCCTAAAGGCTTTAATTATTTTAACTCTTAAATGGAGTATTAAGTGAGATGTCACTTCATTCAACACGTAATCAAACACCCAAGTTCACTGAGCAAGAGGCAAGTTTGGATAATTAATTCGCCTATGCAATTAAATTTACTTGGATTCAAAATAATCTCAGAAATGTTGAAAAGATGTTTAGAACTCGTCCTAAAAACTTTCTCAATATGATGAGATGTTTTAGAAGAACAATTAAAATTAATTGTTCTTTGATGAAGAAAATCATCCATAAACAAAACACAAGAACCTAGACGTCATAGGAGATGACTAGTTATAGGATTAGGACTTTGGTAGACAACCAAAACCTTCCCTTAGCTTTACCTATGTACTTGTTGCAAATATATAAATGCCTTAACGTGTGTTTTAAGTGCAGCTTGGGATGACGGGATGACCCTCCAGGTAGGCTTTTATTTTATTGCAATTTACTTTATTGCAAATTACTTACAGGCACTGTACTTTACTTTTTCTTGCATGTTAAACATGATTGTTGCATGAAAACTAAAACCTTTAGGATAGTCTCTGAAATGAAACCAAAACTAAATTAAAAGTCATCACAAGATAAAATTCACCGCCACAACATTCCAAAGTATAAAACAACTAAAAATTTAATCACAAACATAACAACAAAACTTCAATTGCAACTAAATTAAAACATCTCGTTGAATGATCGGGAATACCTCAGATGATGTAACTCACGTGTTGCTAACGGGATTTCCCACGGTCTAAATGAAAGTGTGGAACTCATTTAGTTAAGTTTAGCAAATTCATCTGGACTAAGTGAATTCGATGAAAATAACAAGGCTGGGACGACGGAACCGCGGGATCTTAATCGGTTCCGTTTAAACAACTTTAAGATTTGTTTTAATTAAAATATTAAAAATATTTGGACTTTAAGATTTCTAAACCAAAACATTTCTCTCATCTCCTGATTTTCACCTTCTAAAACTAAACCTCTGCAACAACAAAGAGCTCGCAGCATGGGGGGCAGCACGGCCATTGTCTTCAGCAAAACTCGGGTCTACTTCAGTAAAACTTTCCTTAGTTTTAAATAACAAAGCCATAGGATTTCGAGGTAGTTTGCCTAGTGCAACAAAAATCATCAACTTTTTGTTAGGCATTTGTATAATCATATTATGCAAATTAAGTCCTAACTCGTCTCAGGATTCCAAGGTAGTCGTTCGGTACGACATAAACCCTTACATCTTCAAGGCTATTTGTATGATTATGTCATACAAACATATGTCCTAATTAACTAAATTGGCAGGATTATAACATTAAATAATTTTCCCAAATTGAAGCCAAACAATAGGATAGTTTGGGAAGTTGCCAAGATTCTTCTTGGATCCTCAACTTCTCCTACTTTTCTTCCTTTGGATTCCCAAACTAAACTGTTTCGAATTTGATCCATTCCCTGTTGAAATCTTAAAAATTCAATCCTTTGAAAACCTTAAAATTTGAAATTCTTGAGAGCAAAATCACTGATCATTATCGAGAGTTTTCTTAAATGATTCCCGTCATTTAAGATGTAATTAACTATAGGAGCTTGCCATTATAGGGAACTTTAAGAACCCAGGTAATATAAACCCTGCTTAATTCCCTTATATTAAGCAAGAGAACTTGTCGGCTTATAAAATCAGTTCACAGACCAAACGGATGTCACAAGTCTTCTAGTTTATTTAATCGAGCCCCATCATCAAGCAGTGTGTCTATTCTTCGGGATAGATACACGGTTTGTGATGTAGTGCTCGTTTATATAAACTATTTGGGATGTGAGATCGGTTTGATTTCATATCTTAAAATTTTCAAACTTAAAATTATTTTCAAAATTAAATGCTACTTTCTAAATTATATATAAATTTAAATTAAATTTAAAATCTAAAAAATTCGTCGACAACTTCTGTAGGCGACCCCTTTTCAAAACACAACCCAAAAATGGTTCGACAACTTCTGGCGACTCCGCTGGGGACTAGTTCCTCTCTCTATTTTAATCAGATGGTTTTGCTTTCATAAATCAGTGGTATATCCATGTCCCTATTGGAGCAAACTACCATTCTTTCCGTTAGCGTACCACGTTCATTTCTATCTTGAACGGGTATAGCTAACTTCTCTCAGATTTAGGAGCCACTATTTAGACACCCCTAAACAGAGAGGTTCTGAAATCTTTTTACCTCTTTTTCTGAGGTGGGTTGGACCCCCAATAGGTGTTAGCATAGGAGCGGTCTTTCGGGATGAGAAGTTTTGCGAGACTTTCTCTTCTTCTCCAATTCTTAATCAGGTCCTTTACCTTTTCTATACCTTTAATCATTTCGTTCTTAACAAACAAATCTTCTAAAAATTAACCCTTTAAACAAACTCTTTTAAATCATGAATACATTAAGTTAAACGAAAATGTGTTCGGACTCTTTCTTTTTCGTCCTTAGTTTTGTGACAAAAGGAAGCATAATTCGGGATTAATACTCAGAATCTTCCTTGCAGAAAATGACTGCGCCAAAGTTAATTTTCTCCTTCACCAATGGAATGGACTTCACTGTCTATAAGGATGAACTGCCCGACAATGGAATCATCCATTTTGGACAAGGATTCGACAATACAGATATCAAGTTTGCTGACGTCACTCTCTTCGCACTAATGGACAAAGTGCTAGAAACTGAAGAGTCTGTAATTGAGTTCAACTTGAAGTCGGTTCAAGAATTCCCTCCCTGCAAAGGTTACAGCCGAAAGAAGTACTGCTATTCGTAGAAGGACTGTTGTCTCTACTCCCACCGGTCTAGTCATCTCTGCACCTACTCCGGCTTCTGCCAAACTAAAGGGGAAGGAAATCCAAGTCTGTGATGAGCCTGTCACCGTGGAGGGTACAGATTTTGCTACAATACCATCTGTTTTCGAGATTGGGTCTAGTTCAAAAGTTGCACCCCTAACTCGGACTCAAAGAAGAAGTAGAAGCAGAAAGATAGCCAGGATTGAGAAAGCCAAAGCTGCTGAAGTTGCTTTTCTAGAAGAAATTTCTGAGGAAAGAGAAGAACTGCCTGAGTATATACCTCTTTTAGAAGGGAGTAGGTTTCACCCCCTCTCTACTGCATTGGATGAGGAAGATGTCCGAACGAATGCCGCTACACTACCCCAACCTGCATACTATTATAACTAAAAAATAAAAAGTGTTAAAACTACGCCATTTACTCGGCTACAAGCCGTGATAGAAAAATTGGCAAAGAAACAAAGATGCCCTGTGTCAGAAATCCTAAGAAGAATGGGACGAGTGCCAATTAGATCCCGCCTCGGACAGCGAATAGAACCTGTCACTGCCATAGAGAAACCAAGGAAGAAAATAAGAGCTAGTTCACCGTTGTTGTATCGGGCCATCATATTAGGGAGGACACTACCTACCAGCATATAGCTGACAGACCGTCCAGTCCTAGGCCTTCTGCTACAAGAAGGATGGTGTGGCGACCTATTATTACAGAACCGAGACCAACACAACGTCCTGAGAAGAGAAGCCTCGTCAAAGAGCCTGAATCAGAAGAAAGCGCTACTGCAATAAAAGAAACACCCGGAAAAGAAGTTCAACAACCATCACATGACTATAAAAAAGCTAAGGACGAATATCCACCGGTTGGCAAAAGAAAGAGGAGAAAAGTTGTAAAAGGAAGTTGATTCATCAGAGTTCATGGATGAGGAGTATGCCGAGATCAACATGGTTGAAACACGAGCGTTGTCAGCCTTGCAAGGTGCTCCGGCATCTGCGGCAAGAGATGAACCGGAAGTGATGAGAGCACAGCTTCGGGAAAGAAATGACACAATTTCCCAGATGGCAAGGAGGATGGAAGAAATGGCTGCTACTTTAGCCAATCTTCAAAGTCAGGTGCAACCTCAGAAAGAAACACCCTAAAAAATCATCCATATTGCAGATGGAGGAAAAGAGATCACATCCGTCAACGGAGACGATCCACTAAAGAAGGATTCTGCACAGAGCATGAATCCCGAAAAGGACATTAAAAACATGGTAGAACAGCAGGTGCGAGAAGCCCTAGCACAATTTAAGAGTGGAGCATCTATTCAGACGGGTAGACCTTAACCCGAAGAGTTCGATGCAGTCCAATACTCGAAAGGCTTCGTACCACCTCTGTTTAATACTTTTGATGGAACGGGAAACCCCCGGCAGCATGTCACACATTTTCGTGCTAGTTGCTGCAATGCCGGTGGGAGTGATGCTTTACTCTTTCATCAGTTCGTCAGCAGTTTATCAGGGATTGCCTTCGACTGGTACACAGAATTGCCAAATGGATCAGTTAATACCTTTGCAAAATTAGAAAACCTTTTCGTTAAGCGGTTTACCGAGGATCGGCACCACATCACCATCGGTGATCTAGCAGTGAAACACCAGAAACCAAACGAAACTCTAGTGGATAACATACCTCGATTGAGAAATTTAAGCATGAAGTGTGAACCATAACTTCAGGAACAGCATGCAGTCGGCATCTTGCTTAAGAGTATCCATGGACCGATAGCACTTCTCCTTAAAGGATTTATAATCAAGACTTTTGAGAAGCTACTTAGCAAGGTCGGGAGCTTGCAAGAGGAAGCAAAGCAGCTAAGTTTTATAGACAAGACCGATAAACAGAAGCCCGTGAAAACATTCGAAAAGAAGTCCGGAATCGTCGCGGCAGTAGATAAGGGCAAGCAGCCAGTACAGATATAGCCAGAGCGGCCACAGCCTAGCTATCAACCACCGCAACGTACTTACCAACAACCTCAGCAGGGTTATCAACAACCTCGACCAAGCTATCAGTCGCATCAGCATTATGAGCAACCGCCTCATCCACAACATACCCTGAAAGATTTTCTGAACAAGGAATATCCATTCAAAACTGAAGCAGTAGCGAAGATGTTCCGCAGTCTAATGAAGACACCAGATTTTCAGCTACCAGAGCCCAAGAGGCCGGAAGAAGTCAATAAGAAAGATCATCTAAACTTTTTCCCTTACCACCGGATGCTCGGGCACAAGATAGAGGATTGCATCACTTTCAAGATTTGGCTTGATGATAATCTCCAGAAAGGGAACATAAAGATCTTGAAGGAATACATGAAGGAACACCAAAAAGGAGGTTTCGTCAATGTTATTTCAACGGATCCCATTGTTCCGATAGACCCTTACACAACCCAGGATGGATGGAGTACCATCTGGAAAAAGTCCTCAAAGAAAATTTTGGATCACATTCAGAACGCTTCAGTGCATGCTTCAACTCAAAATTTGAAACCTGCCGAGCCGGCACTATCGCTTGCAATTGAAGAACTGCCCCCGAAGGAAGAGAAAATCGCAGAAGGGAAGAAAACCGAGGCTCCAAAGAGTAGACTACGGGTTGCTTATCCTAGGATGGTTGTTTCCGATTCGGGGGAGAATTCCATTGAACCTCTGACTCTGTATGATTATTTGCTCGCCCCGGTGGGATCTTATAATGATAAGAGTTTTGACGATGGCTACGTTTTGATTGTTTCTAACGATTACGTAACTAACGAAAACCAACCTAATCCGGATCTCAATTTTGATATAAATAACGATTCTCAAATCATACTAAACCTCAATGACCACGACGAAGAAGAAGACGTTCACAAGGATGGCTACGAGAGCTCAACAAGCAACGAGTCTATTTGTGAATTTCGAGGAGCCCCAATCGCAATAGAATTAGAGTCATCAGATTTTGAAGCAAAGCCAGAAGAGCCAGTCGTTCCAATTCAAGGGTAGACACCGGTAGATTGAACACCAGATTCAGAAGACATAACAGAAGTTAATCTAAGGAGCGGAAAAGTTCTACCTCCTAGAGTGGGTCCAAAGGATAAAGGAAAACAGGTGGTTGCTCAGGAAAAGCCAACCCCAGCAGAGGAATTGCCCATTAGGGAAGAAACCTAGGAACATGGTAATAAAGTAGACTACAACGTGCTAGCCCATCTTAGGAAACTACCAGCCAAACTAAGCATATACGACGCTCTGATCCTGTCAAAGGAGATGAGGGAAGCTCTGATCAAGGCTCTACTTGATCCAGAGATTTTTTTAGCTCAAATGACCGGTAATTCCTTCGACGAGGTTTGCTCGTTAAAAGAACAACGAGGTGTTAGCTTCACGTACAATGATTTACAACTCGGAACTGTTGATCACAACCGACCATTGTACATTTCAGTCATTATTGGAAAGTTTACACTCTCGAGGGTATTGGTTGATCCGGAAGCATCAATCAACTTAATGAGCCTTCAAACGTTAGCATATTTAGAAATTGATGCTCATGAACTTGAAGCAGACAAGATGTTATTAAGAGGATGCAATCAGAAAGGTGAAAGAGCACTCAGATCGATAGCACTGTTAATGAAGACCGGTGATTTGGCATAGACAACCGAAAAATTCCACATAATTAATTCTGAGACATCGTTCAACGCTCTACTGGGTCGACCATGGATCCATGAAAACTGGATGGTACCATCGTCTTTGCACTAATGCATAAAGTATTATGAAGGAGGAGAACAGTGTATCAAAGGTGACTTGCAACTGTTCTTTATGCACAAAATAGGAATTCATGAAGATGCAGCCTACTACGCACCTCCGAAGAAAACAATCTTTTCCAGTAACGCCATACCAAATGAAGCAAAAGAAGTGTGAAACGATAAAGAACTGGAAATTCTAGTCCAACAGTTACTCACCACGCTCTTACGGTGAGATGGTGAAAGTTTCTCCAGAACTCGCACCCGAGATCGAGGCTGGGGATGAGGTCGTGGAAGAGACGTTAGAACAGTTGCACAAAAGAAACCTGTCATCGATGTGGATTGGAAGACCAGTTCCGAAGAAGAAGAAATTAAGAAAGAAGTAGCAACAGTAAATCAAAAGAAACCCCAGTTCAAGATCTCTCTCGAAGATGAAAAGAATGAAGAATACAAATCAATGTACGAGAAGATTAACCATTATGTACATACTATGACCTTAACCCCAATCCATCCTAATAAGATCGAGGGTATGGTGGTCAAGGAAGTACATGGTGGTACTAAACCGATCAAATTCTTTCGTGGTGCTTCTTCTTCCAATACTGAAATAGATGTATAATTTGAAGATGTTACTTCTTCTGAATTAATGGAACTGTCTTTTGAGTGGTACTCTCCCTGTGCTAAAAATTTAATTCAACGTGGTGTTTTACCTCGACGATGGACAAAAGGTCAATCACAACATTTTGAAAAATTATGTAATAATATCTGCCGGCCTCCCAATTCAAAACATGGTCTCGGATTCGGCATAGTAGGATGTGGGCAAATTTTTTAGATTTTAAATTTAATTTAAATATATATATATAATTTAGAAAGTAGTATTTGATTTTGAAAATAATTTTGAGTTTGAAAATTTTAAGATATGAAATATCAAACAGATCTCACATCCCAAATAGTTTATATAAACGAGCACCGCACCACAAACTGTGTATCTATCCCGAAGAATAGACAAACTGCTTGACGATTGGGCTCGACTAAATAAACTAGAAGATTTATGACATCAGTTTGGTCTGCGAACCAATTTTATAAGCCGACAAGTTCCCCTGTTTAATATAAGGAATTAAGCAGGGTTTATATTACCTGGGTTCCTAAAGTTCCCTATAAGGGCAAGCCTCTATAGTTAATCAAATCTTAAATGACAGGAATCATTTAAGTAAACTCTTGATAATGATTAGTGGTTTTTCTATCAAGAATTTCAAAGTTCAAGGTTCTCAAAGGATTTGAGTTTTGAAAATTTCAATAGAGAATGGATCAAATTTGGAACAATTTGTTTTAAGAGTCCAAAGAAAGAGAAGTAGGAGAAGCTGAGGATCCAAGAAGAATCTTGGCAACTTCTCAAACTATCCTATTGTTTGTCTTCAATTTGGGAGTTTATTTAATGTTTTCAATCCTGTCAATTTTATTTAATTAGGACTTATATTCGTATGACACAATCAAACAAATAGCCTCGAAGATGTGAGGGTTTATGTCGTACCAAACGACTAACTCAAAATCTTAAGACTGGTTAGGGCTTAATTTGTATAACATGATTATGCAAATGCCTAACAAAAAGTTGAGGAATTATGTTGCACTAAGCAAACTACCTCAAAGTCCTATGGCTTGGTTATTTAAAACTAAGAAATGTTTTGCTGAAGTAGATCCGAGTTTTCTGATGATGATGGTCGTGCTGCCCATTGTGCTCCAAGCTCCTTGTTGTTGCAGAGGTTTAGTTTTAGAAGTCATAAATCAGGAGACAAGAGAAGTGTTTTGGTTTAGAGAAAATCTTAAAATCCAAGTGTTTTTTAATATTTTAATTTAAACAAATCTAAAAGTTAATTAAACAAAACCGATTAAGCTCCCACAATTCCGTCATCCTGACACCGTTATTTTCATCGAATTCACATAGTCCAGATGAATTTGCTAAACTCAACTGAATGAGTTTCGCACTTTCATTTAGACCTTGGGAAATCCCGTTAGCAATACGTGGGTTACATCATCCGAGGTATTCCCGATCATTCAATGAGACATTTTAATTTAGTTGTGATTGTAGTTTTGTTGTTATGTTTGTGATTAAATTTTGAGTTGTTTTATATTTTGAAATGTTGTGGGGGTGAATTTTATCTTGCAATGACTTTTAATTTAGTTTTTGTTTCAATTCAAGGACTACTCTAAAAGTTTTGGTTTTCATGCAACAGTCCTATTTAACATGCAAGAAAAGTGAAGTATAGTGCATGTAAGTAAATTGCAATAAAGTAAATTACAATAAAATAAAAGTGTACCTGGAGGGTCTTCCCGTCAACCCAAGCTGCACTTAAAACACATGTTAAGGCATTTAAATTTTTCAACAGATACCTAAGTAAAGCTAAGGGAAGGGTTTTGGTTGTCTACCAAATTCCTAATCCTATAACTAGTCATTTCCTATGATGTCTAGGTTCTTAGTTTGGTTTAAGGATGATTTTCTTCATTACAGAACAATTAAATTCAATTGTTCTTCTAAAACATCCCGTCATATTGAGGAAGTGCTTAGGACGAGTCCTAAACATCCTTGCAATATTTCTGGGATTGTTTTGAGTCCAAGTAAATTTAGTTGCACAAGTGAATTAATCATTCAGGAGTTTAGTTGAACTTTGTTTCTTGCTCAGTGAACTCAGATGAATGAAGTGACGTCTCACTTAATACTCTATTTAAGAGTTATAATAATTAAAGCCTTTAAGGGCAAATTGGTTTATCGAGAATTTTAATCATAATTAATTAAAAGTTTGAATTAATGGTTCAAAGTATTTTAATTTAATAATGAGGTTTTAATTAATAATTTTAAGTTTGGAATAGTGTTCAAATTATTTTAGATTTAATTCTTAATAATTTCATTCAGGTTCGTTGTTTAAATGATTTTAACTAAATTTGATTTTAATTTAATTTTAATTTAATTTTAATTTAATTTTAATTTAATATTAATTTAATTTAATTTTAATTTAATTTAATTTAATTTAATTTAATTTAATTTAATTTAATTTAATTTAACTTAATTTTAATTTTATTTAAATTTAATTTAATTTAATTTAATTTTAATTTAATTTAATTTTAATTTTATTTAATTTTATTTAATTTAATTTATTAAAATTTAATTTCATTTTAATTTTAGTTTTAATTGTTAATTTTAATTATCAATTTGTATTATTATTTTAATTTTTTAATTAAGATTTAAATATTGTTAGAGTGACTTATTTAGAGATTTTTTAATTAAAGAATAAATGTCCTCTTAATAATATCCCTATTTTAATAATCCAAATTTAAATATATCCTTTCCAAAATCTAAATCATTTAATTAATTAAAGATTCATTTTTGATATTTTCAAAATGTTTAGTGGGTTTCTACCCCATAATTTTCTTAAGTTCCAATCATCCAAGAGAAAATTAAGATCAAATATTTTACCTCCCCATTTTGATTAAACCTAAAGTTTTAATTAAGGGTTAAAATTTTTAATTACATTTATGCCTTTTTAAGCTTATTTATTTCATAACTCACTAAATTGAGCTCAAATGAATTTGAAATTTTTATGTCACCTCACTCACATGTCAATTAAGACATTAGAGAAGAATATGTGATTTTTCGGAATTTAATTTATTTATATAATTATTTTTAGTAGAAAATAAGGGTTTCCAAAAAAAATTCAACAACATGACCAAGGAAAGATTGCTATCCTTAAGAAAATTATGGGATGTTTCTAATGACTAGAGGACCACTTGGACTAATTTTGATGATTTTTTGAGTTACAATTTATTTATTATAATTATTTTGAGTTTTAGAGTATTAATTAATTATAAAATAAAATTAAAGTTGAAAAATAGATTTTATATTTTTATTAAATCTCTCTAAACTCAAGGAGTTCAGAGGAACCAATTTTATAATTTTCTGATTTTTGTTTGATTTATTAGAATTATTTTAGTGAAAAAGGTTGAAAATTCATTTTTTAATATTAAAAATTACATTAAGCCTTTAAAATTCAATATCTTACCCTAGGGACTTAGGAAAAATATTTGGTTTATTCCTAAGTGATTAAGAATCAAAATGTGATATTTTTATGATTTTTAATATTTTCATGATTTTTATTATTTTTAACTTATTAAAATATTAATATATTATGAAAAAATCAACATTTTTAGAAAATTATAATTTTAATTTTCTTGAACTCCCCTGATATCAGAGAAGCCCCAAAACCATTTTTGTGAATTTTTAAAAAGTATTTTTAGAGCTATGAATTTTTAAAGTTCCATTTTGCTTATAAGGCTAAATTAATCCATTTGGTAGGGTTAATCAAGTCCAATTGATTTCAAATTTTTATGTGAAGTTCCTCTGATCTTAAAGATCAGTGGAGAATGTTTTCAAGTCAATTTGATGTGTGGTTAACCCTAATTAATTAAAATTCAATTTTAGGGGTTTAGGCCAATTAAGGTTATTATGAATGAATTAACTCAAAGTATATTTTTTATAGGGTCCTCTGGTCCTAAGGAACATCACCAAATTTTCCTAGAATTTATTTCACAACTTGCTAATTATTGAAATTAAAATACCTAAAACAGTGACATGAAATTGAAAATTCAATAACTTTTCACAGAGATGGCCTCTGACCTTGAAGAATTCAAGGAATGTTCCCAAGATCGGAGGCTTCAAAAGCCCTATGGTCTCATGCCATGGTGAATTATCTATGCAAATGGGGAATCAAAATATTAAAAATAGTAAATAAATTATTAAAAATAAAATACTCATCCAATTAACTTGAATTTTTTTCCACATTATTCTCCTCTGTTCACTGAGCAAGAGGGTATTTTTATTTTATTTTTGTGATTTTTCTATGCAAAGATATGAATTTTTGAAGTTCAGGGCATTTAAATAATTCAAAAAATACCTTATTTATCTACTTATCCACGCGGCGCCAGCGCAACACCGACAGCTCTGAATCCCATGCGGCGCATTCCCATTCGACGCCGCCATCCGGATCAACACTCCGAGGGCCCGCAGTTCACGCAACATTCCCTAGTCCTGCGCAATCTAAACCATCCGCTCGATACACGCGCGATCCAACGGCTCCCGATCATCATCTACGACTGGCATGCACCTGTGACCGTCCACACTAAAACCCTAAGATCTCACTTGATTCTCTATAGATTTTCGTGTTCTTGTGCTCTATGGATTCGTCTTGAAGAGACGAACACATCCATACGTTTTATATGCTATAAAATTAACCCAAAAAAATGGAGAATCACTGGAAGCTCGAGAGGAAGAGTGAGTGCATACCTTTGCTCGGAGAAGTGAAGCTTTGATATGAGAGTTGTGTCACCTTCGATTGAGTCCAGGCAAGCTACAGATGAAGTCTCTGGCTCTGGGGAATTGTCTAGGTATGAAAGTGACCAAGGCCGATCACAAAGCTTGGAGGCTGGAAGCAATGGCTGGTCTGGTGAGGGGGCTTTTGCTAGGGAACTTCTCCTCTTAGTCTGGTGAAGGTGTAGGACCTATCAATTGGAGATTGGCTCACTGTGGTGAAGTGTTCTGTTTTTTGGGTGGATTTTCAACTCAGAAATTGAGCTCTGTTAATGGGAATTAGGGCAAAAGAACACTGGGGATCGACTGCTCTATGTCTGGAGAGGGGTCTGGAATGATTTTGGCAGAGTTTTGGTAAGGTTTTTTGTTCAACTCCTCTTTTGGCCGAGAGGAGGTGGTGTTTAAATAGGCATGGTTGGAGGGCTCACCAGGGGGTTTGATGGCATGGATCAACTGCTTAGGGCAAGGGAAGAACAGCCATGTTGTTCAATTGGGCTGGGATAACTCAGCAAGGAGAAATTCAAAAATTGGCTCACATGGGTGCTCTCGACCTGGTGGTTTTCGGCGGTTGTGGTGGCTGACCGGCCAGGGTAAGGTCACCCTCAAGGTCAGGAGGACCAGTGTTGGAGATTTGTGCAAGCAATTGTCCAATGCCAAGTGTAAAGGGTTGGATTTAAGTGGTAAAGGGAGAAGAGTAATTTTGGGTTCACATGTGTCAACCCATGTATTTGGGTGTAAGTTGAATATTAAGGTTTGGTGACATAGATTTCCTTCTATAACGCCTAGTAAGGCATCTTTTTTAGAATGTATTATACGATCATCATATATCTAGATTGTAATTGGACTATTTATTCCTTTTCTAAAATATGCTTTGATTAATATTTGGATACCACCAAAAAATATATGTTTGTATTTTTCAGGGTTTTTTATTCTTTGTAAATCTTGTATTTTTATTTGTTGATTATAGAGTGGTATTTTAGTTTTTCCTTCTGTATTAATTATATCTATAGGGTGTTAACCTTGCCTGATGCTATAATGTATTGATCTCTTCCATAAGAATATAGACATATCAAAACAGTCTTTAGTTCCTAAAGATAATTTTCTCTTTCGTATTTTATTATAAGCCTCAATTTCGTATTTTAGTATCAAATAAATCCTTTAATAATTGAGGTAGGTTTTGTTTTTCAATTGAATTATTCCACTTAAGCAAGCTCATGTATCATGGCAATTATGGATTCTAAATTGTCATGATAGTCTTTGATTTCCTTGTTTCCATTCCATTGGCTAAGGGAGAGGTTAATGGTGACTCAAAGGGCTAAGATCTTCATCATCCAACACCTCATTTAAGGATTCATGGGGAGATGACACATATCCCTTTAATTTATTTAATTTTCTCATTTTTGATTTATGAGATCACCATATAAGGTAATGGTGATCTAAGCTCTTCCCCTCTCCTATTGGTGAAGATGTGAGGTGTTAGATGAGTCACCAAAGGTTCTCTTTTGGTTGCATGAAGAGGTGACACATCATTTTTCGTAATGATGAAGGCATCATCACATGTGTTTACCATGGTTAAACATGGCACATGATGGGTCATCCATGGGCTATTTCATTTTTAATGGGTTATATGGGTTGTGTCTAACCCATATGAGGTCATGTGTGATGTCATAAAGGAGATTTGGAATTTTTTGGAAAACCATAATGTCATAGGTTAAAAATTCAATTTAATACCCTTCTTAATTTAATTTCCATTTTAATTAATTATGTCATTAATTAATATATTGGAAATTATTTTATTAATCAATTATTAATTGGAAATAATTCCAAATCAATTATTTGATTAATTTTTATGTCGTTTTTTATTTTTAATTGGATTTTGTCTCATTTCATATCTTTTTAATTTAATTTTTATTTTAATTTATTATATCATTAATTAAAATAAGAAAATCAAATTATTAGTCAGTAAATTAATTAAAAATAATTTTGGAATTAACTATTTGATTAATTTAGTTATTTTTTATTAATTTATGCATTTTATCATTTTTATGACTTTTAATTCAATTTTTCATTATAATTAGTTATGTCATTAATTAAAATTTTAAAAATTAAATCATCAGCCAATTAATTAGTCAAAATAATTTTGAAATTAATTAATTTATTAATTTTGTCATTTTTTATTTCATTTTGGTGCATTTTGTCATTTTATGACTTTTAATTTAATTTTCATTTCAATTAATTATGTCATTAATTAATTAAAAATTGAAAATTAACATATTAGTAAATTTAATTAATCAAATGAATTTTGACATTAATTATTTGATTAATTTTGTCATTTAGGGGTATTAAACAGGTCATTGGGTCAATCTTTGGTTATTTAGTCAAAAATTGAACATTTTGACCAAAGTTAACTTTTTGGGTCAATGGTTTGACCTATTGGGTCATGATTGACCATTTTGACCAAAGTTGACTTTTTAGGTCATGGGTTGACCTATTGGATCAGTAGGGTTGGTCATTGGGTCAGGATTGACCATTTTGACCAAAGTTGACTTTTTGGGTCAAGGGTTGACCTGTTAGGTCAGTAGGATTGGCATTGGGTCGGGATTGCCCATTTTGACCAGAGTTGACTTTTTAGGTCAAGGGTTGACCTATTGGGTTAAAAGGGTTAGTCATTGGGTCAGGATTGACCATTTTGACCAAAGTTGACTTTTTTGGTCAAGGGTTGACCTGTTGTGTCAATGGGGTTGGTCATTGTGTCAGGATTGACCATTTTGACCAAAGTTGACTTTTTAGGTCAAGGGTTGACATATTAGGTCAATGAAGTTAGTTGAGACCTTTCATAAAAATGAGGCCAACAAAGTGGCCCCCAATATGTGTGGAATACTGCATAAGTATGCCCCACATATTGGCATTGACCGAGGTGGTCTGAATATTTATTGTCAAAAAGTGTCTCATAATAATCAGGAAAGGAGTGGATGTTATATCGTCCCTAAGGAATGTTAGATGTCTCATATGTCAGTTCTGAGAAGGAACATCATGCAATTTATGTCCTTTCTAAGAGGAATATGATTGGAATGCCTTTCTGTGTCTGGAAAAGGACTTATATCCAATAACTGGAAAGAGAAAATGGATGTCATATTCCATTTCTCGAGATGTCAATGTAGATGTTTGGTTAGAAGAATGCCATAATTTCCGTGTCAAGAAAAGGACTTACATCCAAAAACCGGAGAGAGAAAATGGATGTCATATTCCATTTCTCGAAATGTCAATGTTGATGTTTAGTTAGAAGAATGCCATAATTTTCATGTCAAGAAAAGGACTTACATCTAATAACTGGAGAGAGAAAGTGGATGTCATATTCCATTTCTCGAAATGTTGATGTCGATATTTAGTTAGAGGAACGTCATACTTTCCGTGTCAGGAAAAATACATAAATCCAATAACTGGAGAGAGAAAATGGATGTCATATTCCATTTCTCGAAATGTCGATATTTAGGAATGCCATGATTTCCGTGTCAGGAAAAGGACTTACATCCAATAACTGGAGAGAAAAAATGGATATCATATTCCATTTCTTGAAATGTCAATGTCGATATTTAGTTAGAGGAATGTCATAATTTCCGTGTCAGGAAAAGGACTTACATCTAATAACCGGAGATACAAAATGGATGTCATATTCCATTTCTCGAAATGTCAATGTCGATGTTTAGTTAGAGGAATGTCATAATTTTCGTGTTAGGAAAAGGACTTACATCTAATAACTAGAGAGAGAAAATGGATATTATATTCCATTTCTCGAAATGTCAATGTCGAGATTTAGTTAGAGGAATGCCATAATTTCCATGTCAGGAAATGGACTTACATCCAATAACTAGAGAGAGAAAATGGATATCATATTCCATTTCTCGAAATGTCAATGTCGATATTTAGTTAGAGGATTGTCATAATTTTTGTGTTAGAAAAAGGACTTACATCTAATAACCGTAGAGAGAAAATGGATGTCATATTCCATTTCTTGAAATGTCAATGTCGACGTTTAGTTAGAGGAATGTCATAATTTCTGTGTCAGGAAAGGGACTTACATCCAATAAATAGAGAGAGAAAATGGACATCATATTCAATTTCTCGAAATGTCAATGTCGATATTTAGTTAGAGGAGTACCATAATTTTCGTGTCAGGAAACGACTTACATCCAATACCAGAGAGAGAAAATGGATGCCATAATTCGTTTCTCAAAATGTCAATGTCGATGTTTAGTTAGAGGAATGCCATAAATTCCGTGTCAGGAAAATGACTTACATCCAATAACTAGAAAGAGAAAATGGATATCATATTCCACTTCTCGAAATGTCAATGTCGATATTTAGTTAGAGGAATTCCATAATTTTCGTTTTAGGAAAAGGACTTACATCGAAGAAATAGAGAAAAAATGGATGTCATATTCCATTTCTCGAAATATCAATGTTGATGTTTAGTTAGAGGAATGCCATAATTTTCATGTCAGGAAAAGGACTTACATCCCATAACTAAAGAGAGAGCCAAACTCATTAAGATATTTGTTGGGGATATCCGATGGGGATTTGATCTATGTAGGTCAAATGATAATTCTCATGTTAGTTATCACAAGTTATTCATTATGTCATTTTAGTTCATTTTGGCATTTTTGGACCTGACAATGTATCATAGTCAGCTAGGAAATATCTCACAAGATTTCATTCCACTTCCAATAATGTGCATAGAAAGCAAAAGTTCGACCATTAATATATGGAATGTTTTCAAATGATTGTCTTTTAATTGTTCTAATAAGTATCACCTCCTCTCGAGAAGCAATTCGTTTGTCATTTATTACTTCTGTTGTACTAAGATGCAATGCTGGCTCATAGGGAACGGGAGTGAATACTGTCCTTTCAATTCTCTCCTCTTCTTTGATCATTTCTTCTCCTAAGACATAATATGCCTCTTTAGAGATGTTTTCAAGTATTAGAAATTCGAATCCATCATCTTCTTCTTTTAGTTTTATGTTTTGTCTTTCTTTTTCTTCCGGTTTCTTGAGCTGTTAATTGTGATTTCTCCTTTAGCCTCTTGTCATTCCAGAAGCTAATTTCTTTACTCCGCTAGTAGATGCCATTCCATCTTCACAGGATGGAATCGTCATTACTGACTTCAATTTCCCATTGTCAATAACATTTTCTATATCAAAAACTTGTTGATGAAGTTTGAACTCCAATACAGATGTTTTTCCTTCTGCTTCTTGTCGACTAGCAATGGATAGTAAAGGTCCGTCGTAGAGTAGATCAACTTCAGAGAGCTCAAAATCGAAGTGGATTCTAGATAATTTCTCAACACATGGTAGGTCTAATGCCAGACAAACACCACTTCGAAATGTGAAAAGAAGTCTATTATTAGACATTTTTCCTGAAAATAACAGGATAATGTAACATTTAAGACATTTTATGTTAAGGATGACGCTTATAAACATTTGTTTAATAGCAAACATAAAAGTCAATATTTATATCACAAAGATGGTTTGAAGAAAAGATTTTCTTTTTTTTTATCCCAGTTTATAAAAATGTCATCCTTGATTTTTTTTATGTCGCGTAATATTTCTTTAGGAAATGGCCATTGATTGGAGGCAAGATTCTTTCTCCTTGACAATCCACCAGTTGGTAAGATCCTCTGGAATATGTCTTTTCAATTACATCTGCACCCTCTCATATTGGTTCATAATTTCCACCTATCTTTCGATGAGCTAGTATAGGGCTTCAAAGAACTAAAACTAATTCACTGATTCAAAAGGTTCTGAGGCGAACTAATTTATCATGAGCCCGTATCATTTTTGCTGCATACAGTTCGAGATTTTGCTGACATGTAGATGTTTGCCTTCTAAACTTTCAAGTTCTTCAAGTCGTAATCTGGCATTTTCTTCTTCAGTTATTTTATTTTTTATTACGACTTTGAGAGAAGGGATGTGAATTTCAAATGGTAATATAGCCTTAAAAATATATACCAAAGCAAACGGTGTTGACCGTGTTGCTGTTCGGTATGTAGTTCTTTAAGCCCATAAAGCTTCTATTAATCTTTCATGCCACTGTCTTGGGCTATTGACTAATGTCTTTTTCAAAAGTTGAACCAATGTTTTATTGAAGGCTTCAACTAAACCATTGGCTTTAAAAAAATAGATTGTGGAATACCTCCAGTCTATCCCATGTCTTTGGATAAAGTTGTTCATTTTCATATTTTTAAAGGCCAATCCATTATCTGATATGACCCTTCGAGAATTTCAAATCTATAAACAATATGTGTCTTAAACAGTAAAGGACTTGTTTTTCCTTGACTTCTCTAAGTGGTATTGTTTCTGACCATTTGGAGAAATAATCAGTGGTTGCTAGAATAAATTGATGACCCTTAGATGATGGAGGATCTATAGGGCCCACTATTTCCGTGTCCCAACATTCAAACTACTAAGATGCAATAGTTGGGTGTAAGACATTTGGCAGCTAGTGTAAAACTACTCCATGTATTTGACATTAATGACTTTTCTTTGCAACGTCAAGACAATCAGTCATCTTTGTCGACCAATAATATCTCATCTTTTATATTTTCATTTTCATTTTAGGAACAGATTGATGTGCGCCACATAAACCTGAATGGACCTCCTTAAAAAACTCTTGAACTTCACCTTGGTTTAAGCACCTTAACCACATTTGGTCAAAAGATCGTTTATAAAGGACATCATTTATTATAGCATATGATAATGCTCTTTGTTTAATTTGAGTGGCAATGGAAGTGTTTTCAGGTAACCTTCCGGTTTCTAAATATTGAATAATTGGTTGTCACCAATCATTCTTTTTGTCATTTGTTGTCACTGTCATGTTTTCACCAATTTTATGTAGATTATCCATGTCAATTTGAGAATGAACTTGTCGTCATTTTATAGAAATTGGTATGTCATCTTCTTTTGAACAGGAAAACTCTTTTGCAAGTTTTGCCAAAGTGTCTGCTAAAGAATTATCTCGTCTCAGGATTAAGAAAAATGTCACATCAGAAATTTACTGAAGCAGCTTCAGAGTGTAACAAGAATACTGTTCTAGTCAAGGTTTCAGAGTCTTATATTTGTCGGTGATTCGATTGATAATCAACTGAGAATCTCCATAGAGGTCAATATTTTTAATTTCCATTAGTATTGTCAATTCTAGTCCGGTTATGAGTGCTTCATACTCAACTTCATTATTTGTGCATGGTTCAGTCAGATGATAAGAAAAAGGCATCATTGTTTTTTCTGCAGTGATGAAAATCAATCATACTCCAGCTTTGCCTGGTATAATTCTTTGTTTGTCATTATCTTTCAGTGCAGATGATGCTCCATCAAAGTACAATTCCCATCATTGCACATTGGAACTTTTTATTTCTGATATTTTTTCATTAGGTAAATCATCATTGAGAGGGGATCGAGTTGGAATTGGGTGTGCTGCTAAGAAATCTGCCGTGATTTGTTCTTGGACAGCACGTAATGGTACAAATGTTATGTTAAATTGGAGTAATATCATTGCCCATCTTGCTAATCTTCCAGAAAGTGTCAGCCGCGTCATTAAATATTGTAGTGGATTAACTATTGAAAGAAGAGTTACTTTATGAGAAAGCTTATAGTGTCTCAGTTTTTTAACTACAAAAATCAAGGCTAAACAATGTTTCTCAATTGCCAGGTATTTTATTTCTGTTGGAACCAGACAATGGCTTAAATAGTATAATGCATTTTCTTTTCCGTCGTCATTTACTTGTGCCAATAATGCTCCAAGGGAATTTTCCAATGCTGCGGTGAAAAGGATTAGAGGTCTTTCTATTATAGGGGCTGCTAAAACAGGAGGGATTGTCAGGTATTGTTTAATATTTTCAAAGGCATGTTGGCATTTTGCATCCCATACAAATTTGGTATATTTTCTGGTTAGGGCAATAAGATGCTGACACCTACCTGACAGATTGGAAATAAAACATCGTATATATGCTTGTTGACCTCATTTTTGATGAGGTCTTTTTCTCCTCTCTTTAGTACTTAGGATCTAGCCTTAGGCTTTTCCTTTGACTAATCTTAGAGGACTAGAAGTGGAACCCACCCTTTAGAAATTCAAACACCTCTTGACTCCCTGCAAACCCCACAAGCTTGATTATAGACCCCTAATCACCTAGAGGTTTGAAATCAAATGTGGAGGTTTAAAGGATGAGTTCCCTATAGGACTTCTTGGCCTTAAGAATACCCTGGATGGCCTGGTCTGGTGAGGGTTGACTTGCACATACACTACACTCTCACACACATTCCAAGTCCTAAAACCACACTCTCACCCAACTTGACTTCCTGACTCATGTAGGTAATTCACATGAATGATCCTTAACCCCTAAGCCCCTAACTAAGAGGGTTAGGAAGAACATAGTGAATGCCTTAAATGAGTCCTCTCATGGATCATATGAGCTTAATATGGCTTCATGGCTTCATGGCTCAACCAAAGTTATTCCATTTTACTCAAATTTGATCAATCTTCAATTTTCTAAAATTTCAATTTTTTACCTCGGGACCCTACACCTACTAAACATACCAAAAGCCCTTGAAACTACCCAAAATTTACTAAATTACCTAAATTACCCAAAATTACTCAAAATAAATCCTAAACATTTCACCCCACTCAAATTGATCATCCATAGCCAAAAATACCAAAAATTCCAAAAGTACCCCCCAATACCCTCCAAATACCCAAAATGCCCTTCTTAGCCCAAAAATCCAAAAATTCAGAAAATTCCCAAAAAATTCAAAAAAATCCCAAATATTCCCAATTTAATTTTGTTCTACTACAACATGGGCTAATTTTTCTAATTTACCCCACTTTTACTAAAATCCCCAATTTGACCCATTTTAAACCCAAGTGAACCCACTGTCAAATCAAACAACTTCAATTGACCTCAATTTTGGTCCAATTCAATTCTAAACTTCAATTCAACATCCCCAATATCAATTTAAACCAAATTCAAGTCCAATTTGATTGAAATTTGAGCCTAATTTCAATTTGAAGCTTAAGGCCCAATTTTGGCCCATGACCTAAACCTAGCTCAAACCCATCCAATTCAACTCCAATGGGCCCCAAATCTTTTCTAAAGCCTTCCTAACACCCCCATAAACAAAAAACTAACTTGATTTCCCCAAAATTTAAACCTAAACTCCACCCAAACATAACCCAAAACCAAAATCCCTTAAATTGACCTAAGCCCAAACCTAACCCAAATGGGCCCAAATCCCAAAATTAGAGCCCAACCAAAGTTGAAAACTCCTTGTGACACCTCTATAAACATTTATCAACATTAATTTTACATCAAATCCAACATTAGCCCAACCTTAGCCCAAGTTAACCCAATTTGACCCACTTTGGCCCCTTTACCAAAAGTCCCAAATTAAACCCAATTCAACTCCAAATTATTCCAAACCAATTCCAAATTATTCATGAAACATCCCTAAACTAAACCCAACAAATGTTTGGCCCAAGCCTTTACCAAAATTTCATCCTAAAATCCATTTTAAAATCCAAAAGCCCAATTCCCTAAACCATTTTAAAAGCCCATCTTCACTAAATTTCAAAGGCCCAAACTTCATGCTAAAGCCCATATGACATTCTTTTCATCACCCCATTAATTGATATCTTCTCTTAAGTCCTAAATCAATCATCAAATAATCCCAAATTAAGCCTCATGCCAAAATCACCCATAAATCCCAAAAATTCAATACCTTCTTTGATGTAAATGACCAAGCTTTGTCCCAAGCCACATGGAGCCATGATCAAGCCATTTACAATTCATATGAAGCCATGGAAGGTTTGACATGTGACCAAGCCATTAATGGCAAAAGGAGGGCCCTCTTTCTTAATCCTTCATTAAGCCTTTCTAACCATAACCATGTCACACACTAAACAACGTTTAGCCACCTCACCATGGATGGAGACTTCACCACTCCAATTCAGCTGACCTAAATGATTCCCTCAGCCCAAATCAGAGCTTGGAAGGGTGCACCAAACCCAAATCCATGCATTTGACCAAACCAAGCCCAAAATGAGCCCTTCCCCCTTCCACTTTGATTCAACTCCTTTACACTTGGCATTTGCCAATTGAACTCACAAACCTCAAGCACTGACCTCCCTGATGACAACAGTGACCTGACCCTGACTGGCCAGCCATCAGGCCGCCGGAAAACACCATGGCCGAGAGCTCCATGTTTGCCAAACTTTTCAATTCTCCCTTGCTGACTTGTCTCAACCCAATTGAACACCATGGTTGTTCTTCTCTTGCATGGAGCAGCTGATCCCAAGCCCTAACTCCCCCTGTGAGGCCCTCCAGCCATGCCTATTTAAACACCACCTCCTCTCGGCCATGAGAGGTGCTGAACGAAAACTTAACAAAAATCTACCAAAATTGCTCCAGGATCTTCTCCCAACCTAGAGCAATTGATCCCCAGTGTCCATTTGTCCTAATCCCCATTAACAGAGCCCAATTTCTCAGTCAAAAATCCACTCAAAAACCAGGACACTTCACCACAGTGAGCCAATCCTAAAATTGATTGACTCTACACCTTCACCAGACCAAGAGGAGAAGTTCCCCAGCAAAAAGCCCCCTCACCAAGCCAGCCATTGCTTCCAGCCTCCAAGCTTTGTGATCATCCTTGGTCACTTTTGTACCTAGGCATTTCCCCATAGCAAGAGACTTCATCTGGAGCATGCTTGAACTCAATTGAAGGTGACACAACCCTCCGATTGAAGCTTCGCTTCTCTGAGCAAAGGTATGAACTCACTCTTCCTCCTGAGCTTCTGGAGATTCTAGATTTTGTTTGAGTCGATTTCAATTCATGTTTACTGTATGGATGTGTTTGTCTCTTCAAGACAAATCCATAGAGTATAAGAAAACAAAAATCTGTTGAGAATTGAGAGAGTTCTTAGGGTTTTAGTGTGGACGGTCACGGGTGCACACCAGTCGTAGACGATGACCAGGAGTCGTTGGTTCGCGGGTGTATTGAGGGGACGGTCGAGATCAAGCCGGACAACGTAATGATACGTGAATGGCGGGCCCCGTAGTGCTGACTCAGATGGCGGCGCCGAATCAGAATGCGCCGCGTGGCCTTTCAGAGCTGCCGAGGTTTGCGTGGCGCCGCGTGGATAAGTAGAAAAATAACGTTATTTTCTATTTATTTAAATACCAGAACTTCAAAAACCCATATCTTTGCATAGTAAAATCACAAAAATAAAATAAAAATACCCTCTTGCTCAGTGAACAGAGGAGAATAATGTGGAAAAGAAATCAAATTAATTTGATGAATATTTTGTTTTTAATAATTTATTTACTGTTTCCAATGTTTTGATTCTCCATTTGCATAAACAATTCACCATGGCATGAGACCATAGGGCTTTTTAATCCTCTGATCTTGGGATCATTCCCTGAACTTTTCAAGGTCAAAGGTCATCTCTGGGAAAAGTTATTGATTTTTCAAGTTCATGTCACTGTTTTAGGAATTTTAATTCCAATAATTAGCATGTTGAAAAATAAATTCTAGGAAAATTTAGTGGTGTTCCTTAGGACCAGAGGACCCTATGAAAAATATATTTTGAGTTAATTCATTCATAATAACCTTAATTGGCCTAAACCCCTAAAATTGAATTTGAATTAATTAAGGTTAACCACACATCAAATTGATTTGAAAATAATTCTCCACTGATCCTTAGGGTCAGAGGGAACTCACATAAAAATTTGAAATCAATTGGACTTGATTCACCCTATCACAAAAATGGTTTTGGAGCCTCATAAGGAAAATGGAACTTTAAAAATGCATAACTTCAAAAATATTTTTCAAAAATTCACAAAAATGGTTTTGGAGCTTCTCTGATATTAGGGGAGTTTAGGAAAATTAAAATTATAATTTTCTAAAAAAAGTTGATTTTTCATATTATTTTAATATTTTAATAATAAAAAAATAATGAAAATCATATAAATATTAAAAATCAAAAAAATGTCACATTTTGATTCCTAATCACTTAGGAACAAACCAACTATTTTTTGTAAGTCCCTAGGGTAAGATATTGAATTTTAAAGGCTTAATGTAATTTTAATATTAAAAAATGAGTTTTTAACCTTTTTCACTAAAATAATTCCAATAAATCAAACAAAAATCAAAAAATTATAAAGTTTATTTCTCTGAACACCTTGAGGTCAGAGAGATTTAAGGAAAATATAAAATCTATTTTTCAACTTTAATTTTATTTTATAATTAATTAATACTCTAAAACTCAAAATAATTGTAGTAAATAAAATATAATTCAAAAAATCACCAAAAATGGTCCAAGTGGTCTTCTAGTCATTAGGAACATCCCATAATTTTTTTAAGGATAGAAACCCTTCCTTGGTCATGTTGTTGAATTTTCTTTGAAAAACCTCTTTTTTCTACTAAAAATAATTATATAAATAAATTAAATTCAGAAAAACCAAATTTTTTCCTCTAATGTCTTAAAAGACATGTGAGTGAGGTGACATAAAAATTTCAAATTCATTTGAGCTCAATTTAGTGAGTTATGAAATAAATAAGTTTAAAAGGGCATAAAGGTAATTAAAAATTTTAACCCTTAATTAAAACTTTAGGTTTAATCAAAATCTGGGGCGGGGGAAATATTTGATTTTAACTTTCTCTTGGATAATTGAAACTTAGGAAAATTAAGGGGTAGAATACCACTAAACATTTTGAAAATATCAAAAATGAAACTTTAATTAATTTATAATTTAAATTTGGATTATTAAAAGAGGGATATTATTAAGAGGACATTTATTCTTTAATTTAAAAATCCCTAAATAAGTCACTTTAACAATACTTAATTCTTAATTAAAAATTAAAATAATAATCCAAATTGATAATTAAAATTAACAATTAAAACTAAAATTAAAAATTAAATTAAATTAAATTAAATTAAATTAAATTAAATTAAATTAAATTAAAATTAAGTTAAATTAAAATTAAATTGAATTAAAAAATTAAATAAATTTAAATTAAATTAAGTTAAATTAAATTAAATTAAAACAAAATTAAATTAAAATTAAATTAAAATCAAATTGAATTAAAATCATTTAACAACAAACCTAAATGAAATCAGTAAGAATTAAATCCAAAATAATTTGAACACTACTCCAAACTTAAAATTATTAATTAAAACCTCATTATTAAATTAAAACACTTTAAACCATTAATTCAAACTTTTAATTAAGAATGATTAAAAATCTCGATAAACCAACTTGCCCTTAAAGGCTTTAATTATTATAACTCTTAAATAGTGTATTAAGTGAGATGTCACTTCATTCATCAGGTAATCAAATACCTAAGTTCACTGAGCAAGAAACAAAGTTTAACTAAACTCCTGGATGATTAATTCATCTGTGCAACTAAATTTACTTGGACTCAAAACAATCCCAGAAATATTGAAAAGATGTTTAGGACTTGTCCTAAGCACTTCCTCAATATGACGAAATATTTTAGGAGAACAACTAAATTTAATTGTTCTTTAATGAAGAAAATCATCCATAAACAAAACACAAGAACCTAGACGTCATAGGAGATGACTAGTTATAGGATTAGGAATTTGGTACACAACCAAAACCCTCCCCTTAACTTTACCTAGGTACATGTTGAAGTATTTAAATGCCTTAACATGTGTTTTATGTGCAGCTTGGGATGACGGGAAGACCCTCCAGGTAAGCTTTTATTTAATTGCAATTTACTTTATTACAATTTACTTACATGCATTACACTTTACTTTTCTTGCATGTTAAACAAGACTGTTGAATGAAAACCAAAACATTTAGGGTAGTCCCTGAACTGAAACCAAAACTAAATTAAAAGTCATTGCAAGAAAAAATTCACCGCCACAACATTCAAAATATAAAACAACTCAAAATTTAATCACAAACAGAACAACAAAACTACAATTATAACTAAATTAAAATGTCTCGTTGTATGATCAGGAATACCTCGGATGATGTAACCCACTTGTTGCTAACGAAATTTCCCACGGTCTAAATGAAAGTGTGGAACTCATTCAGTTGAGTTTAGCAAATTCATCTGGACTAAGTGAATTCGATGAAAATAACGATGTCGGGATGACGGAACCGTGGGATCTTAATCAGTTCTGTTTAACCAACTTTAAGATTTGTTTTAATTAAAATATTAAAAACTTTTGGATTTTAAGATTTTCTCTAAACCAAAACGCTTCTCTCATCTCCTGATTTATGACTTCTAAAACTAAACCTCTGCAAAACAAAGGAGCTTGGAGCATAGTGGGCAGTCAGCAAAACTCGGATCTACTTCAGCAAAACTTTCTTAGAATTAAATAACCAAGCCATAGGATTTCGAGGTTGTTTGCCTAGTGCAACATAAATCCTCAACTCTTCGTTAGACATTTGTATCATCATGTTATGTAAATTAAGCCCTAACCAGTCTTAGGACTCCGAGGTAGGCGTTTGATATAACATAAACCCTCACATCTTCGAGGCTATTTGTATGACTGCGTCATACAAATATAAGTCCTAATTAATTAAAATTGGTAGGATTGCAACATTAAATAAATCCTCAAATTGAAGTCAAACAATAAGCTAGTTTGAGAAGTTACCAAGATTCTTCTTAGATCCTCAGCTTCTCCTACTTTTCTTCCTTTGAACTCCTGAAATTAACTGATCAAATTTGATCCATTCCCTATTGAAATTCCAAAATTCAATCCTTTGAAAACCTTAAACGTTGAAATTCTTGAGATCAAAATCACTGACCATTATCGAGAGTTTTCTTAAGTGATTCCCGTCACTTAGGATGTAATTAACTATAGGGGCTTGCCCTTATAGGGAACTTTAAGAACCCAGGTAATATAAACCCTGCTTAATTCATTTATATTAAGCAGGGGAACTTGTCAGCTTATAAAATTGGTTCGCAGACCAAACGGATGTCACAAATCTTCTAGTTTATTTAATCGAGCCCCATCATTAAGCAGTGAGTTTATTCTCCGGGATAGATACACGGTTTGTGTTGCGGTGCTCATTTATATAAACTGTTTGGGATGTGAGATCAGTTTGATTTCATATCTTAAAACTTTCAAACTTAAAATTATTTTCAAAATCAAATGCCACTTTCCAAATTATATATATATTTTTAAATTAAATTTAAAATCTAAAATTCGCCGACAATTTATTTAGGTGACCCTTTTTTAAAATACAACACACAACCTAAAAATATGCCAACAATTTCTGGCGACTCCGCTGGGGAATAGTTCCTCTCTCCATTTTGATTAGATGGTTTTGCTTTCATAAATCGGTAGTGAGTCCATATCCCTAGTGGACCAAAACTACCATTCTTCCGTTGGAATACCTCATTCATTTTTGTCTTGAACGAGTATAGCTAACTCCTCTCGGATTTAGGAGCCACAATTTAGACACCCCTAAACAGAGAGGTTCCGAGATCCTTTTACCTTTTCTCTGAGGTGGGGTGGACCCCCAATAGGTATTAGTTTAGGAGCGGTCCTTCGAGTTGAGAAGTCCTGCATAAGACTTTCTCTTCCTTTTCAATTCTAAATCATGCCCTTTACCTTTTCTACAACCCTTTTTCCTTTAATCGTTTTGTTTCTAACAAACGAACCTCCTAATAAACAATCTCTTTTAAAATCACAAATACACTAAGATAAACAAAAATGTGTTCGGACTCTTTCTTTTTCGACCTAAACTATATGACAAAAAGAAGCATAATTCGGGACTGACATTCAGAATCTGCCCTGCAGAAAATGACTACCCCAAAGCTAATCTTCTCCTTCACCAATGGAATGGACTTTGCCGTTTACAAGGATGAGCTGCTCAACAATGGGATCATCCGTTTCGGACAAGGTTTCGGCAACACAGATATCAAGTTTGTTGATGTCACTCTCTTCACATTAATGGAAAAAGTGTCAGAAACTGAAAAGGCCGTGATTGAGTTCATTCTGAAATCGACTCAAGAATTCCCTCCCCTGCAAAAGGATTCCAGCAGAAAGTAGTACTACTGTTCGTAGGAGGACTGTTGTCTCTACCCCCACCGGTCTAGTCATCTCTGCACCTACCCTAACTTCTGCCAAACTGAAGGGGAAGGAAATCCAAGTTTGTGATGAGCCTGTCACCGTGGAGGGTACAGATTTTGCTACAATACCGATCATTTTTGAGATTGGGTCCAGGTTCAAGAATTACACCCCTAACTTGGACTCAAAGGAGAAATAGAAGCAGAAAGATTGCCAAGAAAGCCAGAGCTGCTGAAGTTGCTTTTCTAGAAGAAATTCCTGAGGAAAGAGAAGAACTGCCTGAGTATATACCTCTGTTGGAAGGGAGTAGGTTTCACCCTCTCTTTGTCGCATTAGATGAAGAGAATGTCCGTAGGATCGCCGCTGCATTACCCCGACCTGCGTACTACAACAATTACAAAAGGAAAAAGGATAAGACTACGCCATTGACTCGGCTGCAAGCTGTGACAGAAAGATTGGCAAAGAAAGAAAGATGCCCTGTGTCAGAAATCTTAAGAATGATAGGACGGGTGCCAGCCAAATCCCGCCTCGGACCGTGAATAGAGCCTGTTGCCGCGACAGAGAAACCAAAGAAGAAGATAAAAGCCAGTCCACCCATTGTTGTATCGGGTCTACAAATTAGGGAGGATATCACCTTCTAGCATATAGCCGACAGACCGTCCGGTCCAAGGCTTCCAGCTGCAAGAAGGATGATATGGCGACCTACTATTGGTGAGTTAAGAAAAAAATAATGCCCTGAGAAGAAAAGTCTCGTCAGGAGACTTGAATCAGAAGAAAGTATTACTGCAATAAAGGGGACTCCCGGGAAGGAAATTCAACAACCGTCACGAGATGAATGCGAGACTGTACGGAAAGGGCCATTAGAAGATGCCATGGACAAGTTAAGGTCCGATATTCGACGGTTAGCAAAAGAAAGAGAAGAAGAATTAGGAGATGAAGTTGACTCATCCGAGTTCATGGATGAGGAGTATGCTGAGATCAACATGGTTGAGACACGAGCATCGTCGGCTTCACAAGGTGCTCCAGAAGCTGCAGAAAGAGATGAACCAGAGGTGTTAAGAGCATAGATTCGGGAAAGAGATGACACAATTTCCCAAATGGCAAAGAGGATGGAAGAGATGGTTGCTGCCTTAGCCACTCTCCAGAGTTAGGTACAACCTCAGAAAGAGACACCCTCAGAAATTATCCATATTGCAGATGGAGGAAAAGAGATCACATCCGTCAACGGAGAAGAACAACCAAAGAAAGATCCCGCACAAAGCATGATTCCAGAAAAGGACATTAAGAGCATGGTAGAACAACAGGTGCGAGAGGCCCTAACACAATCTAAGAATGAAACATCTATTCAAATGGGTAGACCTTACCCCGAAGAGTTCGATGCCGTCCAATACCCAAAAGGCTTCGTACCACCTATGTTTAAAACTTTTGATGAAACAGGAAACCCCCAGCAACATGTTGCACATTTTCGTGCTAGTTGTTGCAATGCCGTGGGAGTGACGCTTTACTCTTCCAACAGTTCGTCAGCAGCTTATCAGGGATTACCTTTGACTGGTACGTAGAATTGCCGAACTGTTCAGTAAAGACCTTTTCAGAACTAGATAATCTCTTGGTGAAACGATTTGTCGGAGCTCAACACCACATCACTATCATCGATCCAGTGGTGGAGCAACAAAAGCCGAACGAGACTTTAGTGGATTACATACTTCGATGAAGAAACATAAGCATGAAGTGTGAACCACAGCTTCAAGAACAACATGCAGTCGGCATCCTACTTAAAAGTATCCATTGCCCGATAGCACTTCTCCTTAAAGGGTTTACAATCTAGACTTTTGAGAAGTTGCATAGCAAGGCTGGGAGGCAAAGCAGTTAAGTTTCGTAGACAAGATTGATAAGCAGAAGCCTGTGAAAACATTTGAAAAGAAATCTGGAATCGTCGCGGCAGTAGATAAGGGCAAGCAGCCATTTCAGATACAGTCAGAGCGGCCACAGCCTAGTTATCAACCACCACAACAGACTTGTCAGCAACCTCAGCAGGACTATCAGCAACCTCATCAAGGCTATCAGCAACCCAGTCTGAGCTATCAGTCGCCTCAGCATTATGTACAACCGCCTCGTTCATCGCGTACCTTAAGAGAACTCCTAAATAAAGAATATCCATTCAAAACTAAAGCAGTAGCGAAGATGTTCCGCAACTTAATGAAGACACCAGATTTTCAACTGCCAGAGCCCAAGAGGCAAGAGGAAGTCAATAAGAAAGATCATCCGAACTATTGCCCTTACCACCAGATGCTCGTACATAAGATAGAGGATTGTGTCACTTTCAAGAGTTGGCTTGATGACAATCTCCGGAAAGGGAACATAGGGGTCCCAAAGGAATACATGAAGGAACCCCAGAAAGGAGGTTCTGTCAATGTTATTTCAACGGATCCCATTTTTCCGATAAACCCTTACACGATCGATGATGGATGGAGTACCGTCTGGACGAAGTCATCAAAGAAAATTTTGGATCACATCAAAACCGCTTCGGTACACGCTTCAGCTCAAAGTTTGAAACCTGTCGAGCCGGTACCATCACTTGATATTGAAGAACTGCCCTAGGAGGAGGAGAAGATCGTGGAAGAAAAGAAGACCGAGGCTCCAAAGAGTAGACTAGGGGCTGCTTATCCTAGGATGGTTATTTCAGATTAAGGGAGAAATCCCTCGAACTCCTGACTCTGTATGATTATCTGCTCGCCCCAGCGGGATCTTATAATGATAAGGGTTATGGCGTTGGCTATATTTTGACTGTTTCTAATGATTACGTAACTAGCAACAACCGACTTAATCCAGATCTCGATTCTAATACAAATAACGATTCTCAAATCATACATAACCTCGATGACCATGATGAAGAAGATGTTCACCAAGGAGGTTACGAAAGCTCGATAAGCAACGAGTCCATTTGTGAATTCCGAGGGGCTCCGATCACGATAGAATTAGAACCATCAGACACCGAAGCAACTTCAGAAGAGCCAGTTGTTTTGATTCAGAAGGAAACACCAAATTCAGAAGAAATAACTGAAGTAAATTTAAGAAGTGGAAAAGTTCTACCCCCGAGAATGGGTCCAAAGGATAAAGGAAAGCAGGTGATTGCTCAGGAAGAACCAACCCCAGTAAAGGAACAGCCCATTCGGGAAGAAACCGAGGAACATGGTAATAAAGTTGACTACAACGTGCTAGCCCATCTTAGGAAGCTAACAGCCAAACTAAGCATATACGACGCTCTGATCCTGTCAAAGGAGATGAGAGAGGCTGTGATCAAGGCTTTACTTGATCCAGAGATTTGTTTACCCCAAATGGCCGGTAATTCCTTCGAAGAGGTTTGCTCGTTAAGAGAACAGCGAGTTGTTACCTTCACGGACAATGATCTATTACTAGGAATAGCAGATCACAACCGACCGTTATACATTTCATTCACTATTGGAAAGTTTACGCTCTCCAGAGTGTTGGTTGATCCGGGAGCATCAATCAACATAACGAATCTTCTGACGCTAGCATATTTAGAAATTGATGCTCGTGAGCTTGAAGCAGACAAGATGCTATTAAGAGGCTTCAATCAAAAAGGAGAAAGATCTCTTGGATCGATAACACTACTAATGAAGACCGGTGATTTAGTAAAGACAACCGCAAAATTCCACATAATTGATTCTGAAACATCATTCAACGCTCTACTGGGTCGACCGTGGATCCATGAAAACTGGATGGTACCATCATCTCTACACCAGTGCATAAAGTATTACAAAGGAGGAGAACAATATATCAAAGGTGACTTGCAACCATTCTCCGTACACGAGATTGGAATTCATGAAGATGCGGCCTACTACGTGCCTCCGAAGAAAACAATCTTTTCCAGAAATATCATACCAAATGAAGCAAAAGAGATTCAAGATGATGAAGAACCTGAAGTTCTAGTCCAACAGTTACTCACCTCTCCTTTACGGTGAGATGGTGAAGATTTCTTCAGGACTCACACCCGAGGTCGAGGCCAGGGACGAGGACGTGGAAGAAATATTGGAACAGTTGGACAGAAGAAACCAGTTATCGATGTTGATTGGGAGAACAGTTTCGAAGAAGAAGAAGAAATTAAGAAAGAAGCAGCGACAATAAATCAGAAGAAACCACAGTTCAAGATCTCTCTCGAAGATGAAAGGAATGAAGAATACAAATCAATGTACGAGAAGATTAACCATTATGTACATACTATGACCCTGACCACGATCAACTCTAACAAGATCGAGGGTGTGGTGGTCAAGGAAGTACATGGTGGTGGTGCTAAACCAATCAAGTTTTACCGTGGTGCTTCTTCTTCCAATACTGAAAAAGATGTACAGTTTGAAGATGTTACTTCATCTGAATTAATGGAATTACCTTTTGAGTGGTGCTCTCCCTGTGTTCAAAATTTTATTCAACGTGGTGTCTTACCTCAACAATGGACAAAAGGCCGATCACAACATTTTGAAAAATTATGGAATAATGCCGGTCGGCCTCCCAATTCAAAACATGGTCTCGGATTCAGCACAGTAGGATCTGTTGATGATACGGGATTTTGCTTGGTTGTCACTTGTGAACCTAATGAAGACTGCTTGGAAGCCTCAGAAGATCTTGAAGATCTACCTGATGTTGATTGGGAGAACAGTTTCGAAGAAGAAGAAGAAATTAAGAAAGAAGAAGCGACAATAAATTAGAAGAAACCACAGTTCAAGATCTCTCTCTAATATGAAAGGAATGAAGAATACAAATCAATGTACGAGAAGATTAACCGTTATGTACATACTATGACCCTGACCCCGATCAATTCTAATAAGATTGAGGGTATGGTTGTCAAGGAAGTACATGGTGGTGGTGCTAAACCAATCAAGTTTTACCGTGGTGCTTCTTCTTCCAATACTGAAAAAGATGTACAGTTTAAAGATGTTACTTCATCTGAATTAATGGAATTACCTTTTGAGTGGTACTCTCCCTGTGTTCAAAATTTAATTCAACGTTGTGTCTTACCTCGACAATGGACAAAAGGCCGATCACAACATTTTGAAAAATTATGGAATAATGCCGGTCGGCCTCCCAATTCAAAACATGGTCTCGGATTCAGCACAGTAGGATCTGTTGATGATACACTGCTTGGAAGCCTCAAAAGATCTTGAAAATCTACCAATCAGCGACGCTCCACTAGAATTTGAAGAAGAAATCAAATCTACAGTAGACGAGTTAACGGAAGTTAACTTAGGTACTAGCGAAGAGCCTAGGCCTACCTTTGTTAGCTCCTTACTCAATAAAGAAGACTCCGAAGACATAATCAAGTTATTAATAGAATTCAAGGACTGATTTTCTTGGAGTTACGACGAAATGCCAGGATTAGCTCCAGAAGTCGCAGATCACAAGTTAGGAGTAAATCCTACTTCCGTTCCAGTTAGACAAGCCCCGAAGAATGCGTCTAGAAATTGAGCAACAAGTAATAGCCAAAGTTAAGAAGCTAATAGACGCTGAATTTGTCCGTGAAGAAAAATACCCTACTTGGTTAGCCAAAGTGGTACCTGTTAGAAAGAAGAATGGACAAATCAGAATCTGCGTAGATTTCGGAGATTTAAATAAAGCATGTCCAAAGGATGAATTTCCACTACCAATCCAGGAACTGATGATTGACATTGCTTCAACACATGAAATCTTCTCTTTCATGGATGGATCATCAGGAAACAACCTGATAAAGATGGCACCAGAAGACGAAAAGCTCACGGTATTCAGAACGCCGATCAGAGTGTATTGTTACACAGTAATGCCATTCGGACTAGAGAACGCAGGAGCAACATACCAAAGAGCGATGACGAAGATTTTGGATGATCTCATTCACAACCAAGTCGAGGGCTACGTGGATGATGTGGTCATCAAAAGAAAACTGAAAGAAGATCACTTGTATGATTTGAGAATTGTTTTCGAGCGACTAAGACAATACAACTTTAAGATGAATCCCTTAAAATGCGCCTTCAGCGTTACCTCCGGGAAATTCTTAGGATTTATTGTCCGACACCACGGAATTGAAATCGATCTGGAGAAGATTAAAGCTATTTTAGAAATGACTCCTCCCAAAACTTTGAAACAACTACGATCCTTTCAAGGGAAGTTGGCATATCTTCTACGCTTTATCTCGAACTTGTCAGGTAGGTGTCAGCCCTTCTCGGCATTAGTTAAAAAGGATGCCAAATTCGTTTGGGATGAGAAATGACAGCGGGCTTTCAAGGATGTTAAGCAATATTTAATGACACCTCCTATCTTAGCAGCCCCAGTCTCAGGTAGACCGTTGATACTTTATACCGCGGCTTTAGACAACTCCTTTTGAGCCCTGCTAGCCCAGGTCAATGATGAGGGAAAAGAAAATGCTATCTACTACTTAAGCCGTCATCTAATCCCGACGAAAGTAAAGTATCCTCCGATTGAGAAACATTGTTTGGCCCTGATCTTTGCTGCTCAAAAGCTCAGGCATTACATGTTTTCTCATAAAGTCAACCTTATTTCGAGAGTTAATCCGTTGCAATACTTGATGACCTGACCGACGCTTTCTGGTAGACTTGCCACATGGTCAATGATACTATTGCAATTCGACATAACTTTCGTTCCTCTTCGCGCCGTAAAGGGACAAGTCCTAGCTGACTTCTTTGCAGCACACCCTTTACCGGCAGATTCGCCTCTCAACGATGATTTGCCTGATGAGCAGATAATGAGCATAGAAGACCCTGATGATCGAAGTTGGAAACTATACTTCGACAGAGCGTCCTCAGCACAGAAGAACAAAGAATTGCAAATGATAGTGCCCGGTAAGGCAGGAATCAGACTAATCTTTATAACACCGGAGCATGGGATGTTAAAATACTCCTACCACTTAACAGAACCATGTACAAACAACGAGGTAGAATACGAAGCCCTTATAACCGGATTGGAATTAACCATTCAGATGGAAATAACGGATATCAACATCTACAGAGATTCTCAGTTGATCATTCAACAGGTCGCAGGACAGTACAGAATTTTAAAGCCAAGACTCGAGCAGTACTTTCAGTACGCCATGAAATTGTTGGAACAAAT
Source organism: Papilionanthe hookeriana x Papilionanthe teres (assembly GCA_022702705.1). Classification (NCBI taxonomy): domain Eukaryota; kingdom Viridiplantae; phylum Streptophyta; class Magnoliopsida; order Asparagales; family Orchidaceae; genus Papilionanthe; species Papilionanthe hookeriana x Papilionanthe teres. The sequence goes on along the minus strand of CM040428.1, from coordinate 154,601,603 downwards.
TCCAAACGTAACAATCTACAAGATTCCTAGAAAAGAAAATGCTCTTGCCGATGCGTTAGCCCGCCTTGCAAAGGAATTTGCCTGCTTGCAGGATGAGTCAATTGAAGTGTCAGTTCAAGGACGACGAGTCCTATCACGAATCGGACTTGGATACAATACACAAATCGACAGAAAAGGCGAAGAAACAATTGTAGCAGATGACGAGAAAATACAGAAGATTGGCGGCAGCCATTAATAGACTACTTGCAGACAGGAAACCTACCTGACGATAAGTCAATAACCCATCAAATCAAGAAAAGAACTCTGTCTTACGCATTAATAAACAATACATTATACAGAAGGTCTTTTGATCAGATGTGGCTAAGATGCCTGAGCGGGTCAGAGGCTCGTAAAATCGTTAAAGAAGTACATTCAGGACTTTGTGGCGCTCATCAGTTAGGTCCGAAAATGAAAATGAAGATTAAAAGACTAGGGTACTACAGGCCCTTAATGATGACCGATTGTATGAAAGTTGCCAAAAGTTGTCACCAGTGCCAAGTGCATAGAGTATTTCTACATCAACCTCCAAATGTGCTACATCCGACAATCGTGTCGTGGCCATTTGAGTGTTGGGGCACAGATATACTGGGTCTGATAGAACCGCCTTATTCAAGAGGACACCGCTTTATTCTATCGGCTACGGACTACTTTTCTAAATGGGCAGAAGCTATACCACTCAGAGAAGTGAAGGCACACCACGTGTTATAGTTTTTCAAGAACCAAGTCGTCTACCGTTTTGGGGTACCGTGCAGAATCATTTCAGATAATGGGTCTGCATTCAAAAGTACATAGATCAATAATTTTGTCAGAAGACATGGGATCGATTGGCGATACTCAACGATCTACTACCCAAAAGCAAACGGCTTGGCCGAGGCTTTTAATAAAACTCTCGTTCAAATTTTAAAGAAAACTTTGGACGACAACAAGAGAAATTGGCACGAGAAGTTGTTAGAAGCCTTATGGGCCTACAAGATGACTTTTAGGACTCCTACTCAGTTTACGCCTTACGCTTTAGTGTACGGGTCTGAGGCCGTCTTGCCCCTGGAAGTTCAGCTTTCGTCACTCCGAATTGCAGTTGCAGAAAAGATCACTACAGAAGAAAATGCCAGACTATGACTGGAAGAATTGGAAAGCTTGGAAGGGAAAAGACTTTCCGCGCAACAGAATTTGGAACTGTATCAAGCCAAGATGATCCAGGCCCATGATAAACTGGTCCGCCCAAGAACTTTCAAAGTCGGTGACTTAGTTCTTGTTCTCAGAATACCTATTCTTGCACATCGCAAGATAAGTGGTAAATTTGAACTAACATGGGAAGGGCCATTCATGGTCGATACAATCTACTCTGGAGGTTCCTACCAACTGGTGAATTGCCGTGGAGAACGACCTATGCTTCTAATCAATGGACGGTATTTAAATAAGTATTACGCAACCTGATGTTTTGAAGGATGACCTCTAAAATTGAATCTTATCCCTAGAAACACAGGTGAAGTAATCACTTTGTGACTGGGTCCGAAACCAAAACAAAATAAAATGGATGATAAAAATAATCTCATCAACAAAAATGTTAAAAAGAAAACATGGGAAATCATAAGAATAAAATGTCATTTTTCCTCTTAAATCCATTCATTCCTGATATTTCCTCATCCCTTTCTACTTCCTTTAAATTTAAAAAGAAGTGAATAAAAATTTTTATGTGTTTTTCTTATTGTTCTTGTTCTTAGTACAATCCCTAATCCTTTCCTTATTTTTTTTGCATGGAAATGTCGAACGGGCGGTTGGTTCTAAACTTTAGAAATGGCGTGAGTCTAGCACTTGATGAAAAGAGGGTGAGGGATGGAGCAGTGATAGAGATTGACTCAGACTTCACACCTTCCTGCTTACAATATGAAGAAAATGATTGGATCCCAGTTGATCGAGAAAAACTTCACTGCCAGACAGTGATGAAAATGGGTGGCCCGATCCACCAATCCAGCAACAAGAAAAGAAAAGTAAAAGCCACGCATGCAACCGGAGAAGATAGGAAAATTAAATCTGTAGTTTCCACAACATAGGGTAGGCTTGTCAGCGCCGCACCCCCAAAAATTCAAGGAGTAAGGAGAGCTACTCTCACTTCTACCCAGCGAAGAAATAAGAATCATCGCATTCGCAAAATACTAACCAAGTTAGCAAAAGATCAATATGAACAGACAATGGATACTGTTATTACAAATGCTTCAAGAAGACTGGTTCGTCAGGAACCAGAAAGAAGAAAGTCAATTCCAAGAAGGTCGGAAAAGATAAGAGAAATACCATGAAAAGCAGAAATAGAGTCGGTACCTCGACGCCGAGCATATGTATAAGAAAAGAAAGAGTTACAATATTCAGAACCCCGAAGATGGATGCCAAGAAAAGGAAGAGTTACAATCCAATGCTGATGTTGCTACAATTTAGCCATAGACAAAAAAAGAAATCCACCAGGGATACTCCGTCGCAGTGAGGTGGATCCAATGCCAAGAGTCATCAAAAGAATGGTGAAAAAGATGATAACATGGAGGGTACTGCCTGCAGATTGCATACCCAACAGCTGCATTATCAACATCTACAATGAAGGAGACTGCATACCGCCACATATAGACCATCATGACTTTGTTAGACCATTCTGCACAGTGTCATTCCTCAGCCAGTGCAACATCATGTTCGGATCTGACCTCTGGATTGTAGGCTTCGGTGAGTTCCGAGGGCCAGTGGAGATACCACTACAGGTAGGTTTCGTCCTGGTGTTAAAAGGAAACGGAGCAGACATTGCGAAGCATTGCATTCCAGGAGTGCCTGTGGAGCGGATCTCAGTTACTTTTAGAAGAATGGACGATAGAAAGATGCCTTACCACTTTCAGCCAGATCCAGAATTGGAGAGTCTCCGGCCCTACGAGCTGTGAGTTACATGGGAAATAGCACACCTCCAATGCACATCCATGCGGCATTCCTACCAAGGGTCGCTTGGAAGGTGATGTTATTGCCCATGTTTCTTAATATTCAAACCTGGATTTTTTACAGACGCTTTTGGATTGATCAACAAGAATCTTACACAATCCGTTTTGGATTTACCTGGATTGTATGAGACATAAAATTTCTGAGGAAAATGTCATCATGACTAGATCAAGTTGTATGATGTAATTTCAGTAAATTGGAATGAAAATGACTACGTCATATTTTGCCTTCACCTCTTTTTGTGCAAATTGACTGGGAAACACCATTAGAGTTAAATGAACTTTGAACGAAGAACAGAAAAGAAAAAGAAAATAAATGAAGATTTTTCTAAAAATCTAAATATTAAAATGAACTTCAAAATTCACATGAACATTAAATAAACAAAAAAAAATAATAATAAAAATAAAAAAAATGGGATCGTTAAAGGACAAACAAAATGAATCTAAATCTCAAATTGAATTCAGATCTGAATTCTCTGATTCGAACCTTTCAGTTCTTTCCTCAATCGAAATCTGTTTGAAACTCTTTTGAAATTTGAATAGTCTCTTCAACTTATTGCTAAATCAAGTCATTTCAGCGTGGTACACTTTCCAGCTCCTTTCAATTCTTTTTCTTCTGTGTCTTAGAGGATCGACTAGTTCTATTGACACGGAGCCACGAACTTTCTTCGATTTGGTTCTGATGGCATGAGACTGGGTCCCTCTTCATACAGATAAATCCTCGAGGCTAGGGCCTAACTTCTAGTCCTCTTCAAACTTTCAAGACTAGTACCTAAATTCCAGTTCTCTTCCTTCGAGGTCGGTACCTAAATTCCGACTCTCATCCGAGATCGATACCTAAATTTTGATTCTCTTTCGAATTGATACCTAAATTTCAATTCTAAATTCTGATACTGGTACTTAAATTCTAGTTCTCTTCCTTCGAGGTCGGTACCTAAATTCCGACTCTTATCCGAGATCGATACCTAAATTTCGATTCTCTTTCGAATTGATACCTAAATTTCAATTCTAAACTTCCGAGACTGGTACCTAAATTCCAGTTCTCATTTCGAGGTCGGTACCTAAATCCGACTCTCATTCGAGATCAATACCTAAATTTCGATTCTCTTTCGAATTGATACCTAAATTGCAATTCTAAATTCCGAGACTGGTACCTAAATTCCAGTTCTTTTCCTTTGAGGTCGGTACCTAAATTCGACTCTCATCTGAGATCGACACCTAAATTTCGATTCTCTTTCGAATTGATACCTAAATTTCAATTCTAAACTTCCAAGACTGGTACCTAAATTCCATTTCTCATTTCGAGGTCGGTACCTAAATTCTGACTCTCATTCTAGATCGATACCTAAATTTCGATTCTCTTTCGAATTGATACCTAAATTTTAATTCTAAACTTCTGAGACTGGTACCTAAATTCCAGTTCTCATTTTGAGGTCGATACCTAAATTCCGACTCTCATTCGAGATCGATACCTAAATTTCGATTCTCTATCGATATAATACCTAAATTTCAATTCTAAACTTCCGAGACTGGTACCTAAATTTTAGCTCTCATTTCAAGACTAGTACCTAAATTCTAGTTCTCATTCCGAGATCAGTAACTAAATTCTGATTCTCATCCTTTTCGAGGTCGATACCTAAATTTCGACTCTCTTCCGAGATTGATACCTAAATTTAAATTCTTATTTTCGAGACTGGTACCTAAATTCCAGTTCTCATTCCGAGATCAGTACCTAAATTTTGATTCTCATCCTTTTCGAGGTCGATACCAAAATTTCGACTATCTTTCTAGATTAATACTTAAATTTCAATTCTCATTCCTTTCGAGATCTGTACCTAAATTCTGATTTTCATCCTTTTTTCGTCGATACTCAAACACACTCCGAGGCTGGTACCTAAATTCCAGTTCTCTTCGCAATCCCGAGGTTGAAACCCAGGTTTCAATTCTCATTTCAAATCTAAATTTTAAATTCAAAAATTTCCTTAAATCAACTTTAAATTAAACTTCAATCGAAATTGAAACTCGGAACAAATTGAAATCTAAACTCACACATTGAAACTTGAAATTTAAAAGTAAAATGAAATCTAAATTAAATTTCCCAGATCTTGTGATTTGGAGTTCACCCCCTTCAACATTCCCCAGCGAGAGTTTAGAAATCTCCAGTCTTAGAAATATACCTGATACTCCCCAGCGGAAATTCTTCTACTTCGTCCGAAGTTTATCACTTGGACATCTGTGTTGGTTCTGTTGATCTCTTCTGTCAACGCCAATACGTGCAGTGTGCTTGGTTAGCACACCACACCTATTGGGGGTCCATTTGTTGACCTCTTTTTTGATGAGGTGTTTTTCTCCTCTCTTTATTACTTAAGATCTAGCCTTAGGCTTTTCCTTTGACTAATCTTAGAGGACTAGAAGTGAAACCCACCCTTTAGAAATTCAAACACCTCTTGACTCCCTACAAACCCCACAAGCTTGATTATAGACCCCTAATCACCTAGAGGGTTGAAATCAAATGTGGAGTGTTAAAGGATGAGTTCCCTATAGGACTTCTTGGCCTTAGGAATACCATGGATGGCCTGGTCTGGTGAGGGTTGACTTGCACATTCACTACACTCTCACACATATTCCAAGTCCTAAAGTCACACTCTCACCCAACTTGACTTCCTGACTCATGTAGGTAATTCACATGGATGGTCCTTAACCCCTAAGCCCCTGGCTAAGAGGGTTAGGAACAACATAGTAAATGCCTTAAATGAGTCGTCTCATGGCACATATGGGCTTAATATGGCTTCATGGCTCAACTAAAGTGATTTCATTTTACTTAAATTTGATCAATCATTAAATTCCATTTTACAAAATTTCAATTTTTGACTCCCGGGACCCTACACCTACTAAACCTACCAAAAGCCCTTGAAACTACCCAAAATTTACTAAATTACCTAAATTACCCAAAATTACTCAAAATCAATCCTAAACATTTCCCCCCACTCAAATTGATCATCCATAGCCCAAAATACTAAAAATTCCAAAAGTACCCCCCAATACCCTCCAAATACCCAAAATGCCCTTCTTAGCCCAAAAATCCAAAAATTCAGAAAATTCCCACAAAATTCCAAAAAATCCCAAATATTCCAAATTTAATTTTGTCCAAATTTAATTTTGTTCATCCCCACTTTTACCAAAACCCCCAATTTGACCCATTTTAAACCCAAGTGAACCCAATGTCAAACCAAACCACTTCAATTGACCTCAATTTTGGTCCAATTCAATTCTAAACTTCAATTCAACATCCCCAATATCAATTTAGACCAAATCCAAGTCCAATTTGATTGAAATTTGAGCCCAATTTCAATTTGAAGATTAAGGCCCAATTTTGGACCATGACCTAAACCTAGCTCAAACCCATCGAATTAAACTCCAATTGGCCCCAAATATTTTCTAAAGCCTTCCTAACACCCCCATAAACAAAAAACTAACTTGATTTGCCCAAAATTTGAACCTAAACTCCACCCAAACATAACCCAAAACCAAAATCCCTTAAATTGACCTAAGCCCAAACCTAACCCAAATGGGCCCAAATCCCAAAATTAGAGCCCAACCAAAGTTGAAAACTCCTTGTGACACCTCTATAAACATTTCTCAACATTAATTTTACATCAAATCCAACATTAGCCCAACCTTAGCCCAAGTTAACCCAATTTGACCCACTTTGCCCCCTTTACCAAAAGTCCCAAATTAAACCCAATTCAACTCCAAATTATTCCAAACCAATTCCAAATCATTCATGAAACATCCCTAAACTAAACCCAACACTTGTTTGGACCAAGCCTTTACCAAAATTTCATCCTAAAATCCATTTTAAAATCCAAAATCCCACTTCCCTAAACCATTTTAAAAGCCCATCTTCACTAAATTTCAAAGGCCCAAACTTCATGCTAAAGCCCATATGACATTCTTTTCATCACCCCATTAATTGATATCTTCCCTTAAGTCCTAAATCAATCATCAAATAATCCCAAATTAGGCCTCATGCCAAAATCACCCATAAATCCCAAAAATTCAATAACTTCTTTGATGTAAATGTCCAAGCTTTGTCCCAAGCCACATGGAGCCATGAGCAAGCCATTTACAATGCATATGAAGCCATGGAAGGTTTGACATGTGACCAAGCCATTAATGGCAAAAGGAGGGCCCCCTTTCTTAATCCTTCATTAAGCCTTTCTAACCATAACCATGTCACACACTAAACAACGTTTAGCCACCTCACCATGGATGGAGACTTCACCACTCCAATTCAGCTGACCTAAATGATTCCCTCAGCCCAAATCAGAGCTTGGAGGGGTGCACCAAACCCAAATCCATGCATTTGACCAAACCAAGCCCAAAATGAGCCCTTCCCCCTTCCACTTTGATTCAACTCCTTTACACTTGGCATTTGCCAATTGAACTCACAAACCTCAAGCACTGACCTCCCTGATGACAACAGAGACCTGACCCTGACTGGCCAGCCATCAGGCCGCCGGAAAACACCATGGCCGAGAGCTCCATGTTTGCCAAACTTTTCAATTCTCCCTTGCTGACTTGTCTCAACCCAATTGAACACCATGGTTATTCTTCTCTTGCATGGAGCAGCTGATCCCAAGCCCTAACTCCCCCTGTGAGGCCCTCCAGCCATGCCTATTTAAACACCACCTCCTCTCGGCCATGAGAGGTGCTGAACGAAAACTTAACAAAACTCTACCAAAATTGCTCCAGGACCTTCTCCCAACCTTGAGCAATTGATCCCCAATGTCCATTTGCCCTAATCCCCATTAACAGAGCCCAATTTCTCAGTCAAAAATCCACCCAAAAACCAGGACACTTCACCACAGTGAGCCAATCCTGAAATTGATTAACTCTACACCTTCACCAGACCAGGAGGAGAAGTTCCCCAGCAAAAGCCCCCTTACCAGGCCAGCCATTGCTTCCATCCTCCAAGCTTTGTGATCGGCATTGGTCACTTTTGTACCTAGGCATTTCCCCGGAGCAAGAGACTTCACCTGGAGCTTGCTTGGACTCAATCGAAGGTGACACAACCCTTAGATTGAAGCTTCACTTCTCTGAGCAAAGGTATGAACTCACTCTTCCTCCCGAGCTTCTGGAGATTCTCCATTTTGTTTGAGTCGATTTCAATGCATTTTTACCATATGGATGTGTTCATCTCTTCAAGATGAATCCATAGAGCATAAGAACACAAAAATCTGTTAAGAATCGAGTGAGTTCTTAAGGTTTTAGTGTGGACGGTCACGGGTGCACACCAGTCGTAGACGATGACCAGGAGCAGTTGGATTGCGCGTGTATCGAGCGGACGATCGAGATCAAGCCAGACAGCACAATGTTATGTGAATGGCGGGCCCCGTAGCACTGACTCAGATGGTAGCGCAGAATCAGAACGCGCTGCTTGTCCTTTCGGAGCTGCCGAGGATTGCTTGGTGCCGCGTGGATAAGTAAAAAAATAGGGTTATTTTCTATTTATTTAAATACCAGAACTTCAAAAATCCATATCTTTGTATAGGAAAATCACAAAATAAAATAAAAATACCCTCTTGCTTATTGAACTGAGGAGAATAATGTGGAAAAGAAATCAAATTAATTTGATGAATATTTTGTTCTTAATAATTTATTTACTGTTTCCAATGTTTTGATAATCCATTTGCATAGGCAATTTACTATGGCATGAGACTATAGGGCTTTTGAAGCCTCTGATCTTGGGAACATTCCCTGAATTTTTCAAGGTCAAAGCTCATCTCTGTGGAAAGTTATTGATTTTTCAAGTTCATGTCACTGTTTTAGGTATTTTATTTCCAATAATTAGCATGTTGAAAAATAAATTCTAGGAAAATTTTGTGGTGTTCCTTAGGACCAGATGACCCTATGAAAAATATATTTTGAGTTAATTCATTCATAATAACCTTAATTGGCCTAAACTCCTAAAATTGAATTTGAATTAATTAAGGTTAACCACACATCAAATTGATTTAAAAACAATTCTCCACTGATCCTTAGAGTCAGAGGGACCTCACATAAAAATTTGAAATCAATTGGACTTGATTAACCCTATCAAATGGATTAATTAAGTCTCATAAGCAAAATGGAACTTTAAAAATTCATAACTCCAAAAATACTATTAAAAAATTCACAAAAATGGTATTGGAGCTTCTCTAATATCAGGGGAGTTTAGGAAAATTAAAATTGGAATTTTCTAAAAAAGATGATTTTTCATATTATTTTAATATTTTAATAATTAAAAAATAATAAAAATCATAAAAATATTAAAAATCATAAAAATGTCAAATTTTATTCCTAATCACTTAGGAACAAACCAAATATTTTTCCTAAGTCCCTTGGGTAAGATATTGAATTTTAAAGGCTTAATGTAATTTTTAATATTAAAAAATGAGTTTTTAACCTTTTTCACTAAAATAATTCCAATAAATAAAAAAAAATCAGAAAATTATAAAATTTATTTCTCTGAATTCCTTGAGGTTATAGAGATTTAGGAAAAATATAAAATTTATTTTTCAACTTTAATTTTATTTTATACATAATTAATACTTCAAAAATTAAAATAATTATAACAAATAAAATATAATTCAAAAAATCACCAAAATTGGTCCAAGTGGTCCTCTAGTGATTAAGAACATCCCATAATTTTTTTAAGGATAGAAACCTTTCCTTGGTCATGTTGTTGAATTTTCTTTGAGAAAACTCTATTTTCTACTAAAAATAATTATATAAATAAATTAAATTCAAAAAAATCACATTTTCTCCTCTAATGTCTTAATAGACATGTGAGTGAGGTGACATAAAAATTTCAAATTCATTTAAGCTCAATTTAGTGAGTTATGAAATAAATAAGTTTAAAAGGGCATAATGGTAATTAAAAATTTTAACCCTTAATTAAAACTTTAGGTTTAATCAAAATATTGGGGGGGGGTAAAATATTTGATTTTAAATTTCTCTTGGATGATTGAAACTTAGGAAAATTAAGGGGTAGAAACCCACTAAACATTTTGAAAATATCAAAAATGAAACTTTAATTAATTAAATAATTTAAATTTTGGAAAGAATATATTTAAATTTGGATTATTAAAAGAGGGATATTATTAAGAGGACATTTACTCTTTAATTTAAAAATCCCTAAATAAGTCACTTTAACAATACTTAATTCTTAATTAAAAATTAAAATAATAATCCAAATTGATAATTAAAATTAACAATAAAAACTCAAATTAAAAATTAAATTAAATTAAATTAAATTAAAAAAATGAAATTAAATTAAAATTAAATTGAATTAAAAAATTAAATAAATTAAATTAAATTAAATTAAATTAAATTAAATTAAATTAAAACTAAATTAAATTAAAATTAAATTAAAATCAAATTAAATTAAAATCATTTAACAACAAACCTAAATAAAATCATTAAGAATTAAATCCAAAATAATTTGAACACTATTCCAAACTTAAAATTATTAATTAAAACCTCATTGTTAAATTAAAACACTTTAAACCATTAATTCAAACTTTTAATTAAGAATGATTAAAAATCTCGATAAACCAACTTGCCCTTAAAGGCTTTAATTATTATAACTCTTAAATAGAGTATTAAGTGAGATGTCACTTCATTCATCAGGTAATCAAATACCTAAGTTCATTGAGCAAGAAACAAAGTTTAACTAAACTCGTGGATGATTAATTCATCTGTGCAACTAAATTTACTTGGACTAAAAACAATCCCAGAAATATTGAAAAGATGTTTAGGACTTGTCCTAAGCACTTTCTCAATATGACGGGATGTTTTAGGAGAACAACTAAATTTAATTGTTCTTTGATGAAGAAAATCATCCATAAACAAAACACAAGAACCTAGAAGTCATAGGAGATGACTAGTTATAGGATTAGGAATTTGGTAGACAACCAAAACCCTCCTCTTAGCTTTACCTAGGTACTTGTTGAAATATTTAAATGCCTTAACATGTGTTTTAAGCACAGCTTGGGATGACGGGAAGACCCTCCAGGTACGCTTTTATTTAATTGCAATTTACTCTATTGCAATTTACTTACATGCATTGTACTTTACTTTTCTTGCATGTTAAACAAGACTGTTGCATGAAAACCAAAACCTTTAGGGTAGTCCCTGAACTGAAACCAAAACTAAATTAAAAGTCATTGCAAGATAAAATTCACCACCACAACATTCAAAATATAAAACAACTCAAAATTTAATCACAAACAGAACAACAAAACTACAGTTATAACTAAATTAAAACGACTCGTTGAATGATCGGGAATACCACGGATGATGTAATCCACGTGTTGCTAATGGTATTTCCCACGGTCTAAATGAAAGTGTGGAACAATTTAGTTGAGTTTAGCAACTTCATCTAGACTAAGTGAATTCAATGAAAATAACGGTGCCGGGATGGCGGAACCGTGAGATCTTAACCAGTTCTGTTTAACAAACTTTAAGATTTGTTTTAATTAAAATATTAAAAACACTTGGATTTTGAGATTTTCTCTAAACCAAGACACTTCTCTCATCTCCTGATTTAAGACTTCTAAAACTAAACCTCTGCAACAACAAGGAGCTTGGAGCACAGTAGGCAGCATGTCCATCGTCATCAGCAAAACTCGGATCTACTTCAGCAAAAATTTCTTAGAATTAAATAACCAAGCCATAGGATTTCGAGGTAGTTTGCCTAGTGCAACATAAATCCTCAACTCTTCGTTAGGCATTTGCATAATCATGTTATGCAAATTAAGCCCTAACCGGTCTTAGGACTCCGAGGTAGTCGTTTGGTACGACATAAACCCTCACATCCTCGAGGCTATTTGCATGACTGCGTCATACAAATATAAGTCCTAATTTATTAAAATTGGCAGGATTGCAACATTAAATAAATCCTCAAATTGAAGCCAAACTATAGGATAGTTTGAGAAGTTGCCAAGATTCTTCTTTGATCCTCAGCTTCTCCTACTTTTCTTCCTTTGAACTCCTGAAATTAACAGTTCCAAATTTGATCCATTCCCTATTGAAATTCCAAAATTCAATCCTTTGAAAACCTTAAACATTGAAATTCTTGAGAGAAAAACTACTGATCATTATCTAGAGTTTTCTTAAGAGATTCCCATCACTTAAGATGTAATTAACTATAGGGGCTTGCCCTTATAGGGAACTTTAAGAACCCAGGTAATATAAACCCTACTTAATTCATTTATATTAAGCAGGGGAACTTGTCGGCTTATAAAACTGGTTAGCAGACCAAATGGATGTCACAAATCTTCTAGTTTATTTAATCGAGCCCCATCATTAAGCAGTGAATTTATTCTCCGGGATAGATACACGGCTTGTGATGCGGTGCTCGTTTATATAAACTATTTGGGATGTGAGATCAGTTTGATTTCATATCTTAAAACTTTCAAACTTAAAATTATTTTCAAAATCAAATGCTACTTTCCAAATTATATATATATATATATATATATATATATATATAAATTAAATTTAAATCTAAAATTCGCCGACAATTTCTGTAGGCGACACCTTTTTAAAATACAACACAACCTAAAAATATGTCGACAATGCTAACTTTCCTTGAAATGATCTCAATTGAGTTAGATTTTCAGGAGGAGGCAAATTTAGGATAGCTTCAATTTTGAGATGATCAATTTCTATCCCATGATGTTGAACTACAAATTCTAAAAATTTTCCTGAAGTGACCGAGTCTGAAGATTCCAATTCGATGGAAATCGGGGTTCCTAGTAATTGGAGCATAGCAGTGTCACTTTCATTTTTGTCATTGTTAGAGTTTTCATCAATATTTTTGTCATTTTGGTTATCATTAGATAGATCGAGATCATGTACGATTTGAGTATTGTCTACAGGATTAGGATTTGAATGATCATTTTCAGAAGCATCACCCAAAATAGACAGAATGTAAGCAGATCTGGAATTATTATTATTCATAGTAGTAGCAAAAAGGAAGTCATACAAAGTCATCGGTTCAAGGATTTTTCATCCTTCATCCGATATAACTACCCTAGTAGAAGACGAAGAAACATAAGAACTAGAAGGTACAAAAGGAGTTGCAGTCCCTATATCAAGAAGACCTCTAATCCTTTTCGGTTCTTTATTTTTCTTTTTTCCTTTCTTTCTTGGGAGGTTTTATAATTTGATATTCAATAAGGATCTCGTTAGAAGATTTACTTCAAATAGTGTTGTCTTTGTTCTTGTTTTTGGAATTAAGTTTTTCTGCTTAAATCATATTGACTGAACCTTTGTCAGGTTCTTTCAAATATTCTTTCGCGATTACTATATTTCCTTCCTTAAAGTTGCGCTCTAACTAGTCTTTAAAGACAAAACATTCTTCAATCTTGTGTTCGAGCATTCTATGATAAGGAAAAAAAATTGGATTGTCCTTCATATCTACTTCTGCTGGCCTTTTGGCTTCGGGTAGCTTAAATTCTAGTATTTTAAGCAAGCTACAGAATATTTTGCCGACGGCTTTCGTTTTAAATGAATATTCTTTATTCATTCTTTCGTCATTGTTATTTTATCTGCCGGTACTGGGATTGGTTGTTGAAGTTGTAATTGAGGTGATTTTTGTGAAGTTGACGGATTCTGTCGTGATTTCTTTTTTTCAGGTTGAACCTGCATCACTTGTTTACCTTTCTCTACAACATCTCCCGGTCTCTTTTCAAATGTCATAACAGTCTTTATCTTTTCAGTCTTTTCCGTTACACTCATCTGCTTAGCTTATTCTTGAAGATTGGTAGTTATACTGAGCAATTTTTTAAAAGTTTTTATTGTAAATCCTTTAAGCATAAATGCTATAGGACCATGGATATTTTTAAGCAGGATTTCAACAGCGTGTTGTTCTTGAAGTAGTGGTTCACATTTTATGCTGAAATTTCTCCAGCACAAAATGTAATTCACTAAGCTTTCTCCTGATTTTTGTTTTTCTACTACTAGATCACCAACTGTAGTTTGATTTTGAGCTCCAGCAAATCATTGAATGAAGAGACTTTCAAGCTCTACAAAAGTTTTAGCAGATCCATTAGGAAGTTCCGCATACCAATCAAAGGTAACTCTCGTGAGACTTGACCTGACCAGCAATTACGCAGTAAATTAACTTCCAAAAGATGGCAAAAAACACGACCCGATTTATAAATAGCGCCTAGTGTGCAAAATCTTAAATGATATAAAAATTAGAAAATATTTTACATACTTGGGGTACTACGCAAGTATACGTATCGCTTCAAGTAATATAGAGTTTTCTTTAAAAACCCCAGTATCAATCCCACGAGGAAGTGAAGTAAGAGGTCTTTAGTCAAATTCTAGTATACTAATAATAGTCCTTAGTTTAGAATGTCAATTAAAATTGTGTTTTATCTAGCAACTATTACTAAATGCAAGTGTTAAATGTAAAAATAATAACTATAACTAAGTGTAAATAATAATTCTAAAGATAACCCTTTTTGGATGAATTGGTTTTTGAGAATTTTGAGATATTAAAAACTACTATTCTTATGCAATAAAATAGATAATGTATAAGATTGAGATGCATTTAATATTGTATGTACCAAATAGGAGCAATCCTATTCTTTACACTTTGGTCCAGGCATAAAGAACATTGACTAATCCTATGCTTGGTTACTGAATCTACCGCTAGGTGCGGGAGGATACCGGCTCTCACTTCGGAGCTCCCACGTTCCCCTTGCTCGAGGGCTAACAATCTACACTTCAGCACCCAAACGATAGGACCGAATTGAGGATTTTAGCCTGTCACTCTAAAATCTCTAATTCTACGCCCGATAATATTATTTCCCTATTTATTTGCATTCAATCCCCATGAACTTCACCATCCACGAAATTTGAATGTGGTTTCATTTTGTTGAGAATTACACTGCACTTTCGGGTCGATGCAATTACAACGAATTTTAACACTACAATGGGCTCTTATTACAATGTAAATGAAGTGCAAGTAAAAACCATCACATTTGTAATTAAATTTACTTCTACCATGCATCACAAAATCCTAAACATGATTTCTACTCATTACAAAAGAAAAGTAAAAGGAAAACAATGGCATAATCTTCTTATGCCACTATTTTTAAAGAAGAAGAAAGAGTTAGAGAGATATGTCACAAAGCGCGAAGAAAACACAACGGAAACTTCATGTAACCAAAGCAAATCCACTAAATAAAAGTTTACAAAATTATAAGATAATGAAGAATAATACTTAGCTTTTTTCCTTTGAAAGAAAGATGAAGATCTCTCTCATAAAGTCTCCCGGCGATCCATGCAATGCTAGCGAAATCCCTTACAAATTCTCTCAAAATCTCCTCTCCAATCTCTCCAAAAGGGTAGAAATCTACATTTCTACTCTTAATCTAAGAATCTTAAACATTCCTCTAAGTTTTTCTCTCCTTTCCTTTATTTTTTCTCTCTCTAATCTTCACATTTCTAACACAAATTTGCCATTTTTAAAGAGCATGGACGAATTTCGAAGAGTTTCCTTAAGCGCCCCTTCAAAAAAGCGTCCAAATAAGTCGAATATTGGCCCAAAACCGCCAAAAGTCGGTTCATGGTCGTCCGGGCCGCTGTCAGTGGCCTTTTTGAGAACTTTTCGGTGGTCTCGGGAAAATCTCGTTGTCGGCGAGATCGATCTCACCGTCGGCGAGCAGGCTGCTGCGCTACTCCTCCGTTTCACTCCGTTTGGCTCCGTTTCAACTCCGTTTCGCCCCATTTCAGTTGTGTTGCGTTCGTAACAGATAGCCCTACAAACTAAGCATAAAAACAACCTTTCCTTAAAGTGTAATCTCATTCAAAAATATGAAAGAAGTGTAAAAGAGATTAAGCATCCAAAGACTTATCGAAAGGTGTCAGGGCAGAATTTCATTTCTTGCTTGTTTTTGTTCCAAATTGCACCGTCTTTGCTTCCTTTTGCTCCAATCACCATTTCTTGTACCTAAAACCAATAAACATACAAAATAACTTCCTTTAAAGTGTAATATCATCAAAAATGAGTAAAATGATATAGCAAAAAGCGTATATATTTTAGGCGTGTCAAAATCCCCCAAACTTAACTATTACTTGTCCTCAAGTAACACTTTTACTACATAAAAATATAACTCAGGGCAATGAACTTTTCACCTGTAATACACTAAAAATTTTCATTGAAAAGAATATATTGGTTAGATTTTTAGAAAGAAATTCAGTAACTCAGGTTAACACTACAGGTATAAGAATATTCAGCAATCAAGTCAATGGGTTCTAGTCTTCTATTTATTTAAAGATAAACCATAATTTGTCACTTTAAGAGTGCCTTGAAAGATTATGTGAAAAAGGAATTCATGTAAATTTCATCAGAATGTAGGCCAATACTTTAAATATAAATTCAGAAATGAAATCAAGTTCTCCCTTTAGGGTGACTCAAGTGAAGCCAATTTTTAATTAGGCATCTCCTCAAGCTTCTTCTCATAAATATTTTTTTTTTCTTCTTTTTTTTCTTTTATTTCGGGATCATTTCCAATCCCCTTTTTTCACTCTCTTTTCTTTTTCTATATTTTTTTTAATGAGGATTACTATATCTAGATAGCCTATAATGATTTTGAACTTCACTCTCCTCTTTCTAAAGTTCAAACTTGAAACACATCCTTACTTTATAATTAGGTATGAGCCTTATTATCCATCTTAAAGTCACAATCTCTTCTTAACACACAAAACTTTATGTCTTTTAACATTTCAAAAATACAGTTTTCTTTACTTTAAATAGTTAACTATAATCAAATTATTTCATACCAATTATCTTATCCTTATAAAATTAACTTTTCCTACTAAAAACTTTCATCCAATCCTTCCATAATATTCAACTGAAATAAAAAGTTTTAGTCATCCCAAGCGAGGTTCAATTGCCAAAAGTTATGCTAATAATTTTTGAAAATATAATAATTGAGAACAAATAAGAGTTAATATTTTTCTTCCCCCCAAACTTAAATTTTAAAATTATTTTGCAATTAATTCCATAAAATATAGCAGGAAGAAAAAGTAAAGGTTGAATATACTTACTACTACAACATCCTATCAAATTCATATCATGCATAATCAGGATAAAATGACTGTTGGAGAAAGTAAATCTAGCCTAAAACATGCTTGTAATAAAATTACTCTAAAAGGAAGTATTTTCACATTAAAACTTTATTTTTCTTCCTACCCCCAAACTTAATTTTTAACTTATATAACATTCATTACAGAAAATATAAGCAGGAAGAAAATAATTTAGAAATTTTATCTACCACAAATGTCTATCAAAATCATTTGCAAGTATTCATTAGGACAGAACAATATGCAGCAGAAAGTAAATCTAAACTAATCATGCCAGAATGAAATTAACTAAACCAAAGTCTAACTAGCGTAGAATGTTTCAGCAAGGGAATATAAAAATATTCTTCAATACCTAAAAAAAGTTGTAACACAAACATAAACACACATAGGATAAATGAGGTTAATTCATCCTTTAACTCATCACATCTTACTAACTTACCTCCAATTTCTAACGGAATCACTATACTAGTAAATTAGGTACTTTAAAATGATTTTATAGATTATAATCCCAAAGATAAGATTACTCCTGATAAATTAGTTTCTGGACACCAATTTCAGGCATCACCTAATCCTTTTATTTAAGCACCTTTAACAGTTTCATATTGTAGTGTAAGATCATCCTAATGTTATTCATCAAGTAGGTTCGCGACTCCTACCAAATGAAAACAAAGTTAGAGAAAGGATGTAACAAATTGAGATGAATTTGTTACAGTTTAAATTCATGATGTCTCTTGTAAAACTCAAGTCTGGGTGAGACCCAAGTTATAGCCAACTCATTAAACCAACAACTACAAGAGATCAATTCTAGCCATAATAAGCAGTTAAGGAATCACCTCCCTCATGACACACAAAGATCAAATCAAACTACTAATAATCCAAACATCTACCAACAACAATCAATTTGATCAATCCACTATAAAGCAAATACAATAGATCACTAACAATCATGACTCTCAAGCACACTAAATCAAAATACACTAAATCAAAGCACACTGATAACTATGGGTTGCCTCCCATCATTAGCCCGACAAATGATTCCACCTGGATCAAAATTCCATTTAAGTAATCCTCGATCAATCACCCAATCATTTCCAGATCCAGGGATTCCTAAAAAATCCTCAAATTTTAATTTTTCATTTAGCTCTTCAATTTTTGTTGGATTTATATCATTGTTCCTCATATTTCCTTCTAGATCCAATATTCTTCTATTGATTTTTCAATCCACATATTAATATCATCCTTGAAATTTATAAGAAAAAGATCTTTATAAAATACTTCAATATCTTCAAAATTTTTTATCAAATTCTATTTAGATAATTCAGATTCAGGATCAATATTTGCTATGTTACTCTTCTGTTTCAAGTTATCTTCCAATTCTTCCCCTTTATAATTATTAAATGATTGAGGATCTATCTTAGTTGCAAAAATAAGTTTTTCTAATTTCTTAGGAATTTCGTCCAATGGTCTTCCAATATCCTTATCCTCTTTTCTTAACTCAAAGTTCTTTTGAAATTTATCCTCAAATTCTCTTCCAAGTCCTAGTTCAATAATTTTATCTTGTTCATCATTTAACTTAGGTTTTTCTGGTGATTGAGTCGCATCTATAGATATAAAGACTGGTTATGTAGATGAATTCTCTAAATAGGTAGGCTTTAAAATTGTATGGGGTACATCCATCTTATGTTCATGAGATTTTTCAACAGATGTAATTAAAAGTTTACTATTTTTGGTAGTGTCCATCATTTCACACCTCTCCTGAACATACATACAGTCTTTTTTAAATAAAGTTTTCAACTCATCATGAAAATCTATTTCATTCTCAACTTTTAACTTACTCTGAAAACTTTCTTGGAAATGGTCTTTACTTAGATAATCAATTTCATCCATCCAAAAATAATCATCATCTTTTCTCTCAGCTGGATATTTCATAGTCTTTAATACATCAAAAGTTACTTCCTGATCATTAATATTCATTGTTAACTCTCCTTTTTGCACATCTATCATAGCTTGTCCAGTAACAAGGAAATGTCTCCCTAAAATAATTGGAATTTCTTTAAGTTCCTCCATATCTAATACAATAAATTCCAAAGGAAAGATAAATTTATCCACTTTAACAAGCACGTCTTCTATAACTCCTTCTGGATAAATGATTGATCGATCGGCTAACAGAAGGGTTATAGTAGTGGGAGAAATATCGACTAAACCTATCCTTTTAAATATAGATAGAGGCATCACATTAATGCTCACTCCTAAGTCACATAAAGCTTCTCCACATAATTTTTCTCCAATTGCACAAGGAATTGTAAAGCAATAAGGATCTTTAAGTTTCTGAGAAAAAATTTTCTGAAGTATAGCACTGCACTCCTCACTTATTGCAACTGTCTCGTTATCCCCAAATTTCCTTTTCTTGTTTAATATATCCTTTATAAACTTTGCATAACTTGGCATCTGTTCTATAGTTTCAGTGAAAGGAATAATTATCGTTAACTTCTTAAGTATTTTCATGAACTTTGAAAATTTTTTATCCAACTCATGCTGTCAAAGTCTTTGAGGAAATGGAGGTTGTGGTCTTTCCAAACCGATTTTAGTTGGAGATATTAATTCTTCCGGATCCTTAGAAACATGTTCTTCGTGTCTTTTAGTTTCCTTTGTTTATCTCACAACATCTTTCGCTTTGCTAACCACATCCTCTATATCTCTTCCAATTTTTATTTGGATGCCTTCTATTTGTTCATTAGTGTTCTCTTTAGGGTTGATCTCATTGTTGCTAAGAAGTGTTCCTTGGTGTCTATTGCTAAGTGAATTAGCATTTGTCTCAGTTGATTCTCTATGTTTCTAATCACAGCATTTTGACTTTGCAACCGGTTTCCCATTTGCAATACCACTTCTTCCATAGACATTTTCTTATCCTCAAATTGTTGATCATTGTTAAAGTCTGGCGGATATGAAGCTCTATTGTTTGTGTTCCCCTGATTATTCCAACTTCCATTATGATTTGCAAGATTATTTTCCCATTTTTAGTGTCCACCATTAGTACTATGATTCCAGTTAAATTTAGGATGGTTCTCCCAACATGGGTTGTAAAAGTTAGAGTACGGGTTGTTTATGGTATTTAAAGTCTCATATAATAATTTAGAATCAATCATATGCCATAAAGAACTTTCCTCACTTACAGGAGTAAATTGAGGTTGGTTCATTACAAATTGGTCCAACTTTCTTGATATTGCAGCAATCTGAGATGCAAGAATTGTAATCTTATCCGTATCATGAATACTAGCTACATTTTTATGATTTACCCTTGCAGAGAGCCATTGAAATTCATTTGTAGCCATTTCTTCAAGTAATGCATACGCTTCATCAAATGGTTTTGACATTAATGATCCACTGGCAGTAGCATCAATAATGACCTAAGGGATCCCACTAACCCATTATAAAAAGTTTGAATGATTAACCAATCGGGCAGTGCATGGAGTGGACACTTTCTTAGGAGTTCCTTAAATCTTTCCCAAGATTCGTATATTGATTCCCCTTCATACTGACAAAATGAGATAATATCGTTTCTAATTTTAGTAGTCTTTGAAGGTGGAAAATACTTAGCCAGGAATTTTTGACTTAACTCCTCTCAATTTTTAATAGAGCCAGGTGCTAATGAATATAACCATATTATAGCTTTATCCCTTAGTGAGAAAGGAAAAAGCCTTAGTCTAACAGCATCGTATGACATGCCATTATAACGAAATGTAACACAAAGTTCTATAAAATTTGATAAGTGTAAATATGGTTCCTCTGAAGGAGTTCCCCCAAACTGATTGTTCTGCACCAGTTGGATAATCTCAGGATTTATTTCAAATGAATCAGCTTCTACGACAGGGTTTTGTATAATAGAGTGAATTTCATCTATAATAGGATTTATGTAATCCCTCAATGAATTATGATGATTTTCCAAGTTATTATCTTGTAAGTTTTTCATTTCCATTTCTAGTTTTTCGAGTCCTTTCTGTATTTTTTTTTTATTTTCGTCAAATACGGGATCATAAGACACAAGTCCTACAGATCCATTGTTTTGCATACGTAACACAACAAATAATACATTAACAATTAAACAAATAATAGATTGAATATATTCAACACAACAAAACATTTTCACGAACACCATATTTTTCACACAAACAATTTTTTCACAACACTTTTTCATATAAAAACACTTTCATACAAAAACGTTTTTACGACACTACAGTTTTCTAAGTCTAAGCCTAATTACTTCAACTAAAATTCTCCTAAAGTTCTTACCAAAGCTTCCTCGGCAACGGCGCCAAAAACTTGACCCGGCCCGCAATCACAGAGTAAATTAACTTCCAAAAGATGGCAAAAAAACTTGACCCGATTTATAAATAGTGGCTAGTGTGCAAAATTTTAAATGATATAAAAATTAGAAAATATTTTACACACTAGGGGTACTACGCAAGTATTCGTATCGCTTCAAGTAATATAGAGTTTTCTTTAAAAACCCCAGTATCGATCCCACGAGGAAGTAAAGTAAGAGATCTTTAGTCAAATTCTAGTCTACTAATAATAGTACTTAGTTTAGAATGTCGATTAAAATTGTGTTTTATCTAGCAACTATTACTAAATGCAAGTGTTAAATGTAAAAATAGTAACTATAACTAAGTGTAAATAATAATTTTAAAGATAACCCTTTTTGGATTAATTGGTTTTTGAGAATTTTGAGATATTAAAAACTACTATTCTTATGCAATGAAATAGATAATGTATAGGATTGAGATGCATTTCATATTGTATGTGCCAAATAGGAGAAATCATATTCTTTACCCTTTGGTCCAGGCATAAAGAACATTGACTAATCCTATGATTGGTTATTAAATCTGTGGCTAGGCTGGGAGGATACCGGCTCTCACTTCGAAGCTCCCACATTCCCCTCGTCTGAGGGCTAACAATCTACACTTCAGCACCCAAACGATAGGACCGAATTGAAGATTTTAGCCTGTCACTCTAAAATCTCCAATTCTACGCCCGATTAATATTATTTCCTTATTTTTTTGCTTTCAATCCCCATGAACTTCACGATCCATAGAATTTGTTGAGTTTCACTTTGTTGAGAATTACACTGCCCTTTCGGGTCGATGCAATTACAATAAATTTTAACACTACAATGGGCCCTTATTACAATGTAAATGAAGTGCAAGTCAAAACCATCACATTTATAATTAAATTTACTTCTACCATGCATCACAAAATCCTAAACATGATTTCTACTCATTACAAAAGAAAAGTAAAAGGAAAACAATGGAATAATCTTCTAATGCCACTATTTTTAAAGAAGAAGAAAGAGTGAGAGAGATACGTCACAAAGCGCTAAGAAAACACAACGGAAACTTCATGTAACCAAAGCAAATCCACTAAATAAAAGTTCACAAATTTATAAGATAATGAAGAACAATACTTAGCTTTTTCCTTTGAAAGAAAGACGAAGATCTCTCCCATAAAGTTTCCCGGCGATCCATGCAATGCTAGCGAAATCCCTTACAAATTCTCTCAAAATCTCCTCTCCAATCTCTCCAAAAGGGTAGAAATCTACATTTCTACTCTTAATCTAAGAATCCTAAACATTCCTCTAAGTTTTTCTCTCCTTTCCTCTATTGTTTCTCTCTCTAATCTTCACATTTCTAACACAAATTTGCCATTTTTAAAGAGCATGGACGAATTTCGAAGAGTTTCCTTAAGCACCCATTCGAAAAAGCATCCAAATACGTCGAATATTGGCCCAAAACCGCCAAAAGTCGGTTCATGGTCGTCCGGGCCGCTGTCGGCGGGTTCGAGGCCGCTGTTGGCGGCCTTTTTGGGCACTTTTCGGTGGTCTCGGGAAAATCTTGCCGTTGGCGAGCAGGCTGCTGTGCGGCTCCACCGTTTCTCTCCTCTTGGCTCTGTTTCAACTCCGTTTCGCTCCATTTCAGTTGCGTTGCGTTCGTAACAGATAGTCCTACAAAATAAGCATAAAAATAATATTTCTTTAAAGTGTAATCTCATTCAAAAATATACAAGAAATGTAAAAGAGATTAAGCATCAAAAGACTTATCGTAATGTGTCAGGGCAGAATTTCATTTCTTGCTCGTTTTTGCTCCAAATTGCACCATGTTTGCTTTCTTTTGCTCCAATCACCATTTCTTGTACCTAAAACCAATGAACATACCAAATACCTTCTTTTAAAGTGTGATATCATCAAAAATGAGTAAAATGATAAAGCAAAAAGCGTATATATTTTAGGCGTGTCAAGACTGTTAACAAATTGATGGAAAAAAAGAGCGTCACTTCCCCCCGCATTACATCAGCTTGCTCTGAAGTGTGCCAAATATTGTCGGGGATTACCAATTCCATCAAACATTTTGAAGATAAGAGGAACAAAACCTTTATGGTATTAGATGTAGTCAAATTCCTATAGATATGGTCAACCCTTTGGAATTAATGATCCAGCCTTTACCTGAGCCATTGTTTCTTTTATCTTTTGTTCCACGAGTTGTGTGATATCTTTTTCTGGAATTCCACTATGAGGGGAATCCTTTTTATTTTGAGTGCTTCCTTCAACATCTATTGGCTCTCCTTTGTCTTATAATATGTGGATAGCCTCTGGCCTAATGATTTTAATGGCCGGTGATTGATTTGTTGGTAGATTTTGTAAAGCTACTACAAACACTTCCATTTTTTGTTCAAGAAGACTGATTTATTCGTCTTGTTTTTGTATAATTTCTCATAATTCGATCGTTGCATCCACTTCATTTAATTCTCGTGCTAAAGATGCAGACAGTGTTTCTACCATATTAATGCTAGCAACATTTTCATTTGAACTGTCAGAAGTGTCTTTCTTTCCTCGCATCGAGAATTATTTGATATCATTCTTTAACTATTTTAGTTATTCTTCAAATGATTTTTTAGAATGTTCTTTACAAGTTCCTTCTTGTGAACTATCGGCAAGAGTGCTCATAGCATCTGAATTTCTTTCAGACGATCTTCGTTTCCATACATTATTTCTTAGTATGGGACGAGATCCTCTAGGCAATGTATCATCATATGAACAATCTACATTTTGTAACATATGGACCAAATCTATCAATTTAGTGGATGTATCTTCCTCTTCCAACATCCGTTTATCATATCTGGCTTTGTCTTTTGTAATTGTCACATCTTTTACTCTTAGCCCTAGTCGGAATTTTACTGCCACTCGAGTACATTGATCATCTGTTGGGGTTTGATAACTTTTCACTTATTTTTGCTCCAATCACCTAAAATCATCTTACCTGCAACAAACCATGAAAAATACCTTTCTTTAAAGTCCAATATCACAAAAAATGGGTAAAATTATATAGCAAAAATAATATATACTTTTGGAGTATCACTCCTCATAATTTCTTTCACCTCTATCACCTCAAAAGTGTTATAATGGCTTCATCTTGCTTTCTACCAAGGGTCCTTACACATTGGTTAGTTTAATGGATCATTTTCCCCTTCTTCCTCTTTTTCTTCTTTACCTATTTAATGGCCCTTGTTGGCCTTGTTTGGGTTGGCTACAAATTGAAGTTGAAACGGGAGGTGCTGCCCGAAATTCTTCTAAGTTTGTTTTTAGCTCTGGTTTGGTGCCTCATTTCAAATGGTAATCCCCTTAACTCCACAATTTCTTTAGTTGCTTGCTTTTGGATGTTATGATCGACTCATCTTGTGGCTTAATTGGTTGGTTTGGCTAGCATTTTCTTTTTTTCTTCTTCACATCATATGTGTTGACCTCATTTTTGGTGAGGTATTTTCTTTACTTAGTACTTCTTAGGATCTAGCCATAAGGTTTTCCCCTTGAATTTCCTAGAAGACTAGAATTTGGACCCACCCTTTAGCAATTCAGCTACTTCTTGACAACTGGGTGGCCTGGTCCTGGTGAGGTCTGGCTCACACACACTGCACTCTCACACATACCATCCTTCCCAATTCTTCCCCCTAGCTCATTTGAGTACTCGCGTGACTAAGTCCAAACCCCTAGCTTTTTGGCTAAGAGGGTTGGGAACAACCCATGAGATGTTCAGTATGGACATTTCTTGGTCCATGGCTCACTTTAAGCTTTATCATGATCAAAATTCAACTTTTGCCAAAATGCCTGGTTGTGACATTGGGTCCTTCAAGCCTACTCAAAATTACCTAATTGCCCCAAATTTTTCAAAAATTCCCCAAAAATTACCCAAAATTCCCAAAAATCTTAAATATTATTTTAAAACAACCCCCACCTTTTAAATTCACCAAAATACCCCAATACCGTCCAAATAACCTCCAAATACCCAAAATACCCTTTTTAACCCAAAAATCTAAAAATTGCAAAAATTCCCAGAAAATTCCAAAAAATCCCAAATATTCCCAATTTCATTTTGTACAACTACACCATATCCAAATGTTGCCAAAATAACCCACTTTTGTTAAAATCCCCAAATTGACCCATTTTTAACCTAAATGGACCCAATGTCACACTAAACCAACCCATTTGACCTCAATTTTGCCCAATTTCAATTCTAAACTTTAATTCAACATCATTAATATTAATATAAACCAAATCCAAGTCCAAATTGATTCACATTTGAGTTCAATTTCATTTGAAATCCAACACCCCCATTTTATCCATGCCCTAAACCTATCAAATTGATTAGCCATACCCTAAAATTTTTTCCCAATTGATGTTGGGAACTCTTCAATACATTCCCCTAGGCCATTTGAAAATTTCAATTGGGTCTAAACCCCACCTTAACCCAACTTGGGCCCAAGTTGATTCAACCCTTCCCAAATTAACCAAAATACCAAAATCCACCAAATTGACCTTCCAATTGAACTCAAAACCTCCCCATGTCTTCATGAAACTTCTTCATGACAATCATATCTTCAAAATTGGTCAAGAAATTTGGACCCAAATCAAGACCTAACTCAAGTTAGCCCAATCCAAACCCAAATGAGCCAATTTAAACCCATGACCAAACCCAACCAAATTGAACCAAATGTGGCTAAACCAACCTATCCACAGCCACTACGTGAACCCTAGGAACCACCCTAGATCAACCTAGCCCAAGCTAAGTGATCCATGGACCAAGGGTTCTCCATTTAAAGGGATCTCTTCCCTTAGATGGACAAATCCACCTTTTGCCTCACCCCAAATCCCCCCTTACCTGGTTTATCACCATTAAACCCTACTCCTTGGTTGACCTGACCCATGACCAGCTCCCTTATCCTTGCTGGCCGGCCTACCCGCTGGAGGGGTTCAAAATCGAGAGCCACCACCAAGTGAAACAAACCCAAAATTACCCAATTGGCCACCTAAGCCAAATCAAACTTTGGAGCCTCTCTGCCCTCCACCTGAGCAGTGGAATTCACCCTACAATTGAGCCCAAACCCTGCTGAATCACCCTGTCCATTTAAACACCTCTTCTCGGCCATGAGAGAGGTGCTGAAAGGTGTTGAAATTTTTCTCAGTAGAAGTCCTCCAAACTATTCCCAGAGCTCCTCCTAGCCAAGAGAAGCTCATCCTCACTGTTCTCCTGACCTGAATCCCCTCATCCGAGCCTAATTTCTCAGTTGAAAATCAGGCCAGAAATAGGACACTCTCTGAAACTTCACCAAATCCAAATTAACTCTTTCCACACCTTCAAAAGAGATAGAGAAGGAGTTCCCCAGTGAAAGCCCCCTCTCCAGACCACCCAGTTGTTCCAGCCTCCAAGCTTTGTGATCGGGCCTGGTGGAAGTCAAGCCTAGACATTTCACCACAGCTCCAGTCTTCATCTCTAGCCTCCTTGGACTCCACGAACGTGCCGAGCCTCTCTGATAGAAGCTTCACTTCTCAGAGCCAAGGTATTGCCCTCTTCTTCCTTCTAAGCTTCCAGCGATTCTTCATTTTATTTAAGTCAATTTCAATGCCTATTTACCGTATGGATGTGTTTGTCTTCTCAAGACGAATCCATAGTGCATAAGAACTCAAAAATCTGTTGAGAATCAAGGGAGATAATAGGGTTAGAAGGTCGACGGTCACGGGTGCACACCAGTCGGAGACGATGACCGGCCACCGTCGGATGGTGCGTGTATCGGACGAACGGCTCAGATGGAGTCGGACGAGGAGATAGAGCGTTAACCGAGGGACACGTGGCGCTGACTCAGGTGGCGGCATCGAATGTGAGCGCGACACGTAGAGCTTCGGAGCTGCCTAGGTTGACGCGGCGCTGACTGGTTTAAGTAGGAAAATCTGATTTTTCTTATTTATTTAAATACCAAAAACTTCAAAAATTGATATCTTTGCATAGAAAAATCATAAAAATAAAAGAAATATACCCTCTTGCTCAGTGAACAGAGGAGAATAATGTCGAAAAGGAATTGATCTATTTTGTTGAGTATTTTATTTTTAATTAATTTAATACTGTTTTGAGCATTTTAATTCTCCATGCATGTATACATTTCACCATGGCATGAGACCATAGGGTTTTTGTAGCATCTGATATTAGGAACATTCCCTGAATTTTTCAAAGTCAGAGGCCATCCCTGTGGTAAGTTATCTATTTTTCAAGTTTATGTCACTATTTTTGACATTTTAATCCCAAAAATTAGCATGTTGCTCAGAAAATTCCAGAAAAATTTTGTGAAGTCCCTTAGGACCAGAAGACCCTAGGATAATTATGGTTTGAGTCAATTCATTAAAATAATCCTTATTGGCCTAATCACTCTAAGTTGAACTTTAATTAATTAGAGTTAATCTCACATTAAAATGACATGAAAATGATTCTCCAATGATTTTTAGGATCAGGGGAACCTCACATAAAAATTTAAAGTCAATTGGAAATGTTTAACCCTATTAAATGAATTAATTAAGCCACATAATCAAAATTAAACTTTAAAAATTCATAAATTTAAAAATGCAATTCAAAAATTCACCAAATTGATTTAGGGACTTCTCTGATATCAAAGAACTCTAAGAAAAATAAAATTGGAATTTTCTAAAAATTTTCATTTTTGAGCATATTTTAATATTTTTAATAATTAAAAAATAATTAAAATCACAAAAATAATAAAAATCATAAAAATGTCATATTTGGTCCCCTAATCACTTAGGAACCAATCAAATATTTTTCCTAAGTCTCTAGGTTAATATATTTAATTTCAAAGCCTTAAAACAATTTTTAAATTAAAAAAATGTATTTTTTAGCCTTCCCCACTAAATTAATTCTAATAAATCAAAGAAAAATTATAAAAATATAAAGTTTATTTCTCAAACTTTCTTGATGTTAGAGAGATTTTTTGAAAAATATAAAATTCAATCTTCAACTTTTATTTTATTTTATAATTAATTAACACTCCAGGACTCAAAATAATTATAATAAATAAAATATAATTCAAAAAATCACCAAAATTGGTCCAAGTGGTCCTCTGGTCATTAGAAATGTCCCATAATTTTCTTAAGGATAGAAACTTTACCTTGGTCATGTTGATGAATTTTCTTTGAAAATCCCTATTTTTCCATTAAAAATAAATATATAAATAAATTAAATTCAGAAAAATCACATTTTCCCCTTTAATGTCTTAATTGACATGTGAGTGAAGTGGCATAAAAATTTTAAGTTCATTTAAGCTTAATTAAATGAGTTATAAATAAATAAGCTTAAAGGGGCATAATGGTAATAAAAAATTTTTAACCCCCTAATTAAAACTTTAGGTTTAATCAACATGGGGGTAAAATATCTGATTTTAATCTTCTCTTAGATGATTCAAACTTTAGGAAATTGAAGGTTAGGAACCCATTTATCACTTTAATATAAGAAAAATGAAACCTTAATTAATTAAATAATTCAAATTTTGGAAGATTAATTAAATTTGGATTATTAAAATGAGGATATAACTTAAGAGGACAAGTGAAATTAATAATTAAATAATTCTTAACTAAAACCTACGTCATAAAAAAATTTAACAATTGATTAAAACCTAAAATGTTAAATAAAAGAAAAAAAAGCAAATTAAAATATTTGAAATTAATCTAAAATCATTTCAAAACAAACTTAAATCAAAATTACAAATTTTAAATAATTGTTAAACAACTTATCTTAAAACATGATTAACTAATCCAAATTAAATCATCAAAAATCAATAAATAATTTGAACACCTCTTTTAACCTAAATTAATCTAAAGAAAATTAAATTAACATAAAGTAAAAAATTGATATCATTTATATAAAAAAAAAGTTTAACTTAAATGAATCAAATATCATTCCACACTTGAAATCATTGATTAAGATTTTATAATTAAATCACATTAAAGTAAATCATCAATTTTAACTTCAAATCATTAAAAATCTTTAACAAATTAACTTTCCCCTGAAAGCTTTAAATTATTATAACTAGTAAATGAAGCGTTAAGTGAAATGTCACTTCACTCATAGGATAATCAAAAATTCTAGTTCACTAAGCAAGGGAACAAAACTTAACTAAACCCTTGGATGATCAATTCACCTGTGTAATTAAATTCATTTGGACTCAAAACTGTTCCAGAGGTATTGAAAAGATGTTTAGGATTTGTTCTAAGCACTTCCTCAATACGATGGGTGGTTTTAAATAACAATTGAACTTAATTGCTCTTTGATGAAGAAAATCATCCTTAACCAAAATCAAGAACCTAGATGTCATAGGAAATGACTAGCTATAGGATTAGGATTCTGGTAGACAACCAAAACCCTTCCCTTAGTCTTTATCTAGGATTTTGTTGAAATTATTTAAATGCTTTAATATATGTTTTAAAGTGTACCTTGAAATCATGGGAGAACCCTCCAGGTACGTTTTTATGTTATTACAATATACTCTAATGCATTTTCTACACTACACTTTACTCTTCTTGCATGTTTAACAAGACTGTTGCATGAAAACCAAAACCTTAAGGATAGCCACAAAATAGAAACCAAAACTAAATTAAAAGTCATCACAAGATAAAATTCACTGCCACAACATTCAAAATATAAAATAACTCAAAATTTAATCACAAACAGAACAACAAAACTACAATTGCAACTAAATTAAAACATCTCGTTGAATGATCGGGAATACCTCGGATGATGTAACCCACGTGTTGCTAACGGGATTTCCCACGGTCTAAATGAAAGTGTGGAATTCATTCAGTTGAGATTAGCAAATTCATCTGGACTAAGTGAATTCGATGAAAATAACGGTGCCTGGATGACAGAACCGTGTGATCTTAATTGGTTCTGTTTAAACAACTTTAAGATTTGTTTTTATTAAAACACTAAAAGACATTTGGAATTTAAGATTTCTAAACCAGAACACTTCTCTCATCTCATGATTTTCATCTTCTAAAACTAAAACCTCTGCGACGACAAGGAGCTAGGAGCACAGTGGGCAGCACTGCCATCGTCATCAGCAAAACTCGGGTCTACTTCAGCAGAACCAATATTTAGTCTAAATAACCAAGACAAAGGATCTCGAGGTAGTTTGCCTAGTGCAACATAAATCTTCAACCTTTTCGTTAGGCATTCGCATAATCATGTTATGCAAATTAAGCCCTAACCAGTCTTAGGATTCTGAGGTAGTCGTTCAGTACGACATAAACCCTCACATTTTCAAGGCTATTTGTGTGATCATATCATACAAGTATAAGTCCTAATTAACTAAAATTGGCAGGATTACAACATTAAACATACTCTTAAATTGAAGCCAAACAATAGGATAGTTTGGGAAGTTGCCAAGATTCTTCTTGGATCCTCAACTTCTCCTACTTCTCTTCCTTCGGACTCCTGAAAATAACTGTTCCAAATTTGATCCATTCCCAATTGAAATTTCCAAAATCCAATTATTTGAAAACCTTAATCTTTGAAATTCTTGAGAGCAAAATCACTGATCATTATCAAGAGTTTTCTTAAATGATTCATGTTATTTAAGATGTAATTAACTATAGGGGTTTGCCCTTATAGGGAACTTTAAGAACCCAGGTAATATAAACCCTTCTTAATTCCTTTATATTAAGCAGGGGAACTTGTCGGCTTATAAAATTAGTTCGCAGACCAAACAGATGTCACAAATCTTCTAGTTTATTTAATCGAGCCCCATCGTCAAGTAGTGTGTTTATCCTTCGAGATAGATACATGGTTTGTGATGTGGTGCTCGTTTATATAAACTATTTGGGATGTGAGATTGGTTTGATTTCATATCTTAAAATTTTCAAAATTAAAATTATTTTTAAAATAAAATGCTACTTTTCAAATTATATATATTTAAATTAAATCTAAAATCTAATATTCCCCGACAATTTCTGTAGGAGACCCCTTTTTTAAAAATACAACATAACCTAAAAATAAGTCTTACAATATGTTGCAAGTTTCATTTTATAAGAAAAAGAGAAAGAAAATTATTCAAGGAAAAGTTGAGTTTTGGTGGAGGAAGAGGAAAGCATGTTATTGTTTGTGCTCTTTTTTTGGTTCATAAAATATATGGAAGAAAATCTTGCTAATGTTTGTGCTCTCTTTTTTATTTATAAACTTGATGGAAGAAAAGCTTGATAATGTTTGTGCTCTCTCTTACCAATATTTGTGCTCTCTTTTTTATTCATAAACTAGATGGAAGAAAAGCTTATTAATGTTTGTACTCTCTTTTTAGTTCATAGACTTTATGGAAGAAAATCTTGCTAATGTTTGAGCCCTCTTTTTGGTTCTTAAACTTGATAGAAGAAAAGCTTGCTAATATTTGTGCTCTCTTTTTTATTCCTAAACATGGTGAAAGGGTTATGGCTTGCTCATATTTGTGCTCTATTTTGATTCATGAAATTTGGTGGAGGAAAATTTAAACTTGCTAGTGCCTTTGTCCCTTATGTTGATTCTTGAAATTTAGTGGTGATGCTTCTATTCCTACAGGCTTCATATCATGTGAAGGTAATTTGAACATGAAGGTTCATAAAAATAAAGTTTGTTATGTTTCATCTTTACATTTGTATGTATGGTGGCAAGAGAGCTTGATGAGGCTTTTAAAATTTGAAAACTCTATGTGTTAGGCTTTCTCTTTGTGCATCAATTCAAGTGATTTTCTTGCACTTCTTTGATAGCTAAAAGGCATGCTTTAAGTGTTATAAACTTTAATCAATGCACATGGAATTTCTATGAGTTTAAAAGTTTAAAGGCTTGATAGTTTCACATGCTATTTAAAAGATCTTTTTGTCTTCCCATTGTTGGCCAAAATTTCATGCTTAAGGTGCTTAATATTGTGGTTGTTTCATATAGTATTTCATAGCCACTTTAACCCCTCTTTATGTTGGCTAAAAGTGCATGCTGAAAGGTTGAAAACTTACTTGCTTCATATGGTAATTCAAGAGGCATTTTTCTCTCCACTTAAATGGCTAAACTCATGCCTAAAATGTTTAGAACATTTTGTTATTTCACGTGCAAGTTGAAAATGGTTTAGTAAGGTTTTATGCAAAATTCGGATTACAAAATCCTCACTTTTGAACTACTCATGAATGAGATCCTACATGCTTGTTTTTCACTTATTTCACCAAGCCTTCACATATACAACACTTGGGATTTATTTTTTCACACATTTAGCTTCATTCCGTACCTGAAATTTTTTTTTTTATATAATACTTTACTTTACTTTTAGCACCCCCACATGCTACATCCAATAGTTTTACATTCTACATTCCACATAAACTTCACCAAATTTTAAAACACTCATATTTTACATTTAAGAGCTCTACATTTCACATGAATTTGACACTTGTGGAGGTGGCTATTAGCATCAAAAAATTGTTGGAGAAGAGGGGGATTGTTACATATATGCATGTAGTACCTGTTTGATTATGTTAATTGAAAATTTGGATGAATTCCTTCACCCCTATGCATGCCTAAAGTAAATATCTGCCCTTAGCTACTTATGTGGAGTTGATTTAAATCACTCCTAAGAGTTCCTAAAGAAAAAATCTGCACTTGTGAAGTTACTTTGGATGAGTTTACATCATATCTATGCTTGCCAAACTGCAGAATTTGTACTTGTACAATTATGCTGAGTTAGTTTAGATCATTCCTATACTTGTTAAAATCAAAAATATGCATTTATAAAATTATTTGGAGTTGATCTAGACCACTCAGATGCTTTCTAAAAGTGAAAATTAGCACTCATACATTTGTTTGGGATTGGTTTAAACCAATTCTATATTGTCGCTAAGAGAAAATTTGTATTGGTAGCCATTACATATGTTGGTTTTAAATGCCTCTTTAATGCCCCTATATTAAAATCCAATTATTCGGCATGTCCCATGTTGGTATTAAACATTTCTTTACTAAGAGTTGCATTGGTGGTCACCTTGTGAATTGATTTAAATTATTTTCTTGCTGCCATCAATTAAAATCCATCTTGATGTGTACTATTTGTGTTTCTTGCAAGAGAGGAAATGGTTTTCTTACTACTTCAAAGAGGAAATTGTGACATATGATTCACGCTTGATTTGCTTTCACTTGTGAGACACTTTACTTGTGCATTTGGTCTTTACATTGCTTCAACGAACTCTCTACCTATTATGTTACCCTATGCTTATGCTATTTCGTTGTTGCATTATTGTGAATGTGGAGAATTAGACATTGTTATATACATGCTTGTTACATTCCTTTGGTTGTGGAAGTTGCAGGTGTGGAAAGGCATTTTAGCGTCGTTATGTTGCTTGTTTTTCTTTTTTTTTTCTTTTTTTTTACCACCTTCCTTGTTGGGCTCGTTCCTTTTTTCTTCTACTTACGTGGCCTATTTGGAATTCTTTTGTGGCTTTTTATTGTGACTCTGCACGTTGGAGGGGTTATCCTTTCTTTACTTTACATATTTTGCAGATGCTCCTTGCACCACATACGGAGCTTATTTTTTCCTTTACTTTTTTTGGTTTTGAAGAACGACCCATCTCCGTCATGTCGTGTTTTAGACAGGATCATTTCCTCATCTTTCTCTTTTTTCCCTTGTCCTTTGTTTCTTCTTACTTATTGGCCTAGGTCCTGTGCTTATGTAGGATGCATAAGCACGCACGTATAACCTTCTACTATATGTGAGGCCATCAAGTAAGGTTGTAAGTAGGATGGTTAGGGAGGACGATGATGACATTGCATTAGAGAGGGACACGAGAAATTTCTAGAATTGTGCCTGATGGAGACGACAAGTAATGATCAATAATGTCGTGAATGTGGGGTCGCGATCAATTTTTGATGTCATGTCAATGTCAAGGAGTCGCCACTCTGTTTAATATTGCCCTAATCTTATTTCTATAATTCCTATAAAGGAATTAAAATTTAGGACTAATAGAAAACAGTTGAAAATGGATGTTTATGATAATCCTTATAATAGAAGATTTTAGAATGTCATATCCTAAAATTTCCATATAAGGAAAATCAAGAAGTTTTAACCAGAGATTTCTAGATGTGATATCTATCGTGGGTTCTTTTAATTCTCCTATAGAAGCAAGCTCTTATAGTTAATTACATCTTAGGCAATTTATAATTGTCTAAGAAAACTTCTGATTAATGTTGATCACTTATATTCAGGAAATTTTTGTTTTTAAGGAATGATGTACCCACTATCAATCCTAGATGTCATTTTGTCATGTCAGCATTATGTCATTTTTTTGTTGTTTTTCCATTTTTGTTTCTAATGTCTCTCATTTTTGTGGCTATCCTAAAAGTTTTGGTTTTTTTTTTATTTTGTCGTTGTTGTATTTTGTTTTGTCAATGTCGTTATATTTTGTTTTGTCAATGTTGTTGTTGTGTTTTGTTTTGTCAATGTCGTTATTTTAATGTAATTATTGTTCGTCTCATTTCCATAATGTCGTCCTGCAAAATAGAGTTAATACACCCTACAACATGTAAAGAAAATCTAAACGAAACTTGTCTTTATCCTGCAAAGAAAACTTTGTCAGAAATAATAAGAATGTTCATTGTCTCAGAATTGTAGGATGCCTATGTTTGATTTGAAATGTTGATTTAGTATGTCTTGAATGTTGGTTTTTGTCAATTTTTGTTTGAAATGTAGGATTTATGTTGATTTTTTTTGAAATGTCAGATTTATGTCTGTTATGTTGATTTATGTTTGAAATGTTAAATTTATGTTGTTCATGTCGATTTGTATTTGAAATGTCAAATTTATGTCGTCTATGTTTATTTGTGTTTAAAATTTCAAATTTATGTCGTCTATGTCGATTTGTGTTTGAAATGTCAAATTTATGTTGATTATATTGATTTGTGTTTGAAATGTCAAATTTATGTCGTTTATGTCGATTTTTATTTGAAATGTCAAATTTATGTCGTTTATGTCGATTTGTGTTTGAAATGTCAAATTTATGTTGTTTATGTCAATTTGTGTTTGATCTTGTCGATTTAGATTCAATTTGGGTTGAACCTAAGATTTATGTCGATTTGGATTTGAAATTTTATGTCGAGTTAAGTTTGATATGGGTCAAACTTAAGTTTTGACTTGAATTCAAATTAAGTTTAAACCTAAATTTTGAGTTCAAGACCATTTGAAAAGTTCGATTCAATATAGATTGAATCTATTTATCTTGAGCTCATGTCTGTTTGAACTTAAGTTAACATTTAAAGTTAGATTCAATGTAGATTGAATCTAATTAACTTGAGTTCATGTCTGTTTGAACTTAAGTTAATATTTTAAAATTAGATTCAATGTAGATTGAATCTAATTAACTTGAGTTCATGTCTGTTTGAACTTAAGTTAATATTTTAATGTTAGATTCAATGTAGATTGAATCTAATTAACTTGAGTTCATGTCTGTTTGAACTTATGTTAAGAGTTAGGTTTAATTAAAGTAGACCTAATTAAGTTTTAAGCCTTATTTAAATAGTACTTAATGGTTAATTAAGTCTAAATGGATTAGATTTAATTAGAATTATAGACAATCTAAGTCTTTTTTAGGTAAGAATTAAGGTTTAATTAAGTCTAATTTAAATTAACTGAGATTTGAAATTATTTGAGTTTTATTTAAGTAGAGTTTAAATATTAATTAAGTCTAGTAATTTAGACTTAACATAATTAAACCTTATTTAATTAAGTCTAAGGTAGTAGACTTATTTATGGTTTATGTTTGATTAAACCTTAGTTGATTAAGGTTTAATGATTTAATTAAGTCTAATGTGGTACAACTAATTATGGTTTAGTTTTGATTAAACCTTAGTTCTTTAAAGTTTAATGGTTTAATTAAGTCTAATGTGATAGACTAAATTATAGTTTAGGTTGGATTAAACCTTAGTTGATTAAGGTTTAATGGTTTAATTAAATCTAATGTGGTAGACTTAATTATAGTTTAGGTTGGATTAAACCTTAGTTGATTAAGGATTGAAGGTTTAATTATGTCTTATATGATAGACTTAATTATGGTTTAGGTTCGATTAAACCTTAGTTGATTAAGGTTTAAAGGTTTATTTAAGTTAATGTGGTAGACTTAATTATGGTTTAGGTTTGATTAAACCTTAGTTGGTTAAGGTTTAATGGTTTAATTAAGTCTAATGTGATAGACTTAATTATGGTTTAGGTTTAATTAAACCTTAATTGGTTAAGGTTTAATGGTTTAATTATGTCTAATGTGGTAGACTTAATTATGGTTTAGGTTTGATTAAACCTTAGTTGGTTAAGTTTTAATGGTTTATTAAGTCTAATGTGGTAAATTTAATTATGGTTTAAGTTTGATTAAGTTTCATTTAATTAAGACTTAATGTTTTAATTAGGTCTAATGAGATAGACCTAATTAGGGTTTAGGTTTGATTAAGTCTAATTTAGTTAAGACTTAATGGTTTAATTATGTCTAATGGGTTAGACCTAATTAGGGTTTAGGTTTGATTAAGTCTAATTTAGTTAAGACTTAATGGTTTAATTAGGTCTAATGGGTTAGACCTAATTAGGGTTTAGATTTGATTAAGTTTAATTTAGTTAAGACTTAATGGTTTAATTAGGTCTAATGGGTTAGACCTAATTAAGGTTTATGTTTGATTAAGTCTAATTTTGTTAAGACTTAATGATTTAATTAGGTCTAATGGGTTAGACCTAATTAGAGTTTAGGTTTGATTCAGTCTAATTTAGTTAAGACTTAATGGTTTAATTAGGTCTAATGTTAGACCTAATTAGAGTTTAGGTTTTATTGAGTCTAATTTAATTAAGACTTAATAATTTAATTAGGTCTAATGGATTACACCAAATTAGAGTTTGGATTTGAATAAGTCTAATTTAGTTAAGACTTAATTGTTTATTTAGGTCTAATGTGTTAGACCTAATTAGGGTTTAGGTTTGATTTAGTTAAGACTTAATGGTCTAAGTAGATCTAATGGATTAGACCTAATTAGAGTTTAGGTTTTTGTGTAAGAGGTTTAACTAAGCCTAATGATGTCTTAAGCCTAATTAAAATTTGATTTTTTATTAAACCTAATATAAATAAGGTTTAATGAGTTAATTAGGTTTAATTTGTCTTTAAACCTAATTAAAGTTTGATTTTTGTATTAAAGCTAGTGTGATTATGGTTTAATGAGTTAATTAGGTTTAAGTTGTCTTTAAATCTAATTAAAGTTTGATTTTTTATATTAAACCTAATGATTAAGGTTTAATGTGTTAATTAGGTTTAAGTTGTCTTTTAAGTTAATTAAAGTTTGTCTTTTGTATTAAACCTAATGTGGTTAAGGTTTAATGAGTTAATTAGGCTTAAGTTATCTTTAAACCTAATTATAGTTTTATTGTTGTATTAAACCTAATTTGATTAAGGTTTAATGAGATAATTAGGTTTAAGTTGTCTTTAAACTAAATTATAGTTTGATTTTTGTATTAAGCCTAATGTGATTAAGGTTTAATGATCCGGAAAAGATTAAGTTGACCTTATGAGAGAGCATGTAGTGCCTAAGCTTTTGAGCGGCGAAGATCAGGGCCAAACAATGCTTCTCAATTGGAGGATACTTTACTTCCATCGGAATCAAATGACGGCTTAAGTAGTAGAGAGCATTTTCTTTTCCCTCATCATTGACCTGGGCTAGCAGGGCTCCAAGGGAGTCGTCTAGAGCCGTGGTATAAAGTATCAACGGTCTACCTGAGACTGGGGCTGCTAAGACAGGAGGTGTCATTTTTCTTCCCAAAAGAATTTGGCGTCCTTTTTAACTAATGCCGAGAAGGGCTGACACCTACCTGACAAGTTTGAAATAAAGCGTCGAAGATATGCCAGCTTCCCTTGAAAGGATCGTAGCTGTTTTAAGGTTTTGGGAGGCGGCATTTCTAAGATGCTTTAATCTTTTCCGGATAAATTTCGATCCCGCGATGTCGGACAACAAATCCTAAGAATTTCCCGAGGTGACGCCGAAGGCGCATTTTAAGGGATTCATCTTAAGGTTTTATTGCCTTAGTCGCTCGAAGACAATTCTCAAATCATACAGGTGATCTTCCTTCAGTTTGCTTTTGATGACTACATCATCCACATAGCACTCAACTTGGTTGTGAATGAGCTCATCAAAAATCTTTGTCATTGCTCTTTGGTATGTTGCTCCTGCGTTCTTTAGTCCGAATGGCATTACTGTGTAGCAATACACTCTGATTGGTGTTCTAAATGCTGTGAGCTTTTCGTCTTCTGGTGCCATCTTTATCTGGTTGTATCCTGAAGATCCATCCATGAATGAAAATATTTCATGTGTTGAAGCAATGTCGATCATCAGTTTTGGGATTGGCAGTGGAAATTCATCCTTTGGACATGCTTTGTTCAAGTCTCCGAAATCCACGCGATTCCGATCCGGCCATTCTTCTTCTCGATCGGTACCCCATTGGCTAGCCAAGTAGGGTAATGTTCTTCACAGATAAATTTAGCGTCGATTAGCTTCTTAACTTCAGCTATTACTTGTTGTTCAATTTCTAGATGCATTCTTCTGGAAGCTTGTCTGACTGGAACGGAAGTAGGATCCATTCCTAGCCTGTGAACTGCGACTTCTGGAGCTAATCCTGGCATTTCCTCATAACTCCAAGCAAAACAGTCCTTGAATTCCATTAATAGCTTGATCACTTCCTCGGATTCTTCTTTATTGAGTAAGGAGCTAACAAAGGTTGGTCTAGGCTTTTCGCTAGTACCTAAGTTAACTTCCATTAACTCATCTATTGTAGATTTGATTTCTTCTTCGAATTCTGGTGGAGTGTCTCCAATTTGTAGATCTTCAAGATCTTCTGTATTTTCCAAACAGTCCTCATTAGGTTTGCAAGTGACAACCAAACAAAATTCCTTATCGTCAACTGAACCTACTGTGCCGAATCCGAGACCATGTTTTGAATTGGGAGGCCGGCATTATTCCATAATTTTTTAAAGTGTTGTGATCGACCTTTTGTCCATTGTCGAGGTAAGACACCACGCTGAATTAAATTTTGAACACAGGGAGAGTACCACTCAAAAGGTAATTCCATTAATTCGGAAGAAGTGACATCTTCAAATTGTACATTGCTTTTAGTATTGGAAGAAGAAGTGCCACGATAAAA
This sequence comes from Papilionanthe hookeriana x Papilionanthe teres, assembly GCA_022702705.1. NCBI lineage: Eukaryota > Viridiplantae > Streptophyta > Magnoliopsida > Asparagales > Orchidaceae > Papilionanthe > Papilionanthe hookeriana x Papilionanthe teres. Next base: position 154,561,908 of record CM040428.1, on the reverse strand, counting down.
TTTGATTGGCTTTGCACCGCCGCTATGTACTTCTTTGACCACCATACCCTTGATTTTATCAGAATGGATCGGGGTCAGGGTCATAGTGTGTACATAGTGGTTAATCTTCTCGTACATTGATTTGTATTCTTTGTTCCTTTCATCTTCGAGAGAAATCTTGAATTGTGGTTTCTTCTGGTTTATTGTAGCTACTTCTTTCTTGACTTCTTCTTCTTCCTCAGAGCTGTTCTCCTAATCAATGTTGATCACCAGCTTTTTCTGTCCAACTGTCCTAGTGTCTCTTCCACGACCTCGTCCCCGGCCTCGACCTCAATGCGAGTTCTGGAGAAACCTTCACCATCTCGCCGTAAGGGAGTGCTGAGTGACTGTTGGACTAGAACTTCAGGTTCTTAATCATCTCGAACTTCTTTTGCTTCATTTGGCACGGTGTTTCTGGAGAAGATTTTTTTCTTCGGAGGTGCGTAATAAGCTGCATCTTCATGGATTCCAATCTCATGTATGGAGAAAGGTCGCAAATCACCTTTAATGCACTGTTCTCCTCCTTCATAGTATTTTATACACTGATGCAGAGACGATGGTACCATCCAATTTTCATGGATCCATGGTCGGCCCAGTAGTGCGTTGAATGATGTCTCAGAGTCAATTATGTGGAATTTTGCGGTTGTCTTTGCTAAGTCACCGGTCTTCATCAACAGTGTTATTGATCTAAGGGCTCTTTCTCCTTTCTGGTTGAATCCACTTAGTAACATCTTATCCGCTTCAAGCTCGCGAGCATCAATTTCCAGGTATGTTAGTGTCTGAAGATTCATTATGTTGATGGATGCTCCTGGATCTACCAATACCCTGGAGAGCGTAAATTTTCCGATTGTAACTGAAATGTACAACGGTCGGTTGTGATCGGCTGTCCCGAGTAGTAGATCACTGTCCGTGAAGGTAACACCCCGCTGTTCCTTTAACGAGCAAACCTCATCTAAGGAATCTCCGGCCATCTGAGCTAAACAAATCTCTGGATCAAGTAAGGCTTTAACCAGAGCTTCCCCTCATCTCTTTTGATAAGATGAGAGCGTCATAGATGCTCAGTTTGGCTGGTAGTTTCCTAAGATGGGCTAGCAGGTTATAATCCACTTTGTTATCATGTGTCTCGGTTTCTTCTCAAATGGGCAATTCTTCTGCTGGGGTTGATTCTTCCTGAACAACCACCTGCTTTCCTTTGTCTTTTGGACCCATTCTCGGAGGTAGAACCCTTCCGCTCCTTAAATTGACTTCTGTGATTTCTTCTGAATCTGGTACTGAGTTTACAGGTGTCTCCTTTTGAATCGGCATGACAGTTTCTTCTGGAGTTGCTTCGGAATCTGAAAGCTCTAACTCTATTGTGATTGGAGTTCCTTAAAATTCACAAATAGATTCATCGCTTGTTGAACTTTCGCAGCCTTCTTGGTGAATGTCTCCTTTATCATCGTGATTGTCATGGTTATGTATGATTTAAGAATTGTTATTGGTATCGAAATCAGGATCCGAATTAAATTGGTTGTCGTTAGTTACGTAATTGTTAGAAACAGTCAAAATGTAGCCAACGCCATAACTCTTATCATTATAAGATCCCGCCGGAGCGAGCAAATAATCATACAAAGTCAGAGGTTTGAGGAATTTTTCCCCCGAATCGGAAACAACCATCCTAGGATAAGCAACCCCTAGTCTAGCCTTAGGAGCCTCGGTCCTTTCTTCTTCTACAATCTCTTTCTTTTCTATAATCTTTTCTTCCTGGGGTGTTTCTTCAATTGCAAGCGATAGCGCCGGCTTGACAGGTTTCAAACTCTGAGTTGAAGAACGTGTCGAAGCGATTTGGATGCGATCCAAAATTTTCTTCGATGACTTCGTCCAAGCGGTACTCCATCCATCATCAGTTGTGTAAGGGTCTATCGGAACAATGGGATCCGTTGAAATAACATTGACAGAACCTCCTTTCTGGGGTTCTTTCATGTATTCCTTCGGGATCGTTATGTTCCCCTTTCGGAGATTGTTGTCAAGCCAACTCTTGAAGGTGATGCAATCCTCTATCTTATGTCCAAGCATCTGGTGGTAAGGGCAGTAGTTGGGATGGTCCTTCTTATTAACTTCTTCTGGCTTCTTGGGTTCTGGCAGTCGAAAATCCGAAGTCTTCATCAAACTGCGGAACATCTTTGGCACTGCCTCATTCTTGAATGGATATTCTCTATTTATAAGCTCCTTTAACATGCGTTGTGGGAGAGGCGATTGCTCATATTGTTGAGTTGGCTGATAACCGGGTTGAGGTTGTTGGTAGTTCTGTTGAGGTTGTTGATAGTCATGTGTCATGCCGCTCCACGTGTATTTGCATTGGCTGTTTGCCCTTATCGACTGCCGCGATGATCCCGGATTTCTTTTCAAATGTCTTCATAGGCTTCTGTTTGTCTGTTTTGTCGACGAAACTTAGTTGCTTCGCTTCCTCTTGCAAGCTTTCGGCCTTGCTTAACAACTTCTCGAAAGTCTTAATTTTAAATCCCTTAAGGAGAAGTGCTATCGGGCTGTGAATGCTTTTAAGTAAGATACCGACTGTATGTTGTTCTTGTAGCTGTGGCTCACACTTCATGCTTAGATTTCTCCATCAAAGTATGTAGTCCACTAAAGTTTCGTTCGGTTTTTGTTTCTCCACCACTAAGTCACCGATGGTGATATGGTGCTGAGCTCCGGCAAACCGTTTCACGAAGAGGTTTTCTAACTCTGAAAATTTCTTTACCGAACTGTTTGGTAACTCTGCATACCAATCGAAGGCGATCCCTGACAGGATGCTGACGAATTGTCAGAAGAGTAAGTCGTCACTTCCACCGGCGTTGCAACAACTAGCGCGAAAATGTGCAACATGCTGTCGAGGATTTCCGGTACCATCAAAATTCTAGAACAGAGGTGGTACAAAGCCTTTTGGGTATTGTACTGCATCAAATTCTTCGGGCTAAGGTCTACCCGTCTGAATAAATACTCCGCTCTTAGAGTGTGCTAAGGCTTCTCGCACCTACTGTTCTACCATGTTCTTGATGTCCTTCTTTGGAATCATATTCTGAGTAAAGTCTTTCTTCGGCTGATCGTCTCCGTTAACGGATGTAATCTCTTTTCCTCCGTCTGTAATATGAATAACTTCTGGAGGCGTTTCTCTTGGGGGTTGAGCCTGACTCTGAAGAGTGGCTAGGGCTACAGCCATCTCTTCCATCCTTTTTGCCATTTGAGAGATTGTATCATCTTTTTCTCAAATTTGTGCTCTTAATGCTTCCGGTTCATCTCTCTCCGCAGCTGCCGGAGCACCTTGCGAAGCTGACGATGCTCATGTCTCGACCATGTTGATCTCCACATATTCGTCATCCATGAACTCCGACGAGTCAACTTCATTTCAAAAATTTTCTTCTCTTTCTCTTGCTAATCGTTGAATGTCGGTTCTTAGCCTTCCCATAGCGTCCTCCAATGGTCTTTTTCGTGCGGTTTCGCAGTTATCATGTGATGGCTGTTGGATTTCCTTCTTGGGAGTCCCCTTCATTGTGGTGGCTCTCTCTTCGGACTTGAGTCTCCTGACGAGACTTTCCTTTTCAGGTCGTTGTTTCAGTCTCAATTGGCCAGTAGTAGGACGCCACACCATCCTTCTAGCAGCAGAAGGCCTTGGACCGGATGGTCTGTCGGCTGAATGCTGGAAGGTGGTATCCTCCCTGATATGTAATCCTGAAACAACAATAGGTGGACAAGCTTTCATCTTCTTATTCAGCTTTTCTGTGGCGCTAACGGGTTCTACTCACGGACCAAGATGGGATTTGGCTGGCACCCGCCCTATTCTTCTTAAAATCTCTGATACAGGACATTTCTCTTTCTTTGCTAACTTCTCTATCACAGTCTGCAGTCTGGCAAATGGTGTAATCCTAGCCCTTTTCTTTCGGCTGTTGCTATAGTATGCGGGTCGAGGTAATGTAGAAGCAATCTTGCGGACATTTTCCTCGTCAGCTGCGGCGGAGAGGGGATGGAGTCTACTTCCTTCCAAAAGTGGTGTATACTCAGGCAATGGTATGTACTCAGGTAGTGGTGTGTACTCAGGGATTTCTTCCAAGAAAGCAACTTTAGTAGCTCTGGCTTTCCAGGCAATCTTTCTACCTCTGTTTCTTCTCTGAGTCTGTATTAGGGGTAGAACTCTTGAGCTGGACCCAATTTCGAAAATAGAAGGTCTCGCACGGAGATCTGTACCCTACACGGTAACATGCTCGTTACAAATTTGAATTTTCTTCCCTTTCAGTTTGGCAGAAGCCGGCGTAGGTGCAGAGACGACTAGACCAGTGGGGGTAGAGATAACAGTCCTCCTATGGACAATAGTATTCTTCTCAGCTGGAACCCTTTGCTCGGGAGGGAACTCTTGAGTTGACTTAAGGTTGAACTCGATCAAAGGTCTTTCAGTTTCAGGCACTTTGTCTGTAAGTGTGAAAAGGGTAACGTCAGTGATCTTGACATTTGTGTTCTCGAATCCTTGCCTAAAACGGATGATCCCATTGTCGGGCAGCTCATCCTTGTAAACAGCGAAGTCCAGTCTGTTGGTGAAGGAGAAAATCAGCTTTGGGGCAGACATTTTCTGCGAGGTAAATTCTGACTGTCAGTCCCAAGTTATGCTTCTTTTCATCAGGACGAAAAGAAAAGAATCGAAAAGAGTCCGAACACATTTTTGTTCATGTATTTATAAAAAGGAGTTATTTGTTAAGAGAGTCATTCATTAGAGGGTTTGTTTATTAGGAACGGAATGTTCAAAGGCATAGAGAAGGTAAGGAATCCGATTCAGAATTAGAAAGGAAGAGAAATTCTTATGCAAGACTTCTCGACTCGAAGGACCGCTCCTAAACTAACACCAATTGGGGGTCCACCCCACCTTAGAGATGAGGTAAAAGGATCTCGGAACCTCTCCATTTAGGGGTGTCTAAACAGTGGCTCCTAAATCCGAGAGGAGTTGGTTATACTCATTCAAGACAGAAATGAACGGGGTATTCCAACGGAAGAATGGTAGTTTGGCCCACTAGGGGCATGGGCTCACTATCGATTTATGAAAGCAAAGCCATCTGATTAAAATGGAGAGAGGAACTATTCCCCAGCGGAGTCGCCAGAAGTTGTCGGCATATTTTTAGGTTATGTGTTTTATTTTGAAAAGGGGTCGACAAACAGAAATTTTCGGCGAATTTTAGATTTTAAATTTAATTTAAATATGTATATATGGTTTAGAAAGTAGTATTTTATTTTAAAAATAATTTTTAAGATATGAAATCAAACCGATCTCACATCCCAAATAGTTTATATAAATGAGCACCGCATCACAAACTGTGTATCTATCCCGAAGAATAGACATACTGCTTGATGATGGGGTTCGGTTAAATAAACTAGGAGATTTGTGACATCCATTTGGTCTGCGAACCAATTTTATAAGCCGACAAATTCCCCTACTTAATATAAATGAATTAAACAGGGTTTATATTACCTGGGTTCTTAAAGTTCCCTATAAGGGCAAGCCCCTATAGTTCATTACATCCTAAGTGACGGGAATCACTTAAGAAAACTCTCAATAATGATCAGTGGTTTTGCTCTCAAGAATTTCAAATCTTAAGGTTTTCAAACAATTGGATTTTGGAAATTTTAATAGGGAATAACTCAAATTTGGAACAGTTTATTTTAAGAGTCCAAAGGAAGAGGAGTAGGGGAAGTTGAGGATCCAAGAAGAATCTTGGCAACCTCTCAAACTATCCTATTGTTTGGCTCGATTTTAAGGAAATCCTAATATTATCTTTGTATTTCAATCTAGCCAATTTTAGTTAATTAGGACTTATATTCATATGACATAATCATACAAATAGCCTCGAAGATGTGAGGGTTTATGTCGTACCGAACGACTACCTCGGAGTCCTAAGACTGGTTAGGGCTTAATTTACCTAACATGATTATACAAATGCCTAACGAAGAGTTGAGGATTTATGTTGCACTAAGCAAACTACCTCAAAATCCTATGGCTTGGTAATTTAATTCTAGGAAAGGTTTAGCTGATGTAGAGTTGTTTTGCTGACGAAGATGGTCGTGCTGCCCACCGTGCTCCAAGCTCCTTGTGGTTGCAGAGGTTTAGTTTTAGAAGTCATAAATCAGGAGGTGAGAGAAGTGTTTTGGTTTAGAAATCTTAAAATCCAAGTGTTTTTAATATTTTAATTAAAACAAATCTTAAAGTTGATTATAACAGATCCGATTAAGATCCTACGGTTCCTTCATCACGGCACCGTTATTTTTCATTGAATTCACTTAGTCCAGATGAATTTGCCAAAATCAACTGAGTGAGTTCTACACTTTCATTTAGACCGTGGGAAATCCCATTAGCAACACATGGGTTACATCATCCGAGGTATTCCCGATCATTCAACGAGACGTTTTAATTTAGTTGCAATTGTAGTTTTGTTGTTCTGTTTGTGATTAAATTTTGAGCTGTTTTATATTTTTGAATGTTGTGGCGGTGAATTTTATCTTGCAGTGATTTTTAATTTAGTTTTGGTTTCAGTTTAGGGACTATCCTAAAGGTTTTGGTTCTCATGTAACTGTTGTTTATCATGCAAGAAAAGAAAGTGCAATACAATTAATTACAAGAAGGTAAATTGCAATAAAATAAAACCGTACCTGGAGGGTCTTCCCGTCATTCCAAGCTACACTTGAAACACATGTTAAAGCATTTTAAGTATTTGTAGCAATTACCTAGGTAAAGCTAAGGGCAAGGTTTCTGGTTTTCTACCAAGATTCTAATCCTATGGCTAGTCATTCTTAAGACGTCCAGGTTTCCAATTTTGTTTTATGGATGATTTTCCGCACCAAAGAATAATTAAGTTCAATTGTTCTTATGAAATACCCCGTCATATTGAGGAAGTGCTTAATACGAATCTTAAACATCTTTTCAATATTGCGGGAATTGTTCTAAATCCAAATGGATTTAATTAATCAAGTGTATTAATCATCCGCAGTATAATTAAGTTTTGTTCTTTTGCTCAGTGAACTAGGATGTTTGAATATCCTATGAATGAGGTGACACTTCACTAAATGCTTCACTTAGGAGTTATGATAACAAGAGCTTTTAAGGGCAAATTGATGTTTAAGTGATTTGTGATTTAATTTAATTTTAATTAATAGGTTTAAGTTTGGAATAGTGTTCAAGTTGTTTTAGATTTATTTTGAATTCTTTATGTCTTAAGAGATGTTATATTTAATTCAATTTAATTTAATTTAATTTAATTTCATTTCATTTGGTTTAATTTAATTTTAATTTAATTTTATTTTAATTTTATTTTAATTTTAATTTTATTTTAACTTGATTTTATTTTTAATTTAATTTAATTTAATTTAATATGTTTTAATTTAATTTAATTTAACATGAATTTACTTTGATTTAATTTAATTTTAATTTGATTTAATTTTTATTTTTAATGTTTTATAGATGATATAATTTAATTATTAAAGTATTAATTTAATTGAAATTTATATTTAATTAAGTTTAAATGTTTTAATTTTAATTTAATTTAATGATTAAGTCTTTTAGTATCTTAAATCTTGAGTTTGGATTATCATTTTAATTGGGAATTAAATATTATTGAAGTGATTAATTTAGGGACTCTTAAATTAAAGAATAAATGTCTTCTAAATAATATCCCTATTTTAATAATTTCAATTTTTATTAATCTTCCAAATTTAATTAATTAATTGATTAAGGTTTATTCTTAAAAATGATTGATGGGTTTCTACCCTTTAATTATTTGAATTTCAAACATCCAAATCAGATTAGGATCAAATATTTTACTCTTTCATTTTATTAACCCTAAAGTTTAATTAAGGGTTAAAATTTTAATTACCATTTTGCCCTTCAAGCTTAATAATTCCATAACTCACTAAATTGAGCTTAAATGACTTTGAAATTTTTATGTGACATCACTCACATGTCTATTAAGACTCTAGAGGGGATAATGTGATTTTTCTGTATTTAATTTATTTATATAATTATTTTTTGTGGAAAATAGGGATTTTCAAGGAAAATTCAATAAGATGACCAAGGAAAATTTTATATCCTTAAGAAAATTATGGGGCACTCCTAATGACTAGAGGACCATTTGGACTAATTTTAGTGATTTTTTGAATTTTATTTTATTTATTATAATTATTTTAAGTTTTGGAGTATTAATTAATTTAAAAATAAAATAATGGTTGAAAAAATGAATTTTATATTTTTCAAAAATGTCTCTGATATCAGAGAAACCAGAAAACCAATTTTTATAATTTTCTGATTTTTCTTTGTTTTATTAGAATTATTTTAGTGAAAAGGTTGAAAAATACATTTTAATATTAAAAATTGCATTAAACCTTTAAAATTCAATGTCTTATCCTAGGGACTTAAGAAAAATATTTGGTTTGTTCCTAAGTGTTTAGAATTCAAAATATGACATTCTGGTGATTTTTAATATTTTTGTGATTTTTATTATTTTTTAATTATTAAAAATATTAAAATAATGATAAAAATCAACTTTTTTAGAAAATTATAATTTTAATTTTCCTAAGTTTCTTTGATATCAGAGAAGCACCAAAATCATTTTTGTGAATTTTTGAAAAGTATTTTGTGAGTCATGAATTTTTAAAGTTTGATTTCATTCATGGGGCTTAATTAACCCATTTGGTGGGGCTAACTAAATCCAATTGATCTCAACTTTTTATGCGGTGTTGTCCTATCCCTAAAGGACAGTGGAAAATTGTTTTTAAGTTAATTTGATAAATGGTTAACCCTAATTAATTAAAGTTCAATTTTGGGTGTTTAGTCCAATTAGGGTTGTTCAAAGTGAATTAGCTCAAAAATTATTTTTCCTAGGTCCCTCTAGTCACAAGAAACATCACCAAATTTTCCTAGAATTTATTTCTCAACATGCTAATTATTGGAATTAAAACACTTAAAACAGTAACATGCACTTGAAAAATCAATATCTTCTCATAGGGATGGCCTCTGACCTTGGAAAATTCAGGAAAAGTTCCCAAGTTCAAAGCTTCAAATGCCCTATGGTCTCATGCCATGGTGAATTTCTTATATGCATGGAGAATTGAAATAGTGCAGAGAGTAAATAAATCATTAAAAATAAAATACTTAATGAAATTACTTGATTTCTTTTCCACATTATTCAAGAGGGTATTTTTATTTTATTTGTAGGATTTTTCTACACAAAGTTATGAATTTTTGAAGTTATAGGAATTAAAAAAATAGAAAAATAGCCTTTTTTTCTACTTATCCACGCGGCGCCACGCCATCCTCGGCAGCTCCGAAAGGCCACGCGGCGCGCTCTGATTCGGCGTCGCCATCTGACTCAGCGCTCTAGGGGCCCGCGGTTCATGTCCCGTTGCTCCGCCTGGCGCGATCCTGGCAGTCCGCTCAATACACGCGCGATCCAACGGTTCCCAGTCATCATCTACGACTGGTGTGAACCCGTGACCGCCAACCTTCTAACCCTAATTTCTCACTCGATTCTCAACGGATTCTTGAGTTCTTATGCTCTATGGATTCGTCTTGAAGAGAAGAACACATCCATACGGTAAACATGCATTGAAATTGACCCAAACTAAATGGAGAATCTCTGGTAGCTCGGGAGGAAGAGTGAGTCCATACCTTTGCTCAGAGAAGTGAAGCTTCGATTTGAGAGTTGTGTCACGTTCGATTGGGTCCAAGCAAGCTCCAGACGAAGTCCCTTGGCCTGGTGAATTGTCTAGGTATGATTTCGACCAAGCCCGATCACAAAGCTTGGAGGCTGGAAGCAATGGCTGGCCTGGTGAGGGGGCTTTTGCTGGGAAACTTCTCCTCTTAGTTTGGTAAAGGTGTAGGACCAATCAATTTGGAGATTGGCTCACTGTGGTGAAGTGTCCTGGTTTTGGGCTTGAATTTCAACTCTGAAATTGAGCTCACAGAGAGGAAATGGCAGGGGGATTTCAGTGGGGATCAAGTTCTCTATGTGTAGAGAGTGGTCTGGGATGATTTTGGCAGGGTTTCAGTAAGGTTTGGTTCAACACCTACTTTGGCCGAGAGGAGGTGGTGTTTAAATAGGAGAGGCTGGAGGGCCTCCCAGGGGGAGTTAGGGCTTGGGATCAGCTGCTTTATGCAAGAGAAGAACAGCCATGGTGGCCACTGGACTTGGGGCAGCTCAGCAAGGGGGAATTTCAATGTTGGCTCACATGAGAGCTCTCGAATGTGGTGTTTTCCGGCGATCTAGGTGGCTGGCCGGCAGGCATGGGTCACCCTCAGGTTCAGGTGGGTCAGGGCTGGAGGTTTGTGCAGGCAATTGAGCTTTGCCATGTGTAAAGGGTTTGAATCAAAGTGGAATGGGGTAAGGGTGCATTTTGGCTAAGTTTGGTCAAATGCATGGATTGTGCTAGGTGCACCTCCCCATGGCTAGTTTGGGCTGAAGAGAAAGTGGTTTAGGTCAGCTTAATTAGTGGGGAAGGGTCACCATCCAAGTACAATTAAGTTTAAACAAGGTTTAGGCGAGACATGGGAGTGATTAATCACTCTTAAGAGCATCATTAAAGGGTCCCCTCTTCTTGCCATTTTGGGTATGGTGAAGTTTTCAAGGCTTTCATGGCTCACATGTGGCTCATGCATGGCTTCATGGCTCACATTTGGTTTGGGAAAAGTTAAGTCAACTTCAAGAAAAAGGGTTTTAGAAATTTTGGTAATTTAGGGGTGATTTGATGGGATTTGGCATATGGCTTGATTTGGAATTATTTCATTATGGATTTAGATCTTAGGGGATGGTTTTATCAAATGGATGATGATAGAGGATTCTCATGTGGGCTTTGAGATGGATTTTGGGCTTTTGAACTTGCTTTGGATAGGCTTTAGGAAGGCTTAAGGGAATGAGCCTTTAGGTTTAAGAATGAATTCATGGATGGGAATTTTGTAGAAGTTTGGGCCAAATAATTGTTGGGTTTGGTTTACGGGTGTGTCATGAGTGATTTGAAATAACTTTGAGGTGGTTTGGAATTGAATTGGGTTGAATTTGGCTTCATTTGGTACATGGGCCAATGTAGGTCAAATTGGGCTAATTTGGGCCAATGTTGGGCAAGGGTTGAAATTGATGTAAAATTAATGTTGGTAAATGTTTATTGGAGAGTTTCAAAGAGGTTTCAACTTTGGTTGGGTTTTGGTTTTGGGATTTGGGCTTATTTGGGTTAGGTTTGGGTTTAGGTCAAAATTGGGCTTTTTGGTTTTGGGTTGAATTTGAGTGGGGTTTGAGTCCAAATTTTTGGCAAATCATGTTAGTATTTTGTTTGTGGGGAAGTTAGGGAAGGTTTAGAAAAGGTTTGCAGTTAATTGGAGTTAAATTGGGTTGGTTTGGGCTAAGCTTGGGTTTTGGGTCCAAATTGGGCTTTAAGCTCAAAAGTGAAATTGGACCCAAATGTCAATCAAATTGGACTTGGATTTGATCTAGATTGATATTGAGGATATTAATTTGAAGTTTAGAATTGAATTGGACAAAAATTGGGGTCAATTTGGTTGATTTGGTTTGACATTGGGTTCATTTGGGTTAAGAATGTGCTAAATTGGGGGTTTTGGTAAAAGTGGGGTAAATTGACAAAATTGGACCATGGTGTAGTTGGACAAAATTAAATTGAGTATATTTGGGATTTTCTGGAATTTTCTGGGAATTTTCTGAATTTTTGGGTCAAGAGGGGTATTTTGGGTATTTGGAGGGTATTGGGGGTACTTTTGGATTTTTTGGTATTTTTGGCTATGGATGATCAATTTGAGTGGAGGGAAATGTTTAGGAATGATTTTGGGAAATTTTGGGTAATTTAGGTGATTTTGCAAATTTTGGTTAGTTCCAAGGGCATTTGGTAAGTTTGGTGGGGCCGGGGCCCCGGGGCCAAAAATTGAAATTTTAGAAGAATTAAGATTGATCAAATTTGAGCAAAATGGAATCACTTTGGTTGAGCCATGAAGTCATATTAAGCCTATATGAGCCATGAGGGACTTATTTGAGACATTCACTATATTGTTCCTAACCCTCTTAGCCAGGGGCTTAGGGGTTAAGGTCCATCCATATGAATTACCTACATGAGTCAAGGAGTCAAGTTGGGTATGGGTGTGGTTTTAGGATTTGGATTTGTGTGTGAGAGTGTAGAGTATGAGTGTAGGGAGTGTGTAAGTCGACCCTCACCAGACCAAGCCACCCAGGGTTGTCCTAAAGCCAAAGAGTCCTATAGGGAACTGATCCTTTAAACCTTCACATTTGATTTCAACCCTCTAGGTGATTAGGGATCTACAATCAAGCTTGTGGGGTTTGCAGGGAGACAAGAAGTGGTTTAAATTTCTAAAGGATGTGTCCCAATTCTAGTCCTCTAAGATAGTCAAAGGGAAAGCCTAAGGCTAGATCCTAAGCACTAAAGAAGGAGGAGAAGACCTCATCAAAATTGAGGTTAACATGATATTTTTTTACTAACTTCTCCATAATTGAATTTCTAAAATGACTTCCCCATCAGTTATGATTACTCTTTGTAATCCAAATATGCAAAATATATTCTTATTTAAAAACTTTGCAACACTTTGAGCATCACATCGAGGTAAAGCAACAACTTCTATCCATTTAGATACATAGTCTACTGCTATCAAAATGTATGTATTTCTGAAAGATGGTATAAATGGTCCCATGAAATCTAATCCCCAAACGTCAAATATTTCAACTTTCAACATATAATTGAGGAGCATTGTTGACCTCATTTTTGAAGAGGTATTCTCTTCTTCTTTTTAGTACTTAGGATCTAGCCTTAGGCTTCTCCTTTGACTGTCTTAGAGGACTAGAATTGGGATCCACCATCTAGAATTTCATACCACTTCTTAACTCCTTGCAAACTCCACAAACTTGACTGTAGACCCCTAATCACCTAGAGGGTTGAAATCAAATGTGGAAGTTTAAAGGATGAGTTCCTATAGGACTCTTTGGCCTTAGGACTGCCCTGGGTGGCCTGGTCTGGTGAAGGGGGCTGACTTACACACACTACACTCATACACTACACTTTCACACACCTCCTAAAACCACACCCATACCTAACTTGACCTTCTGACTCAGGTAGGTGATTCACATGGATGGTCCTTAACACCTAAACCCTGTCTAAGAGGGTTAGGAACAACATAGTGAATGCCTCAAATGAGTCCCTTCATGGCTCATGTGGGCTTGATGTGGCTTCATGGCTCAACCAAAATGATTTTATTCCACTTACATTTACCCAATCTTCAATTTTCCAAATTTTTAATTTTTGACCCCCGGGACCCTACACCCGCCTAACCTACCCAAAGCCTTGAGATTACCCAAATTTTTCAAAAAATTTCCAAATCACCAAAAATTCCCCAAAATCAATCCTAAACATTTCTCTCCACTCAAGTTGATCATCCATATCCAAAAATATCAAAAATTCCAAAAATACCTCCCAATACCCTCCAAATACCCAAAATACCCCTCTTGACCCAAAAATCCAAAAATTCAGAAAATTCCCAGAAAATTCCAGAAAATCCCAAATATTACCAATTTCATTTTGTTCAACTACACCATGGGCCGATTTTGTCAATTTACCCCACTTTTGTCAAAACCCCCAATTTGACCCATTTTAACCCTAAGTGAACCCAATGTCAAACCAAACCTACACAATTGACCCAAATTCTGGTCCAATTCAATTCTAAACTTCAATTTAACATTTCCAACACCAATCTAGACCAAATCCAAGTCCAATTTGATTGACATTTGGATCCAATTTCACTTTTGGCCTTAAAGCCCAATTTGGACCCATGACCCAAACCTAACCCAAACTCACCCAATTCAACTCTAATTAACCCTAAATCTTTTCTAAATCTTCCTTAGAATCCCCACAAGCAAAGAACTAACATGATTTGCCCAAAATTTAGACCCAAACCCCACTCAAATTCAACCCAAAGCTAAAAGGCCCAATTTTGACCTAAACCCAAACCTAACCCAAATGAGCCCAAACCCCAAAATCAAAGCCCAACCAAAGTCAAAACCTCTTTGAAACACTCCCATAAACATTTCTCAATATTAATTTTACATCAATTTCAACCCTAGCCCAACATTGGCCCAACTTGGCCCATTTTGACCTATATTGGCCCATTCACCAAAAGAGCCCAAATTCAACCCAATTCAAACCCAAATCACCCCCAATTTGCTTCAAGTCACTCATGACACATCCATGAGCTAAACCCAACAATTATTTGGCCCAACCTCTTTACAAAATTCCCATCCATAAATTCATTTTTAAACTTAAAGGCCCATTCCTTAAACCATTTTAAAAGCCCATCTTTTACCACATCCAAGGGCCCAAAATTGGTTCCAAAGCCCATATGACATTTCCCCTCATCATACTTTCAATTAAACTCAATACCTAAGTCCTAAATTCATCATCAAATCACCCTAAATCAAGCCATATCCCAATTCCCATTAAAATACCAAAATTCCTAAAATCCATTTTCATGAAATTGACCAAGCTTTTCCCCAAGCCAAAGACAAGCCATGCAAGCCATGGACAAGCCACATGGAGCCATGGAAGGTTTGACATGTGATCAAGCCATTAATGGAAAAAGGAGGGCCCCCTTTCCTAATCCTTCTTAAGCCTTTTTTTACCTTAAGCATGTCACACTCTAAACCATGCTTTGCCACCTAATTCTTGATGGAGACTCCACCACACATGGGATGTTGACCCACCTGACCTCCTCAGCCCAAAACCAGGTCTTGGGGAGGTGCACCCAACCCATTTGCATGGGTTGACCAAAATAAGCCAAAATGACCCCTTCCCCTTTCTACTTTGATTCAACCACTTTACACATGTCAAACCTCGATTGAATGCACCAAACCCCAGCCACGACTCACCCGAACAAGATGGTGACCAATGCCTGGCCGGCCGACCACCGAGTCACCGGAAAACACCATGGCCGAGAGCTCACATGTGAGCCAACTTTGGAATTCTCCTCGCTGAGCTGCCTCATCCCCAATGGCCATTGTAGCTGTTCTTCTCTTGCCAAGAGCAGCTGATCCCAAGCCCTAACTCTCCCTGGGAGGCCCTCCACCCTCTCCTATTTAAACACCACCCCTCTCGACCATGAGTGGTGCTGAAACAAACCTTAAGGAAACTCTGCCAAAATTGTTCTAGACTACTCCCCATACATAGAGCATTTGATCCCCACTGAATTCCAGCCCCAATTCCCTCCAGCTGAGTTCAATTTTGAGCTCAAACTTTAGCCCAAAAACCAGGACACTTCTTCACAGTGGATCAATCTTCAAATTGATTGGTCCTACACCTTCACCAGACCAAGAGGAGAAGTTTCCCACTGAAAGCCCCATCTCCAGGCCACCCAGTTGCTCCAGCCTCCAAGCTTTGTGATCGGCTGTGGTCGAAATCCTACCTAGGCAATTCACCAGACCAGGAGACTTCATCTGGAGCTTGCTGGGATCCAATCGAAGGTGAAACAACCCTCAGATCGAAGCCACACTTCTCTAAGAAAAGGTATGGCCTCACTCTTCTTCCCGAGCTTCTGAACACTCTCCATTTTTATTGAGTAAATTTCATCCCACATAAACCGTATGGATGTGTTCGTCTTCTCGAGACGAATCCATAGAGCATAAGAACGTTAAATTTGGTCAAGTATCGAGTGAGATCTTAGGCCTAGAAGATGGACGGTTCTCGGGTTATGAGGCTTGGGGACGATGAACGGATGTCGTTCATTCAATACATGCACGGACGGACGGCTCAGATGGCGTCGGACCAGGAGATGGTACTTGAACCGCGGGACCCGGGCTGTTGACTCAAGCAGCGGCGTCGAATGAGAGCGCGCCGCGTGGCCGTTCTGAGATGCCGAGGATGACGCGGCGCCGACTCGGATAAGTAGAAAAATAGGGATTTTTCTATTTATTTAATTCCCTGAACTTGAAAAATTCATAACTTTGTGTAGGAAAATCATAAAAAAAAATAAAAATACCCTCTTGCTCAGTGAATAGAGGAGAATAATGTGGAAAAGAAATCATTTAATTTCATCAAGTATTTTATTTTTAATAATTTATTTACTGTCTGCATTATTTTAATTCTCCATGCATATAGGAAATTTACCATGGCATGAGACCATAGGGCTTTTGAAGCTTCTGAATTTGGGAACATTCCCTGAATTTTCCAAAGTCAGAGGCCATCCCTATGAGAAGTTATTGATTTTTCAAATTCATGTTACTCTTTTAAGTATTTTAATTCTAATAATTAGCATGTTGTGAAATAAATTCTAGGAAAATTTGGTGATGTCTCTTATGACCAGAGGACCCTAGGAAAAATAGGTTTTGAGTTAACTCATTTAAAATAACCCTAATTGTCTTAAACACCCAAAATAGCTCCCTAATTAATTAGAGCTAACCATACATCAAATTGACTTGAAATCAATTCTCCACTGACCTTTAGGATTAGAGGAACCCACTATAAAAATTTGAAGTCAATTGGACTTGGTTAGCCCTATAAAATGGGTTGATTAAGCCATTTAGTCAATTTGAACTTTAAAAATTCATAACTTTCAAAATACCTTTCAAAAATTCACCAAATTGGTTTTGGAGCCTCTATGATATCAGGGGAATTTAAGAAAATTAAAATTTTAATTTTCTAAGAAAGTTGATTTTTAATATTATTTTAATATTTTAATAAATAAAAAATAATAAAAATCACAAAAATAATAAAATTCACCAAAATGTCACATTTTGAATTTTAATCACTTAGGAACAAACCCCATATTTTTCTGAGGTCTATTTAATGAGATATTAAATTTTAAAGCTCAAGGGTAATTTTAAAATTAAAAAAATTGTATTTTCTAGCATTTTCACTAAAATAATTATAATAAATCATAGAAAAATAAGAAAATTGCAAAAATTGATTATCTGATTTCCTTGATATTAGAGAGATTTTTGAAAAATATAAAATCCATTTTTCAACCTTTGTTTTATTTTTAAATTAATTAACACTCCAAAACTTAAAATAATTATAATAAAAATAATATAATTCAAAAAATCACCAAAATTGGTCCAAGTGGTCCTCTGGTCATTAGGAATGTCCCCTAATTTTCTTAAGGATAGAAACTTTCCCTTGGTTATGTTATCAAAATTTTCCTTGGAAATCTCTATTTTCTACCAAAAATAATTATATAAATAAATTAAATACAGAAAAATCACATTTTCTCCTCTCATGTCTTTATTGACATATGAGTGAAGTCACATAAAAATTTCAAGTTCATTTCAGCTCAATTTAGTGAGTTATGAAATTATTAAGCTTGAAGGGCAAAATGGTAATTAAAAAATTTTAACCCTTAATTAAAACTTTAGGTTTAATAAAATTAACAAGTAAAATATTTGATTTTAATATGATTTGGATGATTGAAATTTAAATAATTAAAGGGTAGAAATCTATTAAACAATTTAAAATAATTAAAATAAACCTTGACTTAAATAATTGATTAAATTTGGAAGAATAATAAAAATTGGAATTATTAAAATGGGGATATTGTTAGAAAGAGATTTATTCTTTAATTTAAAAATCCCTAAATTAATCATCTCATTAATATTTAATTCTTGATTGTAATGATAACTCAAATTTAAAATATTAAAGGACTTAACCATTAAACTAAAGTTAAATTATTAAACTCTTTTAAAATTTCAATTAAAGTTAAAAAAACAAAATTAAATTAAAAGTTAAATTAAATTAAATAAATCAAATTGTATTAAATTAAATTAAATCAAATTAAATTAAATTAAAGATTAATTAAGTTAAATTAAATTAAATAAATTAAATTAAATTAAATAAATTAAATTAAATTAAATTAAATTAAATCAAATAAATAAATTAAATTAAATTAAATTAAATTAAATCAAATTAAATTAAAATTAAATCAAATTAAATTAAATTAAAGGAAATTAAATCAAATTAAACTAAATTAATTTAACATTAAATCAAACTAAATTGAATTAAATTAAATTAAATTAAAACTAAATCAAATTAAATTAAATTAAAGTTAAATTAAATTGAATTAAATAACATTACCTAAGACATAAAGAAATTAAATATAAAGCAACTTGAACACTATTCCAAAGTTAAACCCTTTAACTAAAGTTAAACTAAATCATAAACCATTTGAACACCAATTTACCCTCGAGAGCTTTGGTTATCATAACTCTAAACAGAACGTTAAATGAAATGCTACTTCACTTATAGGATATTCAAATGTCCTAGTTCACTGAGTAAGATAACAACCAAACTTAACTAAACCTCGGACGATTAATTCATTTGTGTAATTGAATTCATTTGGACTTAAAATAATCCTAGAAATATTGAAAAGATGTTTAAGATTCTTCTTAAGCACTTCCTCAATATGATAGGATATTTATAAGAACAATTGAACATAATTGTTCTTTGATGAAGAAAATAGTCTTCAAACCAAAACACAAAGACCTAGACGTCATAGGAAATGACTAGCTATAGGATTAGGAATTTGGTAGAAAACCATAACCCTTCCCTTAGCTTTAACAAGGAACTTGCTTAAATATTCTAATTGTGTTTTAAGTGCAGCTTGGGATGACGGGAAGACCCTCCAGGTACGCTTTTATTTTATTACAATTTAAATTATTGCAACTTCTTTAATTGCATCACACTTATTTTTCTTGCATGATAAATAACTGTTGCATGAAAATCCACACCTTTAGGATAGTCCCAAAAACTGAAACCAAAACTAAATTAAAAGTCATTGCAAGATAAAATTCACCGCCACAATATTTCAAAATATAAAACAACTCAAAATTTAATCACAAACGAAACACAAAACTACAATTACAATTAAATTAAAACGTCTTGTTGGATGATCGGGAATACCTCAGATGATGTAACCTACGTGTTGCTAACGGGATTTCCCACGGTCTAAATGAAAGTGTGGAACTCATTCGATTGATTTTAGCAAATTCATCCGGACTAAGTGAATCCGATAAAAATAACGATGCCGGAAGGATGGAACCGCGGGATCTTAACCGGTGTCGTTATAATCAACTTTAAAATTTGTTTTAATTAAAATGTTAAAAACACTTGAAAATTAAGATTTTTCTCTAAACCAAAACACTTTTCTCATCTCCTGATTTATGACTTCTAAAACTAAACCTCTGCGACAACAAGGAGTTCGGGGCATGGTGGGCAGCACGACCATCGTCATCAGCAAAACCACTCTTAGAATTAAATAACCAATCCATAGGATTTCGAGGTAGTTTGCCTAGTGCAACATAAACCCTCAACCTTTGTTAGGCATTTGCATGATCACGTCATGTAAATTAAGCCCTAACCGGTCTTAGGATTCCGAGGTAGTCGTCCGATACGACATAAACCCTCATATCTTCCAGGCTATTTGTATGATTCTATCATATAAATATAAGTCCTAATTAATTAAAATTGGCAAGATCAAAACATTAAATAGACATTAGGACTTTCCTAAATTCAAGCCAAACAATAGGATAGTTGGGAAATTACCGAAGTTCGCTTCGGATCTATGATTTCTCCTACTTTTCTTCCTTTGAATTCCCAAAACAAAATGTTCCAAACTTGATCCATTCCCTGTTGAAATTCCAAAATTCAATCCTTTGAAAACTTAAACCTTAAAATTCTTGAGAGCAGAACTATTGATTATTATCGAGAGTTTTCTTAGGTAATTCCCGTCACTTAAGATGTAATTAACTATAGGGGCTTTCCCTTATAGGGAATTTTAAAGAACTCAGGTAATATAAACCCTCTTTAAGGCTTTCATATTAAGCAGGGGAATTTGTCGGCTTATAAAAGTGGTTCGCAGACCAAACGGATGTCACAAATCTTTTAGTTTATTTAATCGAGCCCTATCATCAAACAGTATGTCTATTCTTCGGGATAGATACATGGTTTGTAATGCGGTGCTCGTATATATAAACTATTTGGAATGTGAGATCGGTTTGATTTCATGTCTTAAAATTTTCAAATTTAAAATTATTTTCAAAATCAAATACTACTTTCTAAATTATATATATACTTAAATTAAATTTAAAATATAAATTTCGCCGACAATTTCTGTAGGCGACTCCTTTTCAGAAATACAACACTCAACCTAAAAATATGTCGTCAAGCATCTCATTTCTTCTAGAAATATTGCCCACATGTTGACATTGATCATAATTTTTAATATAAATATTAACATCCTTAAAAATTGTAGGCCAATAAAATCCAGATTGTAAGATTTTATATGCAGTTTTTATCAACTCCAAAATGTCCACCAAAACGAGAGTTATGACATTTTTAAATAATTTTATAAGTTTCTTCTAAAGGCACACATCCTCGAATAATCAAATCCTTTCCTTGTTTATATAAAAACAGGTCATCCTAAAAATAAGTCTTAGCTTTAGATAGAATTTCTTCTTCTCCTGGTATGTCAAACCATAGGGTAAAATATCACTGACAATAAAGTTTACAATGTAAGCTTACCACAAAACAAACCACTCATTAACATCAAACAATTTTTCATCAGGAAAATTTTCATTAATTTCTTCAGCATCACAGAGAGATTTTTCAGTTTCAAGCCTGGATAGATGATTAACAATTTGATTCTCAACACCCTTCCTATCTACTATCTCGAAATCAAATTCTTGTAAATAAAGAATCCATCTAATCAATCTTGTTTTTGCATCCTTCTTCTTCATTAAATACTTAATAAAATAATGATCAGTATGCTCCACACATTTTGTTCCAATTAAATGTGATCTGAATTTATCAAAGGCAAATAATATAGCTAATATCTCTTTCTTAGTAGTGGTATAATTAATTTAAGCTTCATTAAGAGTTTTATTAGCATAGTAAATCACTTTGAAAATCTTATCATATTTCTGACCTAAAACAGCTCCGATAGCATAATCACTAGAATCACAATTCAAAGGTTTTTCCCAGTTAGGTGCAACTATAACAGCTGTAGCGATTAATTTTTCTTTTAAAGTTTCAAAAGCTTTTAGAAAATCATCATAAAAATTAAAAATCACATCTTTTTCCAGTAGAAGGCATAAAGGCTTTGAAATTTGTGAAAAGTTTTTAATATAACGCCTGTAAAATCCAGCATGTCCCAGAAAACTTCTAATTCCCCTTACATTAGTTGGGCAAGGTAAATTAGAGTTCACTTAATTTTTTATAGGATCTACTTCCATACAATTTTCTGATATTTTGTGCCCACAATAATTCCTTCTGCTACCATGAATTGGCATTTCTCCTAGTTAAGGACCAAATTAGTTCTTTCACAGTGTTTCAGAACTTTAAACAGATGTTCTAAACTTCATTCAAATGAAATTCCAAATATTGAAAAGTCATTCAGAAAAAATTCAATTCCTTTTTCAATTAAATCACAAAAAATTACCATCATACATCTCTGAAATGTTGCAGGAGCATTACATAAAGCAAAGGACATTCTTCTAAAAGAAAATGTACCATAAGGACTGGTAAATGTTGTTTTCTCTTGATCCTTAGGAGCAATTTGAATCTGGTAGTTGACCTGACTGCAAGTACGCAAGTAAAATAGCTTATAAAATTATGGCCAAATGTGACCCCAAATTAGATTAAGCAACTAATGTATGATATTTAAAGGTTAGAGATTTTATAAATAAATATAAATTACACACCATAGGTGCTACGTAAGTATATGTATCGTTTCAAGTAAATAGAGCTTTCTAATTATGCCCCAGATATTGATCCTACGGGGAATGTTAAGTACAAATAATTAAGAAAAATGAAAAATCTATTTATAAACTAATCAATTATCAAGTACGAATATGCAAGTTATTAAAGTAGCAGCTGTAAATAAAATAGTAATTTAAATGTTTTAGCACAATAAACAAAGATACTTTCACCATACGAAATATTTCATGATTAGTAAACATCTAAATTAGTTTGAGAACTTAGAGAATGTGGTATTTTTATGAATAGGAGCATATATATTCTTTACCCTTTGGTTCAGCGTATAAAGAACATTAGCTAGTTTTAGAAGATTGGATAAGGATGTATTGTTAGTAGTAAGGGACAAATTTCTAGGCTCTCACTTCTAGTTCGCCCTCCCCTAAGGGTGCCTTGGTTGGGACTACTATTGACATGTGACCTCCTCTTAAATCAAATTGATAGGACTTAGCCTTTCACTCTAAAAACATAATTAATTCTATGCCCTTCAAAGTTTATCTCCCCATCTCTTTGCACCTCCCCCTTCAAGGATTTACCATCTACCTTTCCAAGAGAAATGTGATACTTACAAGTTAAGAATTCTTAACCCAAGGTCAGGTCTTAAGAATTCTCCATAAATTTTAACATTACAAGGGATTAAGTTGTAGTGTAAATGAAAATCAGGTAAAGTATCATCATAAATTATTGATGAAGAAAAATAAGTTCTCCAAACAAAATTAGATCATTATCAAAATCATTTTATAATCGTAGGGAGAATTATAAGAAGACTGCTAATAAAGCATAGGATTCACACCACAAACCATATTTATATAATTCAAATTCAAAGTACAAAACTTAAGAACCAAATTATAAATACTTATCTCGAATGATATCCAAGCAATCCTTTAAAGTTTCTCTAACTCCGACTAACTATTACAAGACTCCAACTTCAGCAATCACACTTTAAACACTCTGAACTCTCGCTAAAGAAAAGTAAATAACTCTAAACACTCTTTAACTAAATGAAATAGCAGACCTCTTTCACTCTTATAACACTTACACACTCCAAATGACCACACTTTGATGTAGAATTATCCTCTATTTATAGAGCTTCAAAAATTACCAGGGGTTGCTTTAGGCACCTCTCTAAAATTCGTCCAAATTCATTGAACATTATAGAAGGTAACTGTGGCGCCTAGGCGCCAGATCTGGAGCTTAGGTGCTAGTCTCCTGCGCAAATGGACGCATCCCTTCAGGTTTTGAGGCACATCTCTTAGTTGAATAACTGATTTCCTGTGTATATATTCATTGTATCTTGTTTATAACATATGGGAAATTGTCCAGGGGCTTCTAGATTTTATTTGTCATTAATAACAGTCACAAAACCATCCAAGAACTCTCTAGATTTTTCTGCTGAGTCTAGCACCTGGGTGCCAGATCTGGCACCTTGGCGCCAGAGTCAGCCCTTTTTTTCTTCTTTTCTTCAATTGACTCATTTTTGCTCCTTTTACTCTTTTTTTATTCTTTTTCTTCATAAACTTATTTTCTTGTACCTGCAACCAAAAACGTAAGAAATACCTTTCAATAAAGCATAATATCCTTTAAATATTAGTTAAAAATGATATAAAAATTTAGGTAATTTCAAGGGTGATCAATTCCCCCAAACTTAAACGTTGCTTGTCCTCAAGTAAGTCTTAACTCTTTACTACTAAAAATAATAATCTATGGAGAAAAATCATCTTTAAGACATCTATAACTGTTTATTTCATCAATAGAATAAATGAAACTTAAAAGCTTTTTTAAATAATTTAGGCTAAAATCAAAATATGTAAAATACTTAATAATTAAGTGTTAAGAACTCTCTTCTCCTATCTTTAAAAAATAATTGTAATTTTTCATATTAAGAACATGTAGATAATTTACGAGAAAAAAATATTTTCATGATAACTCTTCTAGTAAGGATGCTTATACATAAGACTTTAAGTAAAAAATAAATTGCATTTAGGTCTTTTCCTATAAGTTAATTCAAGTGAAGCCAATTTTAGATTTAGGCTTTTCCTTAAGCTTCTCCCCAATTATATATTTTTTCTTTTTTTTTCTTTTTTTTTCTTTTTTTTGCATTTTATGATTGATTTTCAATCCTTTTTTCTTTTTCTTTTTTAAGTGAGGATTACTATATCTGGATAGACTGTTAATAATTTTCAACTTCACTATCCTTAACTTATATTTCAAGACATAACATATTTTTCACTTAATGAATATGTGTTTAGCAAAAATATTTTTCATAGAGTTTTAATTATATCTTCTCAAGTAGACATCTGGATTCCTTAGTACTTTCAAAAATACAACATTTTTAATTTAGATATTTGAATCAAAATTTTTATACTCTTTTATTAAATAATTACAATTTTTAGAACCCTTGTTATTTAAAAATACTTTTATAAGTTTATTATAATATTCATGAAAACAACAATATATCTATCTTAAATTTACTTTTCTTCCATAGGTTATGTTATTAATTTTAAAAATATTGTTTACTAAGGACAAGTAAAGTTTAAATTTAAGTTCTTTTCCCTCCTCTAAACTTAGTTCTTTTAATAAGGTTAAAGCATTTTGTAATATGAAATTTTAAACTAAGCAGGAAGAAAAAATATAACATTTAAGGTATTTAAAACTGTAGGGTATTACAGGTATAAACCACAATATAAAAGAGTAGCGAAGTAAATAATTTAAAGAAAACTAACACTCTTTTACGTTTTAAAAGTTTAATAAAACAACATGAGCATAAATAGGATTAAATTCTAAGCAATCTGACAACAGAAATAAACTGAGTTACTAGCAAGTTCTAAATTAGTATAATGATACATGAAAAGTTAAAACACACATAACAGACACAATCAACAAAGCAAAGTAAAAATAATGTATAATCATCCTTAGTCGCCTCCTCATTGTTAGAAGAGTCATCAGGAATAAGACTTATGTGGTTGATCCATGTGGTGAATTTAGGACACGTAGGAAATTCAATTTTACTATCACCCTTCAGAAATTTTACCTATACTTCATTATACTCCTCATCATAATCACTCTTCCTCTATATATATCCAGACATATGATCAACCTTACTGTCCATCTCATCTACTCTGCATTGAATCAAGAATATATCACTTTGATGCTCCAAATATCTCTGACAAACTGTGTTCCAACATATGGTGGAGGCTCAAAAGTAGAAGTGGAAGGTTTAGGTGCAGAAGTAGAAAGCATAGAAGAAGTATATGCTTTAGAAGTTTGACTTTTTGACTTTCCATATATATCCACATGAGTTTTTATGATTGGCTTAAGTGGCTTAAGCATGTCTTCAGAAATAGAATAAGTAATATCAGCATTCTTTCAAATCAGAAAAATGAGAGTCAGGAAGCTTAAACCAGAAATAACACTTCCTCTAGCAGATGTATTGATCACATCATATATGATGGATCCCACATCTATAGGCTTCATTCCTTGAATGTAATAATTTAAAATAGCTCGTTCTTTTGTCACATCACTTAAGTATTGTGATGGAAGAATACGAGCAGAAATAAAGTAATGTCAGGCCTTAGAAGTTACATTAAGCATAGAAGAGGAAACATTTACCCATTTATTGTTCTGGATTTTCCACGATCCTTTTCCATCAGCCAGGTAAGCCAAAATCTCATCAAGCACTCTTTCAGAAGGAACAAAAACATCATAAAAATAATCTGTAGTAGGGGGTAGACCATAAAATATGTTGATGACTTCAAGAGTGAACTCTACTCCCATTCCCCTAATATAAACTTCATTATCAGTTGTCTCTGGAAAATTTGCATAAAATTCTTGAACAACTGAAAAGAAAGCAACTATAGAGAAATAACAGAACTTCTCCCATTGTCGAGCAGCAATAATACTCAATCGATCCGCATGGATGATAAAAACTTCATTCCACTATGAATTTTCAAGCCGACGTGAATTCATTGTAGCGCACTTGAGCACTTGCGCTAGCAAACTTGGACTGATCAAATTCGCTCTGCTCCTTGCCTTGCTTTGATTTTGGTGTCATACAGTAATTTAAAAGTAATTCCAAACAATTTAAGCTTAAACCACTAAATCTAAGCTAAAACCACTAAATTAAGCTTAGATCCAAGGATTTTCTACCTAAAAATCAAAATTTCTCCCAAAATTTTGGCACTATTTATATTTAGAGAAATCCATGGCTAAAATTTAAAATAACTATGCCTTAGTGTAGATCTAAGCTCGAGATGTTGGAATCCAGTGTTTTCATACATCAAAACTTCACGAATCAAGCACAATAAGGAGCCCCAGGACTGGTTTTCGTGAGTTTTATGGAAGAAGATGAAGCTTATGCATTAAAAATAGCGTTGGGTTCAGTTATATGGAAGAATTTTCGGTTCAGGTAAATAGGCGCCTAGGTGCCAATAGGCGCCAGATTCACCAAAAATTTTGAAAAATTCTCAAATTTTTACATTTTGTAATTTAGCTATTCTACAATCTGTAAACTTAAAATTTTATCATAAACTTCATCAATCATCTCCCAAAAAATTATAAAAGTCCAAAATTGACTTTAAATTTAAGATTCATTCCAAACACAAATTGATACAATCCAAACTCAAATTTTACTTCATTCCATTTCAGATCTTCAAGATAGGTTCAAAAAATACAGAAATCACACAAACAACTTCTCACATCTCACAACAACACATAACAATCACACAAATCACTTACACAAAACATCAAGAAAATCACTTAAACACTTCATATTTACAACCAATTTCTCCACATAAAGTCACCCTAAATTCAAGGACTCACATTAGAACCATCTTTAGTTCCACAAGACAACTCACTAAGAACAAAGGAGCGGAAGAAAGGGACACGAAGAAATTCCAAGGCCGTCTTTTCATCAATCGATTTGTTTTGAGCATACATGGTTACCTGATGGTCTTCAAATGCAGTCAAATCATCATATTGTACCTTCATTTGCTATTCCATATGCTCATATTGATGGTACATTTCATGCATCCTTTCTTCAATATGCATCAATTCTCCTTCAATCTTCTCAAGTTGACCAAAAAACTTCTCTAATGTCACGGTTAAGTAGCCATTAAAATATCCTTGTGCATAAACTTACTTTCCCTCCATTATTCATAGTAAATCTTTCATAGAAACAATCAAATCTTTCTTTTCTCTCAAAAGTGTAGTTCTAGGGTGGAAATTTAACGGTTTGACATTTGGGGACGAAGAAGTAGCAATTTATAGAGGTTTGAGTGGGTAAAAACTGTAATTAATTGGTTTTACCACGATACAGAATTATGGTGCCTAGGCACCAATTTTGGTGCTTAGGCGCCCAGATATCGGATGTCTGGCGCGTAGGTGCCAGTTTTGGCGCCTAGGCGCCAGAATCTTAAAATTCAAAAGTTCGCCCTTCATCAAATTTTCATAAGTTTCATACCAAAATAGGGTCTAAAAATGTGGAGGTCACATATAAAGCACTCTCAATATCGAAACAAATCAAATCATCATATTGGGTTGCCTCCCACAAACTGCTAGTTTAACGTCGTCAGCCCGACATAACCAACATTTTATTCCAAAAGGTTCAAATATAAAACATCTTTAAAAGATGACAAATTTTCTCCAATATAGGG
Source organism: Papilionanthe hookeriana x Papilionanthe teres (assembly GCA_022702705.1). Lineage (NCBI taxonomy): Eukaryota > Viridiplantae > Streptophyta > Magnoliopsida > Asparagales > Orchidaceae > Papilionanthe > Papilionanthe hookeriana x Papilionanthe teres. The sequence goes on along the minus strand of CM040428.1, from coordinate 154,534,438 downwards.
CTTCAATCTTTGTTTGTTTAATTACAGAAATTGTTTTTTGATCTATTATATCCACTGTTCCATAAGGATAAACTTTATTAATAATAAAAGGCCTTATCCATTTGGATTTCAATTTTTCTGGAAACAATTTAAATCTCAAATTGTATTATAGAACTTCTTGTCCGGGCTCAAAAGTCTTTCTTAATATTCTTTTATCATGCAGCTTCTTCATTTTCTCTTTATAAATCTAATCACTTTCATATGAATCATTTGTAATTTCTTCAAGTTCATTTAATTCCAATAATTGTTTATCTACAACATCACTAAAATTATAGTTAAACTCTTTAATTTCCCAATAAGCTTTATGCTCAAATTTAACAGGTAAATGACAAGGTTTTCCATAGATGAACCTATATGGTGACATCTTAATATGAGTCTTATAAGCAGCTCTATAAGCCCATAAAGCATCATTGAGTCTACCAGCCAATTGTTTTCTCTAAATATCTTTTGATCTCTTGATTTGATACTTCATCTAATCCACTATTTTGGGGATGATAAGCTGTTGAAATTCTATTGTCAATCCCAAATTTACTCATTAATCTCTAAATCATAAAATTCTTAAAATGACTTCCCCCATCTGTGATAATTATTCATGGCATTCCAAATCTGGTAAAAATATTTTTATTTAAATTTTTTTCAACATTTTTGGCATCACAATGAAGTAAAGCTTTTGCTTCAATCCATTTTGAAACATAATCAATAGCTTACAATATATAATTTTTTCTTGAAGAAGGTACAAATGGTCCCATGAAATCTAAACTTCATACATAAAAGATTTCCACTTCCATATTAAAATTTAGAGGCATTTCATCTCTCCTAGAAATATTGCCTATACGTTGACATCGATCACAGGATTTAACAAAACTGTTAACATCCTTAAATAATGTAGGCCAACAAATCCAGATTGTAAAATTTTATAAGAAATTTTATCAATTCTGAAATGCCCGCCAAATTTAGAGGTTGTGGCATTTTTTAGGAATCTCGAAAGTTACTTCATAAGGAACACATCTTCATATAATAGAATCTTTATAGTGTTTAAACAAAAAGGGATTATCCCAAAAATAAAATTTCACATCATGTAAGAATTTCTTTTTCTGTTGATGATCTAATACATATGGTATTATGTTACTAGCTAAATAATTAACTCTATCAACATACCATGGGATTAATCCATCAGAAATAGTATAAAGCTGTTCATCAGGAATACAATCATTAATTCCTTCCTTATCATTCACTTCTGTTTTCAATTCTTGATAGATGATCGGAGATTTGATTATCAAACCCATTTCTATCAACAACTTGAAAGTCAAATTCTTGCAAAATAAGGATCCATCTAATCAGTCTCTGTTTAGCTTCTTTTTTGTCATCAAATATTTAATAACAGAATGATCTGTATGCATAATACATTTATTCGCAAGTAAATTTGATCTAAAATTTTCAAAAGCATATACTATAGCCAATAGCTCTTTTTCAGTAGTAGTATAATTAATTTGAGCTTCATTAAAAGTTTTACTGGCATAATATATAACCCTTAAACATCTTACCATAACTTTGTCCTAAAACTGCCTCTATAACGTAATCACTCGCATCGCACATTAACTCAAATGGTTTCTAAATTAGGTGCAACTATGATATGTGTAGTGATTAACTTTTCTTTTAATAAGTAAAGGCATTTATGCAATTTTCATTGAATTCATATTTCATATCTTTTTCTAAAAGATTGCATAAAGGTTTAGTAATCTTGGAAAAATCTTTAATATATCATATATAAATTCAGCATGTCCAAGAAAACTTCTTATAACCGTTATATTAGTTGGGGGTTACAATCAAACAATAACTTAGATTTTTTCTTGATCAACTTTCATTAAAATTTTAAAAATTTTATGTCCCAGTATAATTCTTCTGTAACCATAAATTGACACTTCTTCCAATTCAGAACTAAATTTGTTTCTTGACAATGCTTTAATACCTTAGTCAAATTATGTAAGCAAGAATCAAAAGAAGTTCCAAATACAGAAGAATTATCCATATAAATTTCAATTCCTTTCAGAAAAGATAGCCATCTTACACCTTTAAAAAGTTGTAGGTTCATTAGATAACCCAAATGTCATTCTACGAAAAGCAAATGTTCTGTAAGGACTTGTAAACGTAGTGTGTTCTTGATCATTAGGAGTTATAGGTATTTGATGATAACCAGAATATCTATCCAAAAAGCCAAAATATGAATGTCTCATTAATCTATCCAACATTTGATCTAAGAATGGAAGAGGAAAATGATCTTTCCTTGTGGCAGCATTTAATTTTCTGTAATCAATACAAATTCACCAACCAGTGACTTGTCTTGTTGGAATTAATTCATTATTTTCATTTTCAACAATAGTTACTCCTCCTTTCTTTGGAACTCAACAAATGGGACTAACACAAGGACTATCAGATATTGGATAAATAATTCTAACATCCAACAATTTTAACGTTTCTTTCTTAACAACATCTTTAATAACTAGGTTTAATCTTCTTTGAGGTTCAATACTAGGTTTACTGTCATCTTCCAATAATATTTTGTGCATACATATTGATGGGCTAATTCCTTTAATGTCTACCATTGTCCATCCAAAAGTCATTTTATACACTTTTAATACTTCAATCAATTTCATCTCTTGTTCTGTAGTTAATCGAGAAGATACAAAAACAGGTAAAGTTAATGAATTCTCTAAAAAGTCATACTTTAAATGATAGGGTAATTCCTTTAATTCTAATTTAGGATTCTTTTCAATTGATGGTTTGAATTCATTTCTTTCAGTTGTATCCAATATTTCCCAATTTTTATTAACATAATCAATATCTTTTATATCTTCTTCAGAATTATTTTAATTACTTAAATCTTGAGGGTCTAAAAAATCTTCCTCTTTAAAAATGATCTGACATTTTTTTATAGTATTGTGCTATCATGTAATCAAATATATCCATTCTATAACACTTTACTTTGTTAGGATACCACATTGATTTAAGAACATTGAATGTTACTTCTTGATCATTAACTCTCATGGTTAACTCCTCTTTTTGTATGTCTGTCATAACACGTCTAGTAGCAAGGAGAGGTCTTCCTAAAATAATAGGAATCTCTTCATATTTTTCCATATCTAGAATTATAAAATCTATAGGGAAATTGAATTTATCCACCTTTACCAATAAGTCTTCTATCAATCCTCTTAGATGAGTAGTAGATTGATCTGCTAATTGTAAGGTTACAGTAATAGGAGATATTTCTCTTAAATCTAACCTTGATGGATAAAGTCATGAGGTTAATACTTGTTCTTAAATTGCATAAAGCTTTTCCATAAAATCTATCTCTTATAGCAGAATGTATAGTAAAGCATCCAAGATCTTTAAGCTTTTGAGGTAGCATTTTCTGAATATTGCACTACACTCTTCACTTAGTGCAACTTTTTCAAAAGCTTCAAATTTTCTTTCTTGTTAAGAATATCTTTCATAAATTTAGCATACTTAGGCATTTGTTCCAAAGCTTCAATAAATGGGATATTAATGTTAAGCCTTTTAAATACCACAAAAAATTTTGAAAATTGTTGATCCAATTTCTGTTGTTTAAGTCTTTGTGGAAATTGGGGTGGAGGTTTTTCAGATTCATCTTGAGATAGAGATTGTGTTTCTTCTTCAATAATTGTTTCCTTAGGTTTCTCAATCACTTCAGTCTCTTTTTGAATTTTATTTTCCTTTCCATCCCTCAGTTCTTTTCCACTTCTAATTAATACAGCTTTAATCTGCTCTTAATCTTTTTCATTTTCTCTTGGATTTACTTTAACAGTACTTAGAAGTGTTCTTTGTGGTCTGTTGTTAATTGCATTTGCAATTTGCCCCATTATTTTTAATATTTCTTATCGTAGCATTTTGACTTTGCAACTTACTACCCATTTGTAAAAATAATTCCTCTATAGACAAATTCCTTTCCTTAAATTGCTGGTTATTAAAACCAGGAGGATAAGAAGGTAGATAGTTAGAATTACCTTGATTATTTCAATTTCCAATATGGTTAGGTTGGTTATTACCCCATTACGGATTTGCACTATTCCAATTTATGTTAGGGTGATTTTTCCAACTCGGATTATAGTAATTGGAATATGGGTTATTAGTTTTGCTAGCGATAGCTTGCTGATCCCCGATAAATATATGAGCGCTAAAAAGTTGGTCCCGCATCGATATATATTTATATATATATATATATATATATATATATATATATATATATATATATATATATATATATATATATCTGTGTGTGTGTGTGTGTGTGCTGATGATTTAGATATGAAAATTATGATTTTATAATATGGGATACTACACAAGTATACGTATCGTTTAACAAGTAATATAGGACTTTCTGATTAAGCCCTGAGATATCGAACCCAAAGGGAAAATATGAAAATCTTTAAAGGAATCAGAAAATTATCTTTTTTACTTTTTTTAATGGCTTTTGAAAGTATGTCTTGATTTTGAAAAGTTTTGAAAGTTGATTTGTATTTTAAAATTTCCTTTATAAAATGTTAAGCAAGAAATTAAATTATAATAACTAATAACACTATATGTAAAACACTATAAACTAGAATATTTTTTCCTTTTACTTTTATGAAGTAGTAAAAATTATTAAAGTATTGTCGTGGAAGTATTTAAATTTGTTGTGACAGATCTAAGTAAATGTGTTCTTTACCCTTACTTGGCTCTATAAAGAACATAGGTTAATTTGAAATTTTTATCATTTTTAACATGGTTAGGCTCGAAAGATATCAGTCTCTCACTCTAGAGTTCCCTCGATTCCCACCAACTGGGGGCTAACTTCTCATAACAAAACTCAAAACTTCAAACCAAATTAGGGGGTTTTAGCCTGTCACTCTAAAATCCTCTAATTTTACCCCCTTTCATAAAAATATCTTATAATATTACATTCAATTATATGGACTACGATTCTCACCCATATAATTGCATGTAATTCTTACTAACTTTTATGAGACAATATCGCATTGGATCTTACATAATCACAAGAAATTCTACAACGTAATAGGCCAAATTAAGAAGTAAACAAACTTTTCAGAATCAATCTTCACAACTTCTTCCAACTTTAAACACTTATACTTTCCACAATAATTCTCTATAAACCAATTACTTCTCCATTTAAGAAAGAAAAAAAGATAAAGTAAACTACTCAGAATTCATTGAGAAAATACAAAAACACATTGATTTGAAATTAAAAACCATATGAAAAACAACAAAAAATAAGTATTAATTAAAAAACTAAATGTAAGAACAAAAGTAAACACTTATTTGAAAATTCTCTCCACAAGACTCAGGAAGTTCCTCTAAAACTTTAACTCTTCACTAAATTACTCCTCAGAGCGGATCTCTTAACTCCGATGACTCAGAATAAACTTCAGACTTCAATAGGAACTAAATAAAAAGAAAGAAAAGAAGTGGGAGGAAGAAGACTTCACTCCGACCCTTTTCTCCTTTCTACTCTCTACTCCTACTCTTAAAAAAAACTCTCGCAAAATAAAAGTAAAATACTGTAAAAAAACTCTCTTCAAAATGCAAGTGGAAGAGCCCTTCTCTACTCTCTACTCCTACTCCTAATTAAAACTCTCTTCAAAATGCAAAGGAAGAGCACTTAGTCATTCCTAAGACTCTCTTTAAAAATTAACCAAAAGGTGCCTTGGTGTCTCTTCAAAATGCCTCCCAAAGGAAGTTATGGAAGTTACTACCAAGAGTTGCATCCCATCCCCTTTGAAATTGGCGCAAAATTCCTGTAGATTTTGATTTTTAACTGTGGCGGCTAAGCGCCGGCCCAGCGGGGCTTAGCCACCAGTGCCCAAATTTTCATTTTTCCTTTTTTTTTGCTCCAAATTTGATCCAATTTTGCTCCTTTCATCATGACCATCCATTTTCATCATACCTGCAAGAAAAAAACAAAATACCTTCCATTAAAGTGCAATATCATAAAAAATAGGTAAAAAAATGTGCATAAAAATACAATATATTTTAGGTGTATCAAAATCCCCCAAACATAAAATGTTACTTGTCCTCAAGTGACATTTAATCTCATAGAACATTTTAGCATGCAAATTATGTAATGAGTTTATTAAGAAGATAATGAAATTTTGTTCTATAAATGGAATAATCCAATTTAGAAAAAAATTCAATAATTAAAACCAACTTAAAGTTTAGAAAGTTCTTAAGTAAAGGAAAATAACAAATATAAGTTTCTATCTAATTCAGAAATATTTGTAGATTCTTCAAAATATAGGACGCAAACACTTATTTTTTTCACTTAATAATCTTTATTTGAAAATAATTTTATTTACTATATTATAATCCATAAGCTTTAGATTTTCTTTGAACTTATATCTTAAACTGTAGGCATTAAACCAATTTTTGATTAGGCCCTTAAATCCTCAAGCTTCTCCTCCCTTTTCATATATTATTTTTCACCTTTCTTTTCTTTTTTTTATAAGGCAAGGATTACTATATCAGGATAGGCCTTTAATGATTTTGAATTCCACCCTTCCATTTAAAATAAAGGTCAGATATACATCTTTCACTTAAAAATCATAATAATAATATTTGAAAATTACTCCTTAATAAAAGAAATTTAAGCATTGAATAATAAAAGTCAAATCTTCTATTTATCAAAAAATACAAAGATAGTTTAACTTTATTTAACACATCTTCATTAAAAAAATTTTAACTTTAAGTTTTCATGATTACTATAAATTTTAACTAAATTCTTTTATTCATTTCTATATTCAAAAATTTTTGTTCCCCTAATATAACTTCATGTACATAATTGTTCTCAATCAAAATAAAGATTTATTTTAAGTATTCTTGAGAATCAAATAAAATTTTAAGTTTTTAAAAATCTTTGTTTTTAAAATCCCCCCCCCCAAAACTTTAATTTTTAGTTAAGATAAAAACATTTAAGCATAAGAAATGATAGATGGGTGAGAAATAAAAACTGACATATCATGCTTGCAGGAATTTTTAATATCCTAATATGCAAGTATAACAATTTAAATACAAGGAGTAAAATGAAATTAAATTTAGTTTTTCAAAACAATTTTTATACAAAGAAAAGTAAAAATTTCAAAAAGTCTTCTATAGTAGTGGATGTTTTCAAAGAAAATACACTTAAATCATCATCATCCTGCTCGTTCCAATCCCCAGATGGCACATAAGGTATGTAGAATGGATGAAGGGGCATCTCAGCACTCTGAGCTCCTCTGATCAGTCTATCAAAATATTGTTGATAACTCTCCTCATACTTATCATGTTTCACGATATATCTATCCACATTATCCACTTTACCATTAATATCTCTAACATGCTCATGAGTAAAACTCACATTCTTCAAAATCTTTCTTAACAAACTAGTCTGTGAATCTGTAGATGATGAAGTACGTGAAGTAGTAGCACAAGAAGTAGATGCAGCAGAATCAGAAGCAGTAGGAGCCCTACCAAATCCTCCTCTCCAACCAAACTCTGAATGTACAGTGTAAGCACCTACGTTGACACTGGTAATTGGTCTCAATGGCTAAAGTACCTCTTCCCAGGTTTCAAACTTCACTCTAGATTGTTCACATAATGAATGAATCAAGGAAGGAAATCCCATACCTGCAGTAGTGGTAGATCTAGTACAGTTCAAAATATAATCATAAATTATACCTCCAATGTCAATAGGCTTCCCTTGCTGAATGCAATGGTTCAACACAGCTCTTTCTCTCGTTACTTCACTAGTATGACTTGAAGGTAACAATTTAGATGAGATAAAATAATGCCATGCCTTAGAAGTGGCATTCAATTTGGAAACATGAAAGTTCACTCTTCTATCATTTATTGTTTTCTATAATCCTCTTCCATCAGCCAGAAATTCCATGATCTCATCTAATTCTCCTTCTACATGATGATAGTTAGAATAAAAACAGAACATGTTAGGAGGTAGTCCATAAAAATTTTTCATTGCCCCAGAAGAAAAGTTAACCTCATGTATCCTAACCATCACTTGATTCTCTTCTGCAGAAGGAAAATTTGCATAAAATTCTCTGACCACGTAAACAACGAAGAACTGCGAGAAGCAACAGTAATTCTCCCAGTTCCTTCTAGCAATCATATCTTCAATTACTTCTCCTGGCTTACTAAATACATGCTCAGGAATCAACTTACGTGACTGCAGTGCGTCAACGTATCGTTCCTCAGTCCTCGCAAATTTGTCAGAATCAAATCTGGCCTTTTCACTCGCACACTTTGACTTTGGAGCCATCTCTAAAAATTCACGAAAAATTCACCATAAATTCCAAAATCAAACTATACTTGCTAAATTATCTTCCAAAATATATTTTCACTAAATCTAAGTAATTTCTCAAGCTTTTCCTCAAATTTTCACCATGAATAGTGATTTTAAGATTTTCCAAAATATACTCAAAATACATGGTGAAAATAAAAGAAATTTTACTTAGGAGTAGTGCTCTTACCTCAAGGAATCCAAATTTAACAATTTTTGTTGAGATCGGCTCTTAAATGATCCATAATATGATGCCCTAGGCTCCTCTTTCGCGATAAACCGAAGGTTGAAGATGATGGGGTGTTTAAAAATGGCAATTTTTGGGTTTTTAACTGCTGGGAACCAATTTTCGCGAACTGGCGCCTAAGCGCGAACGCCTTGACTCTTAGCCGCGAAATCTGGCGCTTAAGCGCTGGCACTTTGGCTCTTAGCCGCCAGTACCCAGATTTTCACAATTAAGATATATGCACTAAGTCACTTTGTTAATCACCCTTAATGACTCCAGAATAATTATTTCTCCCCACATAAATCTTCCAATATTCCAAATCAAAATTTAATATCCATTGATTACACACAAATTTCACACAATCACAAACTTATATTAAAACAAACATATCACTTAATACAATTCTAGAATTTCTATCCACACATAAAGGATGAAATTCTCTAAATACAAGAGAGTTTAATCTCAAACTGATAAGTATACATCTCTAGGATGTAACCATCACATCATCAGGATTAGTTAATACTTAAATATAAACACTAAACACACCAAACATAACACACATGAACACTAAACGTAACACATAAGAACACTAAACAAATAAGAACAAAGCACTCTTAATTCGATTCTCTAGTAGGTGGATTATATCCCGAACCATTATGATTCTCATTTGACACTTTTGCAATATAAATTTGATAAAATGAGCGATAATTGTTCATCCTTAAATCATCTTCTTCAATTCATTTATTCTTCAGAAACATCGCCTTATCCGCTTCTTCCACGTACCTTGAATGACTGTACTGCATCTTGAGTTACCATCCCATGTGCTCAAAATGTAGGTTACTTTCATGGATTTTTGCTTCCATTGAAGTCACTCGGGCTTCAATTTTTGCAATTATTTAAGCAATCCCTTGAATACTAACAGCGAGATATCCATTGAATAACTCTTTAGCACTATCACTAATGAACTTACTCTTGCAGAATCTTGCTTCTTCTTAATCTCATTCTCCCAGGAAGACATGATTCACTCAAAACTCTCTTCTTAAGACTCAGAAATGAAAATAGGACTTGGGAAGTGCTAAAATTGCCCCAAGACGTTTTAAAACTCCAAAATAACTTCCAAACCCACTCCCCCCATGATCTAGGCTTCTAGGACCTCATTTTTCATGTTTTTTTATAACTGCGGCGCCTAAGCGCCAACCAGTCGGCACTTAGCCGCCAGTGCTCAATTTAGCACAGCTCTGCTAAGTGTCCAAATTTTCATTCTAACTTCTCTAAATCATCAATTAAGGTCAAATAAACTCTATTATAGTTTAAAAACTCCAAATTACTGCTACTAAAAACATAAAAACAAACCAAACTAAGCAAGCAAAGCAGACTAAACCAACATAAAGCAAAGCTCACCGATAATTATGGGTTGCCTCCCATAAAGAGCTTGTTTTAACGTCTTCAGCCTGACATACCCAGAACTCATTCTAAGTGACCCAACATTAAATTATTATCAGATTTAGATTTATTGACTAAAAAATATGGTTTAAGTCTATGTCCACTAACTTCAAATATTTTTTGAGTCTTAGGATCTTTAATATCTATAGCTCCATAAGAAAAAACTTTTATCACAAGAAATGGACCCATCCACCTGAACTTAAGTTTTCCAGAAAATAGTCTCAATCTAGCATTATACAGTAAAACTTTTTTTTCCTAATACAAGATTTTTAGTAAGAATCTTCTGATCATGCCATAACTTCATCTATTCCTTATAAATCTTAGCATTTTCATAAGATTCATGCCTTATTTCTTCAAGCTCATTCAATTGCAATAATCTCTTTTCAGCAGCATCTTTCAAATTATAAATGAACTCTTTAATAGCACAATATGCTTTATGCTCAAGTTCAAAAGGTAAATGACAAGTTTTTCCAAAAATCAGCCTATATGAGGACATTCCTATAGGTGTTCTGTAAGCAGTCCTATAGGCCCTTAAAGCATAATCCAGTTTGATTGACCAATCCGTTCTATTTGGATTAATTGTTTTTCCCAATATTCTTTTAATTTCACGATTGGATAATTCAACGAAACCACTTGTCTGCAGATGATAAGCAATAGCAATGCGATGATTAATATGATATTTCTTTGATAACTTCCCAATAATCGCATTTCTCAAATGTCTTCCCCCTTCAGTTATGATTACTCTTGGTATTCCAAATCTACAAAATATAGTCTTTTCTAAAAATTTTGCAACACTTTGAGCATCACATCGAGGTAAAGCAATATCTTCAATCCATTTGGAATCATAGTCTACTGCTATGAAAATATAAACATTTCCAAAAAATGGTGTAAATGGTCCCATAAAATCTAGTCCCCAAACATCAAATATTTCAACTTCCAACTTATAATTGAGGGGCATCACATTTCTTCTAGAAATATTTCCTACACGCTGACATCTATAATAATTTTTAATATAAACATTCACATCCTTAAAAATTGTAGGCCAATAAAGTCCTGATTGTAATATTCTATATGCAGTTTTATCACTTCCAAAGTGTCCCCCATAATCAGAATCATGACATTTTTGAATAATTCCATAAGTCTCTTCCAAAGGTACACGTCTTCGAATTATAAGATCCTTTCCTTGTATATATAAAAATGGGTCATCCCAAAAATAAGTCTTAGCATCAGATAGAAATTTCTTCTTTTCTAGGTATGTCAAACCATAGGGTATAATATTAAAAACAATAAATTTTATTATGTTTGCATACCACAGAACACGCCATTCTTTAACAGTGAACAGTTTTTCATCAGGAAAATGTTCATTAATTTCTTTAATATCACAGAGAGATTTTTCAATTTCAAGCCTGGACAAATGATCATCAATTTGATTATCAGAACCCTTCCTATCTACTATCTCAAAATCAAATTCTCGCTAAAGAAAAATCTATCTTATCAGTCTTGGTTTTGCATCATTTTTCTTCATTATGTATTTAATAGCAGAATGATCAGTATGCACCACACATTTGTTTCCAATTAAATATGATCGAAATTTCTCAAAGGCAAATACTATAGCTAATAACTCTTTCCCAGTAGTGGTATAATTAATTTGAGCTTCATTAAGAGTTTTACTAGCATAATAAATTACATTGAAAATTTTATCATATTTCTGACCTAAAACAGCACCAATAGCATAATCACTAGAATCACACATTAATTCAAAAAGCTTTTCCCAGTTTGGTGAAATTATTATAGGTGCAGTGATTAATTTTTCTTTTATTGTTTCAAAGGCTTTACGGCAATCATCATCAAAATTAAAAATTGCATCCTTTTCTAGTAAATGACATAAAGGTTTTGTAATCTTTGAAAAGTCATTGATGTAATGCCTGTAGAATCCAACATGTCCTGAAAAACTTCTAATTCCACTTACATTGGTTGGGTAAGGTAAATTAGATATAACTTGAATTTTTGCAGGATCTACCTCCTAACAATTTTCTGAAATCTGATGTCCCAAAACAATTCCTCCTGCTACCATAAATTGATTTTTTCCCAATTAAGGACCAAATTAGTTTCTTCACAACATTTTAGAATTTTAGATAGATGTTCTAAACATGATTCAAATGAAATTCAAAACACTGAAAAGTCATCCATAAAAACTTCAGTCCCATTTTAAATCAAATCACAAAAAATAGCCATCATACAACTCTGAAATGTAGCAGGGGCATTACATAAACTAAAGGGCATTCTTGTAAAAGTTAACGTACCATAAAGACTCGTAAACGTAGTTTTCTCTTGATCCTCAGGAGAAATTTGAATTTGGTGGTAACCAATATATCCATCCAGAAAATAAAAGTATTTATGCCCAGCCAGTCTATCCAACATTTGATCTAGAAAAGGAAGTGGAAAATGATCTTTCCTTATGGCAAGGTTTAATTTTCTATAATCAATGCATATTTAACTTGTCTTTTTGGTATCATTTCATCCTTTTCATTAATAGTCACAGTTGCTCAACCTTTCTTAGGAACACAGTGAATAGGACTAACCCGCGCACAATCTAAAATAAGGTGGATAATTACAGCATCCAACCATTTTAAAATTTCTTTCTTAACAAGGTCTTTCATGATAGGATTTTATCTCCTTTGGTGGATCAGACCGTGGTGTGCAATTATCTTCCATAAGAATTCTGTTCATACAAATTGAAGGGCTGATTCCTTTAATATCAGCAATTGTCCATCCAAAGGCTTTCTTGTGCTTCATCAAAATTTCAAGCAAACTCTCTACTTCTTTTTCAGTTAATTGAGAAGAAATTATAATAGGCAAGTTTGAGGATTCACCTAGAAAAACATACTTCAAATGATCAGGAAGCATTTTTAGCTAAAGTTCAGGAGGTTTTTCAATTGATGGATTATAAGATTCATCTTTTTCAGTCATATCCAACAATTCAAAACATTCACGAACATACTTTAAATCTTCCTCTTGAAAATCTTCAGAATCAAATAACTCCTCTTCTTGTTTATATTTCAATTCTTCTCTTTCAGCTTTCTCTTCATAAGTTCATTTGAAATGACATTCACTTAAATATTCAATAACATCCATCCTATAACATTCATCTTCTTTACCTCTAGCAGGATATTTCATTGATTTTGAAATATTAAATGTAACAGTCTGATCATTAACCCTCATCGTTAATACCCCTTTTTGCACATCTATCATGGCTCTGCCTGTATCTAGAAAATGTCTCCATAAAATTATGGGTATCTCTTTATCTTCCTTCATATCTAATAAAATGAAATCTACAGGAAAAATAAATTGATCCACTTTTACCAAAACATCTTCTATAACTCCATTAGGATATGTGATCGAACGATCTGCTAATTACAGAGTTACAGTAGTTGGGGTTATTTCTCCTAGTCCCAGACTTTTGAATATTGATAGATGCATAAGGTTAATGCTTGCACCCAAATCACATAAAGCTTTTCCATAGAATCTTTCTCCGATTGCACATAGAATTGTGAAACTACCAAGATCTTTAAGTTTTTCAGGAAGCTTTTTCTGAATTATTGCACTCCACTCCTCACTAAGTGCAACAGTCTCATTTTCTTCATACTTCCTCTTTTTATTAAGAATATCTTTCATAAATTTCACATATCTTGGCATTTGTTTTAGGGCTTCAGAAAATGGAATATTAATGGTAAGCTTCTTTAATATCTTCAAGAATTTTGAAAATTGCTTATCCAACTTTTGTTGACGAACTCTCTGAGGAAATGGAGGTGGTGGTTTTTCTAAATCAACCTTAGGCGGAGAAATAGGTCTTTCAAAATCTTTTGGAGCGTCCTTTTCAGGTCTTTCATTCTCTTCTTTCTCTACTTCAGTTTCTTTTTGAACTCTACCTTCCAATTCTTTTCCACTTCTCAGTTGAATTACTTTTACTTATTCTTTATTATTTTCTCTTGGATTCACTTCAGTATTACTTAGAAGCATTCCTTAGGATCTATTACTTAGGGCATTTGCAATTTGTCCCAATTTATTTTCTATATTTCTGATTGTTGCTCCTTGAATTTGTAATTAATTTCCCATATGTGATACTATTTCTTCATAGACAACTTCTTCTCTTTATTCTATAAAGCATTATTATATATAGAAGGATAAGTTAATCTATTATTATTATTACCTTTGGTTGTTCCAATTCCCCAATGGGTTAACTTGGTGGTTCCCCCATTGTTGATTAACACCACTCTGACTATTGTTATTCCAGTTAAAATTTGTATGATTCTTCCAACCTGGGTTATAATAATAGGAATATGGGTTGTTAGGTTTGATTATAGCATTCATCGTTTCTGGTGAAGAATAAAAATCAACCATTTGGCCTAATGAATTTTCTTCAATCATGAGATTTGGCTGAGAAAAATTCATCCCAAATTGGTTTATCTTCCTTGATACAACAGCAACATGATTTGCTAACATTGTAAAAGCATCATTTTCATAAACACTGGCTACCTTTTTAGGATTTAACATTTTAGAAGGCCATTGAAAATTATTAGTAGTCATTTCTTCAATTAAATCATAAGCATCAGAAAATGGTTTAGACATTAATGATCCACCAGCAGCAGCATCGGTGATTGATCTAAGTGATCCAACTAATCCATTATAAAAAGTTTGAATTATTAACCAATATGGTATCGCATGATGTGGACATTTCCTGAGGAGATCTTTAAATCTTTCCCATGCTTCATATATTGATTCCCCTTCAAACTGACAAAAAGATGTTATATCATTTCTCTACTTAGTAGTCTCAGATGGTGGAAAATATTTAGCAAGGAAGTTTTGTGACAGTTCACCCCAATTTCTTATTGATCCAGGTGCTAACAAATGTAACCATATTTTAGCTTTATTACTTAGTGAGAAAGGAAGAAGTTTAAGTCTAATAGCATCATCTGAATCACAATCATATTTAAAAGTAGCACACAACTCTAGAAAATTAGCAAGATTCTAATTAGGAACTTCAGTTGTTGCTCCCCCAAACTAATTATTAGACACCATTTGAATAATAGCAGGTTTAAGCTCAAAATAATTAGCAGCTACAGCAGGATTTTAAATACTACCACGGTTAACGTAATCTCTTAAAGGTCTTAATTCTCTATGGATGCCTACATCTTGATTTTGATGATTTGTCATTTCTTGAATATTTTTATCTTTTTCTGCATTATTAATTTTTTTAATTTTTCTGATAGTTCTTTCTAATTCAGAATCGTAAGGCACAAGTCCTTAACAACTTGAACTACACATACAATAATAAAACAAAACAAAACACAGCACACTAATGTTGACCTCATTTTTGATGAGGTCTTCTCTTCTTCCCCTTAGTACTTAGGATCTTGCCTTAGGCTTTTCCTTTGACTATCTTAGAGGACTAGAATTAGGACCCACCTTTTAGAAATGCAAACTACTTCTTAACTCACTGCAAACTCCACAAACTTGACTATAGACCCCTAATCACCTAGATGGTCGAAATCAAATGTGGAAGTATAAAGGATGAGTTCCTATAGGACTCTTTCGGCCTCGTGACCGCCTCGGGTGGCCCGGTCCAGTGGGGCCGACTTACACACACACTACATTTATAATTAAGCTTCGAGATATCGAACCCATAAAGAAAAATTAAAATCTTTAAAGGAATCAAAAAATTATCTTTTTACTTTTTATGGGTTTTGAAAGTATGTTTTGATTTCAAAAGTTTTGTGCTGATTTGTTTTTAGAAATTTCCTTAATAAAATGTTAAGCAAGAAATTAAAATTATAATAACTAATAACACCGTACGTAAAATACCATTAACTAAAATATCTTTTTCTTTCCTTTTACGAAGTGAAGAATAATTATTAAAGTATTATTGTGGAAGTATTTAAACTTTTCAGGACAGACAGAAGCAAATGTGTTCTTTACCCTTACTTGGTTCTATAAAGAACATAGGTTAATTTGAAATTTTTATCATTTTGAATATGGTTAGAAAAGGAAGATACCAAGCCTCTCACTCTAGAGTTCCCTCGATTCCCACCAACCGGGCTAACTTCTCATAACAAAACTCAAACTTCAAACCAAAAATAGGTTTTAGCCCGTCACTCTAAAATCCTAATTTCACTCCCTTCCATAAAAATATCTTCTAATATTACATTCAATTATATGGACTACAATTCTCACTCATATAATTGCATGTGATTCTTACTAAATTTTATGAGACAATACCGTACGGATCTTACATAACTTCAAGAAATTCTACAACTTAACAAAGCAAATTAAGAAGTAAACAAAGTTTTCGAATCAATCACAAAACTTCTTCCAACTTTTAAACACTTATACTTTCCACAACAATTCTCTATAAATTAATTACTTCTCCATTTAAGAAAGAAAAGATAAAGCAACATACCTAATGCACGAGAAAATACAAAAACACATCGATTCGAAATTAAAAACCATAAGAAAAACAACAAACAAAAACAAGTATTAATTAAAAACTAAATGTAAGAACAAAAGTAAACACTTATCTGAAAATCCTCTCCACAAGACTCAGAAGTTCCTCTCCGAAACTTCGACTCGTCGCTAAACTACTCCTCGCAGCAAGTCTCCCAACTCGATGACTCAAAATATTGCATCGTACTTCAATAAAAACCAAACTAAAAGAAAGAAAAGAAGTGAGAAGAATAAGACTTCACTCCGACCCTTTTCTTCTTCTACTCTCTACTCCCTACTATTAATAAAAAACTCTTGCAAAATAAAAGTAAAATAATGTAAAAACTTGCAAGTAAAAGAACCCTTCAAAAGGCAAAGGAAGAGCTCCTTCTACTCTCTACTCCTAATGGAAACTCACGTCAAAATGCAATAGAAGAGCCCCTTTCAATCTCTAATCCTAATGGAAGCTCTCTTCAAAATGTAATAGAAGAGCTCCCCCAATCTTTCCTAAGACTCTTTTAAATAAGAAACCAAAAGGTGCCTCGGTGTCTCTTCAAAATGTGTCTGCATTCAATGTATCCACCAAAGAATGCGCCCTTCATTCAAACTTCGCCACCAAAATGAAGCTAGTACAAGCTACCACCAAGAGTTGCATCCCATCCCCTTTAAAATTGTCGCTAAATTCATTTGAATTTCGATTTTAACCGGCTGCTAAGACCGGCTCCGCGGCGCTACCGCCGTTGCCAAATTTTCATTTTTTATCTTTTTTTGCTCCAAATTTGATCCAATTTTGCTCCTTTCATCATGACCATCCATTTTCATCATACCTGCAAGAAAAACATAAAATAACTTCCATTAACGTGCAATATCATTAAAAATAATAATAAACGCGCATAAAAATACTATATATTTTAGGTGTATCACTATGCTAAACCATTAATTTTGGGATGATAAGCCGTAGAGATTCTATGCATAATATTATATTTTTCCACCAATCTCTCGAATCAGATTATTCTTAAAATGGGATCCTGCATCAGTGATGATTACAGCATTACATATCTATCGAAAATATTTTTCATTAAAAACTTCAAAACACTTCTAGCTTCACACCTAGGTAAAGCTGTTGCCTCAATCCATTTTGATACATAATCAACAACAAACATTATATAATTATTTCCAAATGAAGGTATAAATGGTCCCATAAAATCTACTCCCCAAGCATAAAAATTTCAACTTCCAAAGTGAAATAAATAGACATTTCATTTCTTCAGATATATCGCCTATTCTCCTGACACCGATCACAAGTTTTGATAAATCTATAAACATCTCTGAAAATTGTAGGCCAATAAAATCTAGATTGCAAAATCTTATGTGCACTTCTATCAATTCCGAAATGTCCTCCAAATTCATTTAATCATGACATTCTCGAAATAATTCTTTTAGTTTCTTCATAAGTGTTGACATCTCTTAATAATAAGATCTTTACATTGCTTCGTACGTATAAGGATCATCCCGTAAATAAAATTTAGCATCATGCTTAAACTTTTTCTGTTGTTGCATTGTTAAGTCAGGTGGTAAAATATTACCGACGATGTAGTTTACAATATTAGCATACCACGTAAATGTCCTTTCAATAATATTATATAATTGCTCATCAAAGAAAAATATCAGTGATTTCCTTTCAAAAGTATCCAAATTAGGTTGTTCAAGTCTAGATAAATGATCAGCTATTTGATTATCGAACCATTTCTTTGAAGATCTCAAAATCAAATTCTTGCATGAAAAGTATCCATCGACTACCAAGGCTTCGTATCCTTCTTTTGTGATTACATACTTATCAGCGAATGATCAGTATGCACTATACATTTAGCTTCAATTAAGTAAGATCTAAATTTTTCAAAGGTATAAACAATGCTAATAACTCTCTTTCAGTAGTGGTGTAATTAATTTGAGCATCGAAAGAGTCTTACTAGCTTTTAGCATATAACTTTAAACATTTTGTCATGTCTTCGCCCTAAAACCACTCCAATAACATAATCACTAGCATCGCACATTAATTCAAATGGTTTCTCTCAGTCAGGTGAAACTATTATAGGGGCAGCGATTAATTTTTCCTTTAATAGATCGAAAGTTTTTAAGCATTCATCGTTAAAATTAAACTTCTTATCTTTTTCCAAAAGTTGGCATACAGGCTTAGAAATTTTTGAAAAGTCTTTAATATATTGCCCGTAGAATGCTACATGTCCCAAAAAAGCTCTTACCCCTTTCACAGTTGGTGGAGGTGGTAATTTTTCTATAATTCGAATCTTCGTAGGATCTACTTCCATGCCATATTCAGATATTTTATGCCCAAGCACAATTCCTCTTACAACCATAAATCGACACTTTTCCCGCTTAGGACTAAATTTGTTCTTTCGCATACTCTCAAATTTTTTTCTAAGTTGCATAAGCATGCATCAAATGAATCTCCAAATACCGAGAAATCATCTATAAACACTTATATTCCATCATTAATTAATTTGCTAAATATGGACGTCATACATCTTCGAAATGTTTGCACGCATTACATAATCCAAAAGACATTCTTCTAAAAGTAAAAGTTCCATATAGGCTAGTAAATGTAGTCTTCTTGGATCCTCAGGAGCAATAGGTATTCGGTGATAACCACTATATCCATCTAAAAGCACAAGTATTCTGTTTCAAACAAGTCTCGTCTAGCATTTGGTCTAAAAATGATAAAAAAAAGTGATATTTTCTGGTGGCAGTGTTTAATTTTCTATAATCAATACATATTCACCAACCAATGACTTGTCATGTCGGTATAATTTCATTTCGATCATTTATGTCAACAATCACTCCTCCTTTTCTTAGGAACACAATGAATTGGGCTTACCCAAACACTATCGTAAATAGGATATATAATTCCCGCATCCAAATTAATTTTTAAAATCTCTTTTTTAACCACTTCTTTCATTATTAGAAGGTTCGTCTCCTTTGTGGATCAAATCTAGGTTTATGTTGTTCATTCAACAAAATTCTATGCATACAGACGATGGACCGATTCCTTTAATAATATCGCCTATGGACCAACCAAAAGCTTTTTTGTATCTTTTAAGGTATACAATATATTTTGTTCTCGATATTCATTTAAATCAAGATACAATGACCGTAAAGTAGATGATTCTCCAAAATATGTACTTCAAATGATTAGGAGAATTTCCAAATTTCAAGTTCACGCGGGTTTAATGATAAATGAAATTAAACTTTTATCTCCATTTTCCATAGTATCCAATCTTTCAATTTTTTCTGAACAAATTCTAACTTTTCATTCTTCATATCATCCAAATCATCTTCACTTTCACTTTCATATTCATCCTCACATCTTACATTTTCTTCAAATACTCTTCTTTAAAATGATCCTCTCTCAAATGATCGCAAATTTCCATTCAAAAACACTCATAATCGCAAATCTCCACCACCAAGATCGATAATCTATCTCAAAGATCCCACTAATCCATTATAAAATGTTTGAATTATTAACCAAATTCGGTAAATCATGATGTGGACACTTTCTCAAAAGATCTTTAAATCTTTCCCAAGCTTCATATATGTATTCTCCATCAAACCGAGGTATCATTCCTCGCTTAGGGACTTTTGGAAGGAGGGAAATATTTCTATTACAAAATTTTGTAAAAGCTCTCCCCAACTTCTAATAGATCTAGGTGCGACCATTTAACTACGCCTTAGCCTTATCCCTTAATGAAAAAGGAAAAGTATAAGCCTAACAACATCATTTGGACACACCATCATATTTAAAAGTAGCACACAATTCTAGAAAACTTGTGAGATGTAAGTTTGGATTCTTATTGGGGGTGTTCCTCTAAATTGATTATTTTGTACCATTTGAATAATAACAAAAAAGTTTAAGCTTAAAATGAATTAGCAACAACATTGCAGTCTTGGATAGTTAAGTGAACATCATCTCGTCATGGGATTAGCATAATCTCTTAAAGCAGTCTTGGTATATTTTCGTTTTGATTATCTAAGTTGTTCGCCATTTTGTGAGGATTTGCAGATTGTTTTTGTTGTTTTTTAATTTTTCAAATAGTACAGTTTGATCCCCCGATAGATATAAGTTCAACGGTTGCCAAAAACTTCGACTCCACCGGATATAAGTGCATTGATGACTTAGATATGAAAATTATGATTTTATAATACTAGATACTACCCCGCATACGTATCATTTATCAAGAATATGGTGACTTTCTGATTAAGCCCCGAGATATCGAACCCACAGGGAAACGTTGAAAATCTTTAAAGGAATTTAGAAAATTATCTTTTAACTTTCTTTAATTGTTTTTGAAATAGTATGTCTTGATTTTGAAAAGTTTTAGAAAGTTGATTTGTCTTTTGAAATTTTCTTAATAAAATGCTAAGCAATGAAAGTAAAGGTTTCAATAACTAATAACACCGGATGTAAAAATACTATTAACTAAAATATCTTTCCTTTCCTTTCATGAAGTAAAGAATATGTCTTAAAGTATCACAGGAAGTATTTAAATTTTGTTGTGACAGATACAAATGTGTTCTTTTACCCTCGGTTCTATAAAGAACATAAAGTTAATTCAAATTTATATTATTTTCAAATATGGTTAGGCAGGGAAGAGCCGCCTTCTACCTAGAGTTCCTCGATTCCCACCACCCGGGGGCTAACTTCTCATAACAAAACTCAAAACTTCAAACCAAATTAGGGTTTTATTCGTCACTCTAAAATCCTTAATTCTACTCCCTTCTATAAAAATATCTTCTAATATCACATTCACTTATATTTTAATTACAAATAATACCCATATAATTGTATGTGATTCCTACTAAATTTAATGAAATAATACCGCATTGGATCTTACATAATCTCAAGAAATTTTACAACTTAACAGCCAAATTAAGAAGTAAACAAAGTTCGAGAATCAATCTTCACAACTTTTCCAACTTTTAAACACCGATACTTTCCACAATAATTTTCTTTTTAAATTAATTACTTCTCCATTTTAAGAAAGAAGAAGATAAAGCAAACTACTCAGAATGCATTGGGAAAATATAAAACACATTATTTGAAATTAAAACGATAAGAAAATAATAAACGAAAGCAAGTATCGATAAACAAAATAAAAGAAAACACTTATATGAAAATCCTTCCACAAGACTAAGGAAGTTCCGAAACTTTGACTCTTCGCTAAACGATTCCTCGAGAAAGTCTCCAAAACTCCGATGATTCAAATAATACGTACTTTAGACTTCAATAAAAACTAAACTAAAAGAAAGAAAATAAGTGGGAGAAGAACTCTTAACTCCGACCCTTTCACCTTTCTACTCTCTACTCCTACTCTAAATAAAATCTTAAATGCAAGGAAGAATCTCATAAATTCCTCTCTTTCAAAATACAGTGAAGAGCCTCTTCAATTCTTCACTTTCACTTCTAAGAGTCTCTTTAAATAGTGAACCAAAAGGTGCTTTGGTGTCTCTCTTCAAAATGTGTCCGCATTCCGATGTATCTACCAAGGAACGCACCCCTTCATTTAAATTTCGTCGCCCAAAGGAAGTTATGGACATTACCACCAAGAGTTGCATCCATTCCCTTTTGAATTTGGTGCCAAATCTAATTAAAGTTCAATTTATAACTGTGGCGGCTAAGCGCCGGCCTGCCGGCGCTTAGCCGCTGCCAATTTTTTGATTTTTCATTTTTTTGCTCCAAATTTGATCCAATTTTGCTTCTTTCATCATGACCATCTATTTTCATCATACCTGTAAGAAAAATACAAAATACCTTCTATTAAAGTGCAATATCAATAAAAATAGGTATAAAATGTGCATAAAAATATTATATATTTTAGGTGTATCAAAATCCCCCAAACTTATAATATTACTCGTCCTCAAGTTTACGCTTAATCTCATAAAACATTTTAGTACGCAAATTATGTAATGAGTTTCTTAGGAAGATAACAAAATTTTTTTCTAGAAATGGAATAGTCCAATTTAGAAAAATTTCAGTAATTAAAACCAACTTAAAGTTTAGAAAGTTCTTAAGTAAAAGAAAATTATAAATATAAGTCTCTATCTCGTAAATATTTGTAGATTTTTCAAAATATAGATTCAAACATTTATTTTTCTCACTTAAAAATCTTTATTTGAAAAATAATTTTACTTATTATATTACAACTTTAAGCTTTAGATTTTCTGATCTATATCTTAAACTTTAGGTATGAATCCAATTTTCAATAGCCCTTAAATCCTTAAGCTTCTCCTCCCTTTCATATACTATGTTTTCCATTTTTTTTATTTTTTATTTTTATAAGGTAAGGATTACTATATCTGGATAGACCTTTAATGATTTTGAATTCCACCCTTCCATTTAAAATAAAGGTCAGATATACACCTTTCACTTAAAAATCATAATAATAGTATTTGAAAATTTCTCTTCAATAAAATAAATTTAAGCTTTCAATAAATAAAAGTCAAATATTTCATTTATCCAAAAATACAAAACTTCTACTAAAGATAGTTTAACTTTATTTAACACCTCTTCATTAAGAAAATTTTAACTTTAAGTTTTTCATGATTACTATAAATTTTAACTAAATTCTTTTATTCATTTCTATATTCAAAATTTTATTCCCTAATATAACTTCATGCACATAATCGTTCTCAATCAAAAATAAGATTTATTTTAAGTACTTCGAGAATCAATATTTTAGGTTTTTGAAAAACTTTGTTTTTAAAATCTCCCCCCCCCAAAAACTTTAAATTTTTAATTAAGATAAAACATTTAAGCATAAGAAATGATACAGGGATGAAAAATAAAAAATCGACATAACATGCTTCATAGAATTTTAATATCCTAATATGCAAGTATAACAATTTAAATAACAGGAGTAATATGAAATCAAATTAAGTTTTTCAAAACATTTTTCTTTTTTTTTTATAATAAGAAAAGTAAAAATTTCGTAATATTCTACAAAGAGTGGAGGTTTTCAAAGCAAATACACACCAACTAAAATAAAACACTGAATACAAATAACATATAATAAAGGGAATTTGAAGAATTTAAACATGTAGCTTTCCTAAGTAGAAGTTCCTAATAAAGGATTTATAATCTCCTAACAATTTTTTTTGAATTAAAGTACACACTACTAAAAACTCTGACATAACATACACATAAAAACATTTACTATTACACACCATCACAAAGCAACATATAAATCAACAATAAAACAACAACAATACCTGAATATGCATAACAGATAAATAGTACAACTACAATCTGCATACTATCAAGGTTCACATCACAACACAATTATCAAACAAAATACTAGATAAAGTACACAGTAACACAGCATAACAACATAATAACTAAAACAAACAACATACATCTACTCTTCATCCTCATCATCATCATCATCTTGCTCGTTCCAATCCCTGGATGGCACATAAGGTATGTAGAATGGATGAGGGGGTATCTCAGCACTCTGATCACCTCTAATCAGTCTATCAAAATATTGCTGATAATTCTCCTCACATTCCTCATGTTTTATAATATATCTCTCCACATTATCCAACTTACCATCCATATCTTTCATATGCTCTCGAGTAAGACTCACTCTTTTCAAAATCTTTCTTAATAAACCAGTCTGTGAATCAGTAGATGACAAAGCATGTGAAGTAGTAGCACGAGAAGTAGATGCAGCAAAAGTAGAAACAGTAGAAGCCCTACCAAATCCTCCTCTCCAACCAAACTATGAATGTACAGTGTAAGCACCAATGTTTACACTAGTAATTGGTCTCAATGGCTGAAGTACCTCTTCCCAGGTTTCAAACGTCACTCCAGATCGTTCACATAGTGAACGAATCAAGGAAGGAAATCCCATACCTGCAGTCGTGGTTGATTTAGCACAATTCAAAACATAATAAAAAATTATACCTCCAATGTCAATAGGCTTCCCTTGTTGAATAAAATGGTTCAACACCGCTCTTTCTCTTGTTACTTCACTAGTATGACTCGAAGGTAACAACTTAGATGAGATAAAAGAATGCCATGCCTTAGAAATGACATTCAATTTGGAAGTAGGAAAGTTCACTCTTCTATCATTTGTTATTTTCCATAATCCTCTTTCATCAGTCATAAATTCCATGATCTTATCTAATTCCCCTTCCGAAGGATGATAGTTAGAACAGAACATGTCAGGAGGTAGTCCATAAAAAATATTGATTGCACCAGATGAAAAGTTGACCTCATGCCTCCTAACCATCACTTGATTTTCTTCTGCAGCAGGTAAATTTGCAAAAAATTCTCTAACCACAAAAACAACAGCAACAGTAGAGAAACAACAGTAATTCTCCCAGCTTCTTCTAGCAATCACCTCTCCTGGCTTACTAAACACACGCTCATGAATCAACTTACATGATTGCAATGCATCGACATATCGTTCCTCAGCCTCATACTAACAAATTTTTCAGAATCAAACTTCGACTTTTCTCGTGCACGCGTTGACTTTAGAGCCATCTCTAAAAATTCATGAAAGATTCACCATAAATTCCAAAATCAAACTAAACTTACTAAATTATCATCTAAAAGATATTTTCACTAAATCCAAGTAATTTCTCAAGTTTTTCCTCAAATTTTAACCATGAATAGTGATTTTAAGATTTTCCATAATGTACTCAAAATACATGGTGAAAATCAAAAATTTTACTTAGGAGTAGTGCTCTTACCTCAAGGAATCCAAATCTAACAATTTTTGTTGAGATCGACACTTAAATGATCCACAATATGATGCCCTATGCTCCTCATTCACGGTAAAACGAAGGTTGAAGATGATGGGGCTGTTGAAAATGGTAATTTTCAGGTTTTAACTTTTGAGAATCAATTTTCTCGAACTGTCGCCTAAGTGCGAAATCTCGGCGCTTAGCCGCGAAATCTGGCGCTTAAGCGCTGGCACTCTGGCGCTTAGCCGCCAATACCTAAATTTTCATAATTAAGGTATATGCACTAAATCACTTTGTTAATTACCCTTAATTAGTCCATAATAATTAGTTCTCCCTACATGAATCTTCTAATACACCAAATTAAAATTTAATATCCATTGATTCCACACAAATTTAACACAAACAGAAACTTATATTAAAACAAACATAGCACTTAATACAATACTAGAATTTATATCCAAACATAAAGGATGAAATTCTCTAAATACAAGAGACATTAATCTCAAACTGATAAGTATACATCTCTAGGATGTAACTATCACATCATCAGGCATAATTAATATTTAAATAAAAACACTAAACACACGAAACATAACACACAAGAACACTAAACATAACACATAAGAACACTAAACAAATAGAAACAAAACACTCTTAATTCCATTCTCCATTAGGAGGAATATATTCAGGACCACTATTATTCTCATTTGACCCTTTTGGAATATAAATTTGATAGAATGAACGATAATCTTCATTCTTACATCATCTTCTTCAATCCATTTGTTCTTCACAAACATCGCCTTATCTATTTCTTCCACGTACCTTGAATGATTGAATTGCAACTTGAGTTGTCATCCCATGTGCTCCAAATGTAGGTTACTTTCAAGGATTTTTGCTTCCATTGAAGTCACTCGGGCTTCAATTTTTGCAATCATTCCTGCAATACCTTGAATACTAACAGCGAGATATCCATTAAATAACTCTTTAGTACTATCACTAATGAACTTACTTTTATCAGAATCTTCCTTCTTTTTCATCTCATTCTCCCAGGAAGACATGATGCACTCAAAATTCTCTTCTTAATACTTCAGAAATGAAAATAAGACTTGGGGCAAGTGTTTCTCTTAATTCAGGTCCTTTTTATAGACTTGGGAAATGCTAGAATATTCCCAAGACGTTTAGAAACTCTAAAATAACTCTCAAAACTTCTCCCCCACGATCTAGCCTTCTAGATCCACATTTTTCATGTTTTTTATAACTACAGCGCCTAAGCGCAAACTAGTCAGCGCTTAGCCTCCAGTGCACAATTTAGCACTAGTCTGCTAAGTGTCCAAATTTTCATTCTGACTTCTCTAAATCATCAATTAAGGTCAAATAAACTCTACTTAAGTTTAAAAACTCCAAATTACTACCACTAAAAACATTAAAAAAAACCAAACAAAGAAAACAAAACACATAAAAAAAACATAAAGCAAAGCACACCGATAAATATGGGTTGCCTCCCTCAAAGCGCTTGTTTTAACGTCTTCAGCCTGACATACCCAGAACTCATTCTGAATGACCCATGATAAAATTCTCATCAGATTTAGATTTATTGACTGAAAAATATGGTTTTATTCTATGTCCGTTAACTTTAAATATTTTTCCAGTCTTAGGATCTTAAATATCTACAGCTCCATAAGAATAATCTTTTATCACAATATATGGACCCATCCACCTGGACTTAAGTTTTCTAGAAAATATTCTCAATTTAACATTATACAGCAAAACTTTTTGTCCTGGTACAAGATTTTTGGTAAGAATCTTCCGATCATGCCATAACTTCATCTTTTCCTTATAAATCTAAGCAATTTCATAAGATTCATTCCTTATTTCTTCAAGCTCATTCAATTGCAATAATCTCTTTTCAGCAGCATCTTTCAAATTATAATTGAACTCTTTAATAGCTCAATATGCTTTATGCTCAAGTTCAAAAGGTAAATGACAAGCTTTTCCAAAAATTAGCCTATATGAGGACATTCCTATAGGTGTTCTGTAAGCAGTCCTATAGGCCCACCAAGCATAATCCAGTTTAATTGACCAATCCTTTCTATTTGGATTAACAATTTTTTCCAATATTCTTTTAATTTCAAGATTTGATAATTCAGCCAAACCACTTGTCTGCTGATGATAAGCAGTAGCCATGCGATGGTTAATATGATATTTCTTTCCTAACTTCCCATTAATCACATTTCTAAAATGACTTCCTCCATCAGTTATGATTACTCTTGGTATTCCAAATCTGCAAAATATTTTCTTTTCTAAAAACTTTGCAACACTTTGAGCATCACATCGAGGTAAAGCAATAGCTTCAATCCATTTGGAAACGTAGTCTACTGCTATCAAAATATAAACATTTCTGAAGGATGGTGTAATTGGTCCCATAAAATCTAGTCTACAAACATCAAATATTTCAACTTCCAACATATAATTGAGGGGCATCTCATTTCTTCTAGAAATATTGCCTACACGTGGACATCTATCACAATTTTTAATATAAAAATTCACATCCTTAAAAATTGTAGGCCAATAAAATCTTGATTGTAATATTTTATATCCAATTTATCACTTCCAAAATGTCCCCCATAATCAGAATCATGAAATTTTTGAATAAATTCATAAATCTCTTCCAAAGGTACACATCTTCGAATTATAAGATCATTTCCTTATTTATATTACAATGGGTCAACCCAAAAATAAGTCTTAGCATTAGAAAAAAATTTCTTCTTTTCTTGATATGTCAAACTATGGGGTATAATATTACTAACAATAAAGTTTACTATGTCTGCATACCACGGAACATGCCATTCTTTAACAGTGAACAGTTTTTCATCAGGAAAATGTTCATTTATTTCTTCAATATCACAGAGAGATTTTTCAATTTCAAGCCTGGACAAATGATCAGCAATTTGATTATCATAACCCTTCCTATCTACTATCCCAAAATCAAATTCATGCAAAAGAAGAATCCATCTTATCTGTCTCGGTTTTGCATCATTTTTCTTCATGAATTATTTAATAACAGAATGATCAGTATTCACAACACATTTAGTTCCAATTAAATATGATCGAAATTTATCAAAAGAAAATACTATAGCTAATAACTCTTTCTCAGTAGTAGTATTATTAATTTGAGCTTCATTAAGAGTTTTACTAGCATATTAAATTACTTTGAAAATATTATCTTATTTCTGACCCAAAATAGCACCAATAGCATAATCACTAGCATCACACATTAATTCAAAATGTTTTTCTCAATTTGGTGAAATTATTACAGGTATAGTGATTAGTTTTTCTTTCAATGTTTCAAAAGCTTTATGATAATCATCATCAAAATTAAAAATTGCATCCTTTTCCAGTAAACGACATAAAGGTTTTGTAATTTTTGAAAAATCTTTCATGTAACGCCTGTAGAATCCAGCATGTCCAAAAAAACTTCTAATTCCCCTTGCATTGGTTGGGCAAGGTAAATTAGATATAACTTGAAATTTTGCAGGTTCTACCTCCAAACCTTTTTCTGAAATCCGATGTCCCAAAACAATTCCTCCTGCAACCATAAATTGGCATTTTTCCCAATTAAGGACCAAATTAGTTTCTTCACAGTATTTTAGAACTTTAGATAGATGTTCTAAACATGATTCAAATGAAATCCCAAACACTGAAAAGTCATCCATAAAAACTTCAATCCCTTTTTCAATTAAATCACAAAAAATAGCCATCATACATCTCTGAAATGTAGCAGGGGCATTACATAAACTAAAGGACATTCTTCTAAAAGTGGAAAATGATCTTTCCTTGTGGCAAGGTTTAATTTTCAATAATCAATGCATATTCGCCACCCTGTAACTTGTCATGTTGGTATCATTTCATCCTTTTCATTAACAATCACAGTTACTCCACCTTTCTTAGAAACACAGTGAATAGGACTAACTCATGCACTATCTGAAATAGGGTAGATAATTCCAGCATCCAACCACTTTAAAATTTCTTTCTTAACAACGTCTTTCATGATAGGATTTAATCTCCTTTGGGGATCAGCCCGCGGTTTGTAATTATCTTCCATAATAATTATGAGCATACAAATTGAAGGACTGATTCCTTTATTATCAGTAATTTTCCATCCAAAGGATTTCTTGTGCTTCTTCAAAATTTCAAGCAAACTCTCTTCTTCTTTTTCAGTTAATTGAGAAGAAAATATAACATGCAAGATTGAGGATTCACCTAGAAAAACAAACTTCAAATTATCAGGAAGCATTTTTAGCTCAAGTTCAGGAGGTTTTTCAATTGATGGACCATAAGATTCATCTTTCTCAGTCATATCTAACAATTCAAAACTTTCATGAACATACTTTAAATCTTTCTCTTGAAAATCTTCATAATCAAATAACTCCTCTTCTTGCTTATATTCAAATTCTTCTCTTTCAGCTTTCTCTTCATAAGTTGATTTGAAATGACATTCACTTAAATATTCAATAACATCCATCCTATGCCACTCATCTTCTTTACCTCTAGCAGGATATTTCATCGATTTTGAAATATTAATGGTAACAGTCTGATCATTAACCCTCATCGTTAATTCACCTTTTTACACATCTATCATGGCTCTGCCTGTAGCTAGAAAAGGTCTCCCCAAAATTATGGGTATCTCTTTATCTTCCTCCTTATCTAACACAATGAAATCTACAGGAAAAATAAATTGATCCACTTTTACCAAAACATCTTCTATAACTCTTTTAGGATATGTGATCGAACGATCTGCTAATTATAGAGTTACAGTAGTTGGGGTTATTTCTCGTAGTCCCAGTCTTTTCAATATTGATAAAGGCATAAGGTTAATGCTTGCACCCAAATTACATAAAGCTTTTCCACAGAATCTTTCTCTGATTGCACATGGAATTGTGAAACTACCAGGAACTTTAAGTTTTTCAGGAAGCTTTTTCTGAATTATCGCACTGCACTCCTCACTAAGAGCAACAGCCTCATTTTCTTCAAACTTTCTCTTTTTATTAAGAATATCCTTCATAAATTTCGTATAGCTTAGCATTTTTTCTAGAGCTTCATCAAATGGAATATTAATGGTAAGCTTCTTTAATATCTCCAAAGATTTTGAAAATTTCTTATCCAACTTTTGTTGACGAAGTCTCTGAGGAAATGGAGGTGATGGTTTTTCTAAATCAACCTTAGGTGGAGAAGTAGGTCTTTCAAATCCTTTTGGAGCGTCCTCTTTAGGTCTTTCAATCTCTTCTTTCTCTACTTTAGTTTCTTTTTGAACTCTACCTTCCAATTCTTATCCACTTCT
The DNA here is from genome assembly GCA_022702705.1 of Papilionanthe hookeriana x Papilionanthe teres. Lineage (NCBI taxonomy): Eukaryota > Viridiplantae > Streptophyta > Magnoliopsida > Asparagales > Orchidaceae > Papilionanthe > Papilionanthe hookeriana x Papilionanthe teres. The sequence goes on along the minus strand of CM040428.1, from coordinate 154,503,811 downwards.
CAGTTGAATTGCTTTTACTTGTTCTTTATTTTTTTGTCTTGGATTCACTTCAGTATTACTTGGAAGCATTCCTTGGGATCTATTACTTAAGGCGTTTGCAATTTATCCTAATTGATTTTCAATATTTCTGATGGTTGCTCCTTGAATTTGTAATTTATTTCCCATATGTAATACTACTTCTTCCATAGACAACTTCTTCTCCTTATTTTGTAACGCATTGTTATAACCTCAAGGATAAGTTAATCTATTATTATTATTATTACCTTGGTTGTTCCAATTTCAATGGGTTTACTTGGGTGTTCCCCCGTTGTTGATTAACACCACCCTGATTATTGTGATTCGAGTTAAAATTTGGATGATTCTTCCAACCTGGGTTATAATAATTGGAATATGGGTTGTTAGGTTTGATTATAGCACTCAAAGTTTCTGGTGAAGAATAAGAATCAACTATTTGGCCTAATGAATTTTCTTCAATCATGAGATTTGGCTGAGAAAAATTCATCCCAAATTGGTCTATCTTCCTTGATACAACAGCAACTTGATTTGCTAACATTGTTAAAGCATCATTTTCATAAACACTGGCTACCTTTTTAGGATTTAACCTTTCAGAAAGCCATTGAAAATTATTAGTAGTTATTTCTTCAATTAAAGCATAAGCATCAAAAATGGTTTAGACATTAATGATCCACCAGCAGTAGCATCGATGATTGATCTAAGAGATCCAACTAATCTATTATAAAAAGTTTGAATTATTAACTAATCTGGTATCACATGATGTGGACATTTCCTAAGGAGATCTTTAAATCTTTCTCATGCTTCATATATTGATTCCCCTTCAAACTGACAAAAAGATGTTATATCTTTTCTCAACTTAGCAGTCTTATATGGTGGAAAATATTTAGCAAGAAACTTTTGTGACAGTTCACCCCAAGTTCTAATTGATCCAGGTGCTAACGAATGTAACCACATTTTAGCTTTATCCCTTAGTGAGAAAGGAAAAAGTCTAAGTCTAATTGCATCATCTGAAACACCATTATATTTAAAAATAGCACACAACTCTAGAAAATTAGCAAGATGCAAATTAGGATCTTCAGTTGTTGCTCCCCCAAACTGATTATTAGACACTATTTAGATAATAGCAGGTTTAAGCTCAAAAGAATTAACAGCTACAACAGGGTTTTGAATACTAGCACGAAGTTCATCTACTATAGGGTTAACATAATCTCTTAAAGGTCTTAATTCTTGATGGATGCCTACTTTCTGATTTTGATGATTTCACATTTCTTGAATATTTTTATCTTTTTTTTTGTATTTTTAATTTTTTTAATTTTTCTCATAGTTCTTTCTCATTCAGAATCGTAAGGCACAAGTCCTTCAGAACCTGAACTACACATACAACAATAAAAAAAACAAAACACAACACACTAACAAAAACAAAGAAAAGTAAAAATTTAAAATTTTTTAATTCTCTTTAAAATGCAATTTAAATAATTGTCCCCGGCAACGGCGCCAAAAACTTGATCTTCAATAAATGAAACAGCTCCAAAAACTTGGTACCGTCCGGTAAATACGCTGATGATTTTAGGTATGAAAATTATGATTTGATAATATGGGATACTACGCATGTATACATATCGTTTATCAAGTAATATAGGACTTTCTGATTAAGTCCCGTGATATCCAACCCACAGGGACAATATGAAAATCTTCAGAGGAATCAAAAAATTATCTTTTTACTTTCTTTAATTGTTTTTGAAAAAGTATGTCTTGATTTTGAAAAGTTTCGAAAGTTGATTTTTCTTTTAAAATTTCCTTAAGAAAATGTTAAGCAATGAAATTAAAATTATAATAACTAATAACACTGGATGTAAAATACTATTAACTAGAATATCTTTTTCTTTCCTTTTATAAAGTAGTAATAATTCTTAAAGTATTGTTGTGGAAGTATTTAAATTTGTTGTGACAGATAGAAGCAAATGTGGTCTTTACCCTTACTTGATTCTATAAAGAACATAGGTTAATTTTAAATTTTTCTTATTTTTAACATTGTTAAGCAGGGAAGATACCAGTCTCTCACACTAGAATTCCCTCGATTCCAACCACCTAGGGGCTAACTTCTCATAACAAAACTCAAAACTTCAAACAAAATTAGGGGGTTTTAGCCTGTCACTCTAAAATCCTCTAATTTTATTCCCTTTCATAAAAATATCTTCTAATATTACATTCAATTATATGGACTACAATTCTCACCCATATAATTGCATGTGATTCTTAAAAACTTTTATGAGACAATACCGCATTGGATCTTACATAATCTCAAGAAATTCTACAACTTAACAAGCCAAATTAAGAAGTAAACAAAGTTTTCAGAATCAATCTTCACAACTTCTTCCAACTTTTAAAAACTTATACTTTACACAACAATTCTTTATAAATTAATTACTTCTCCATTTCAGAAAGAAAAAGATAAAGTAAACTACCCAGAATGCATTGGGAAAATACAAAAACACATTGATTTGAAATTAAAACAATAATAAAAATAACAAACGAAAGCAAGTATTAATAAAAAGATTAAAAGTAAACACTTATCTGAAAATCCTCTCCACAAGACTAAGTATGTTCCTCTAAAACTTTGACTCTTTGCTAAACTACTCCTCAGAGCAAGTCTCCCAACTCCGATGACTCAGAATATAGACTTCAGACTTCAATAAAAACTAAACTAAATGAAGGAAAAGAAGTGGGAAGAAGAAGACTTCACTCCGACCCTTTTCTCCTTTCTATTCTCTACTCCTACTCTTAATAAAAACTCTTAAAATGCAGTGGAAGAACAACGGAAGTACCCTTCAAAATGCAGTGGAAGAGTCTCCCAAAGCCTCTCTTCAAAACGCAGTGGAAGAGCCTCATAAAGCCTCCCCTAATCTTTCCTAAGACTCTCTTTAAATAGTAAACCAAAAGGTGCCTTGGTGTCTCTTCAAAATGTGTCCAGATTCAATCTATCTACCAAGGAACACACCCCTTCATTCAAAATTGTCGCATAAAGGAAGTTATGGCAGTTACCACCAAGAGTTACATCCCATCCCCTATGAAATTGGTGCCAAATTCATTTGAATTTCGATTTTTAACTGTGGCGGCTAAGCGCCGGCCTAGCGGCGCTTAGCTGCCAGTACGAAAATTTTGATTTTTCAATATGTTTGCTCCAAATTTGATCCAATTTTGCTCGTTTCATCAGAACCATCCATTTTCATCATACCTGCAAGAAAAACACAAAATACCTTCCCTTAAAACACAATATCATTAAAAATAGGTATAAAAATGTGCATAAAAACACTATATATTTTAGGTGTATCACGGAATAGTTCTATAAATCAAGTTGGAAATTCGAAAAATCAAGGAAATACCAATATTAGACCATCTTATCCTCCTAGATTCAATAGTAACCCACAATTTAAGAATAAGAAGTTGTCTACTGAAGAAATGATTCTGAATATAGGAAATTAATTACATGCTCAAGGTGTTGCGATGAAAATTATTGAAAATCAATTGGGGCATATTTTTACTGCACTTAATAATAGACCTTCTAGAACGTTTCCAAGTAATGTTGAGATCAATCCAAAAGATAAAAACAAGGAACAACTTAAGGCTATTCAATTAAGGAGTGGAAAGGAATTGGAGACAAGAGTACAAAAAGAAGTTGAAATAGAAAAGGAGAAGGTGGATGTTGAAAAAGGTTCAAACAAGATTTATCCAGACTTGGAGTATCCTCTTGAACCAATGAAGATTACTGTTGAAAAACCACTGCCTTCATTTCCTCAAAGATTGAAGCAACAAAATAGGGATAACAGATTTAGAATGTTTTTGGAGATCCTTAAAAAATTAACGATAAATATTCCTTTTGTTGAAACATTAGAACAAATGCCTGACAATGCTAAGTTTATGAAGGATATTCTAAAAAAGAGAAGAAAGTTCACATATCATGAAACTGTTGCACTTAGTGGAGAGTGTAGTACAATTATTCAGAAGAAGCTTCCGAAAAAACTTAAAGATCCTGGTAGTTACACTATCTCGTGTAATATAGGTGAAAAATTTTTCAGAAGAGCCTTATGTGAAATGGGAGCTAGTATTAATCTTATGCCTTTAACAACATTCAAAAGGTTAGGAATAGGAGAAATTTCTCCTACATCTGTGACTCTTCAGTTGGTCGATCGTTCCATTACTTACCCTAAAGGAGTGGTGGAAGATGTGTTAGTGAAAGTGGATAAATTTATCTTTCCTGTTGATTTTATTATACTTGATATGGAGGAAGATAAAGAAATTCCATTCATTTTGGGAAGACCGATCCTTGCTACTGGGAGAGCAGTGATTGATGTTTAAAAAGGAAATTAACTATGAGGGTTAATGATCAAGAGGTGACCTTTAATATTTTGAAATCTATGAAGTATCCCTCAATGGAAAAAGATAATGAATGTTTTAGGATGGAGGTCTTTGAATATTTGAGAATCGATCATTTTGAAAATATATTTGAAAAAGAGGCAGAGTGTGAAACTATGTTTAAAGAAGGAATTGAAAATGAAGGAAATTTAGATAATAAAAAGAATGAAGATTTGGAATATGTTCAGGACGGATTTGAAGTATTAGACACTACGGAAGGTGGAGATAAAAGCTTAATTCCATTTATAATAAAAGCTCCTGAACTTGAGATAAAAATTCTACCTAATCATTTGAAGTATATGTTCTTATGAGAATCATCTACCCTACCAGTTATTGTATCTTCAGAGTTAAATGAATATCAAGTACAAAAATTGTTGAAAATTTTAAAAAGATACAAAAAGGCTTTTGGATGGACTTTAGCAGATATAAAAGAAATTAGTCCTTCGATTTGTATGCACAGGATTTTATTATATGAAGAACATAAACAGAGATTTGATCCACAGAGGAGATTGAATCCAATAATGAAAGAAGTAGTTTAGAAGGAGATTTTAAAATGGTTGGATGCTGGAATTATTTATCCTATTTTGGATAGTGCTTGGGTGAGTCCAATACATTATGTACCGAAAAAAGGGAGGAGTGACTGTTGAAGTGAACGAATGTAATGAATTTATACCCACAAGAAAAATTAATGGATGTCGAATTTGCATTGACTATAGGAAATTAAATGCCGCCACCCAAAAATATTACTTTCATCTTCCTTTTCTCGATCAAATGTTGGATAGACTTGTTGGACACAAGTACTACTGCATTTTGGATAGATATATTGGTTATCATGAAATACCTATTGCTCCTAAGGATTAACAAAAAACAACATTTACTAGCCCTTACGGAACCTTTGCTTGTCGAAGAATGCATTTTGGACTGTGTAATGCACCTGCAACGTTTCAGAGATGTATGATGTCTATCTTCAGCAGTATGATAGATAATAGAATAGAAGTTTTCTTGGATGATTTCTCTGTATTCGAGACTTTGATTGAAATCTTTTTGGAAAACTTAGCAAAAGTTTGCGAGAAAACAAATTTAGTTCTGAATTGAGAGAAATGTCAATTTATGGTTGTAGGAGACATTGTACTTGGGCATAAAATTTCTGAATATGGTATGGAGGTCGACCCAGCTAAAATCCGAGTGATTGAGAGATTACCACCTCCCACTACCGTGAGAGAGGTGAGGAGTTTCTTAGTACACGCTGGATTTTACAGGCGATATATTAAAGATTTTTCTAAAATTTCCAAATCTTTGTGCCGACTTTTAGAAAATGATAGAAAATTTGATTTTAATGATGAATGTTTGTGTGGTTTTGAATTATTTAAAGAGAAATTAATCACTGCACCTATAATTGTTTCACTTGATTGGGAGAAACCATTTGAACTTATTTGTGATGCTAGTGATTATGCGTTTGGAGTAGCGTTGGGGCAGAGACATGATAAAGTTTTCAAAGTCATTCACTATGCTAGTAAAACTCTTAATGAAGCTTAAATTAATTATACCACTACTGAAAGAGAGTTATTAGCCATAGTATTTTCTTTTAAAAAGTTTAGACCTTATTTAATTGGAGCTAATAGTATTGTGCATACTGACCATGCTGCTATCAAATATTTAATGCAAAAGAAGGATGCTAAAACTAGAATGATTAGATGGATACTTCTTTTGCAAGAATTTGATTTTGTAATAGTTGATAGGAAGGAAACTGATAACCAAATAGTTGATCATTTGTCGAGATTAGAGTATGATAAATTATCTGAATTTGAGAAGGAAGTTACAAAAACTTTCCCTGATGAACAACTTTATACTATTATGGGAAGAAATTTGCCTTGTTATGCTGATATTGTGAATTATATTGTGAGTGATATTGTACCACCTGAATTAACAAGGCAACAATAAAAGAAGTATAAATATGATGCAAGATTTTATTTTTGGAATGAGCCCTATCTATATAAATAGTGTAAGGATCTGATTATTAGGAGATGTGCGCCATAGGAAGAAACTAATTTAATTATTCAACGATGTCATAATTCTGAATTTGGAGGTCATTTCAGTGTTGATAAAACTGCTTTTAAGATTTTACAATCTAGATTTTATTGGCCTACTTTTTTTAAAGATGTATACAAATATATTAAACCATGTGATCAATATCAGAGAGTAGGTAATATCTCTAGAAGAAATGAAATGCCTCTAAACTATAATTTGGAAGTTGAAATATTTTATGTATGGGGATTAGATTTTATGGGACCATTTACTCCTTCATTTGGGTATTTATATATACTGGTTGCAGTTGATTATGTCTCGAAATGGATTGAAGATATTGCTTTACCTATATGTGTTGCTCGGAGTGTTTCAAATTTTTTTTAAAAAAATATATTTGCGAGATATGGAATGTTGAGAGTGATTATAACTGATGGTGGATATCATTTTAGGAATAATCAAATTAATAGATTGATTGAGAAACATAATATTATTCATAGAATCTTTACTGCTTATCAACCCCAGACTAGTGGTTTAGCAGAAGAGTCTAATCGTGAAATTAAAAGAATTTTGGAGAAAACTGTTGATAATCATAAATTAGATTGGTCTGCTCGATTAGATACTGCATTATGGGCTTATAGGACTGCTTTTAAGACCCCTATTGGAAGGTCTCCTTATAGACTAGTGTTTGGTAAGACTTGCCATTTACCGGTTGAATTGGAGCATAAAGCATATTGGGTGATAAAACAGTTGAATTTTAATTTGAAAAATGTTGGAGAGAAGAGATTTATGCAATTGAATCAATTGTAAGAAATTAGAAATGTAACTTATCACAATAACAAGATCTATAAAGAGAGAATGAAATTGTGGCATGATCGGAAGATATTGAAAAAGAAATTGGAAGATGGACATAAAGTTTTGTTATACAGCAGAAGGTTGAAATTATTTTCTGGAAAGCTCAAGTCTAGATGGTTGGGACCTTTTACAGTTGTAAAAGTTCATTATTTTGGAGCTGTTGATATTGAGGATCTTGATACTAGAATGATTTTCAAGGTTAATGAGCATCGATTAAAGCCTTACATTGATGGGTTTCAACCTAACTTCAAAGAACTTTTAATCCTGAGTCATCTCAAATAACTGAATGGTTTGTCGGTCTGATGACGTTAAACCAATCGCTTTATGGGAGGCAACCCATATGTATCTTTGTGGTGTGTTTGCTTGTTTGTTGTAGTTGTGCTTTTAGATAGTTATTTTGGAATCCTAATCGATCCTAAATACTTTTAAAAATTGATAAATATTGGATCAAATTGAGACATTGGAATATTTTGGACCAAACGAAGTTCGGTGAAATTTTTGTCCACTGGCGTCGCCGGTGCCAGAATTGGTATCGCCGGCGCCCAATTATAAAGATGTTTGCAGAATTTCAGGTTTGAGCACTGCGGAGCCCTATCGAGCGTCGTCGGTGCCCAGAACCTGTTGACGGTTTTGAAGTTTCAAAATGTGATTTTTGGAGGTTTTGAGCAGGTTCTTCTTCCTTATAACTCCCTAAAATCCATTTTAAACTTCCAAACTCTAGAAAAATGAAAACTTCCTTTCCCAATTCACATCCCATGGATTCCTACTCCATAGAAACCCCTCGATCTCGCATTTTCAACCGACAGAATTTTATCAGTTTCGAGGCGCAACAATTATTCAACAAGGTGATGATGAAGAGGAGGATTATCAAGGAAAGAGACTTTATTAATCAAGGTATGGATAATCCTACTACAAGAGTTGAAGAGATAATAAAGGAAAGACGTTGAGAAGTGCTATGTTACAATACCACTGTCGTAGTAATTCCAGTTGTGAAGGAATTCTATGCAAATCTTCACGGGATCAACCAAGGATTCGTCTGTGTAAGGTAGGTTTTTAAAATTCACTCCTTTGAGAATTAATGATCTCTTTATGATTTAGAATGTACCTATCTGCCACTATTCCAATTTTAATGCAACGAGCGATAATATGAATGATGTGTATCGTTATTTGACGGATGAAATGAAGATTAGGAAGTAAAAGACAATGGATATATTAGTTTCCCTTCTGCATCTTTAAATCCGGCGTCAAAGCAGTGACATTATTTTATTTCGGCAAAGTTATTTCCAACTTTGAAAATTAGTAAAGTAACCAAGGAAAGTGCTATTTTGAATTTTTGTATTCAAACTGGAAGGACGATTGATATTGGAAATACAATTTTGAAATCAGTTTTGGGATTGATAGTTCATGGATCTAAATATGGACTTGGAAACCTGTCCAACATATTTCTATTGTGTAGTCAATCACAAGTTCCATACGAGAGTTGGGAAAAGGTTCTTCTTCCTTGGAGGCCTATTAATCCAACTAATCTTTATAACTACCAAACAGTAGGAGATGAAGGTGATATGGATCTGCTTGTTGATCAACCAACTCAGAATTCACAACCCATTCAGCCTTAGGTTCCTGAAAAATCTAGAGTGATACTGAATAGAATCAAGCAGTTAGAAAAAGAGGTACAAAATGTTATGAATGCCAATTAAGGAACAATTTGATCACACTGGTCAGATTGAAATTAATCTGATGAAGAAGAATGCTGTGATTGTTGAGTCCCATTTCGTCCCTTCTACAATTTGCTCGTGCATCAGCAATCTATTGGAGATATCAGAGAAGAAGATAGTTCTAAGACCGATGAGGAGTGACTACTGGATTATGCTTATGTTTGATGTGTGTTTGATTTGCTTTGCTTAATTTGGTTTGGTGTGTTTAGTAATTGTTGTGCTTTGCTTTGTAGTTTGCATTTGAATTTTCTATGCTTAATTTCATTGTGTGTGCTTAGATTTTAGTGTTTTATTATCGTAGCGTACTTGCAACACTAAAAATCTAAGAGTTCTTGGTTTGATTTGATGAACATATTAGTGTTTATGTTTTAATGTGGATTTTATATATAGAAGTGTGTTTTGTGTTGTTTGTGTAAGAATTGTGTTAGTTATTGTTTGTGTGATGAAATAGATGCTTAATAAAGTATTAAATGTTATTATGGAGGACGAAATGATTGAAATTACGAAAAAAATTTCGGACCTAGAAACTTTTTGCACTGGTGCCGCCGACGCCAGAATGGGCGTTGCCAACCCCCAAATCCAGAGAGTTTTGGCATTTAAAAAAAATAGAGCACTGCCGGCGCCTAAATATAGAAAAAGACCAAAACCCATTTATTTCGTGATTTTGACCCTGGGACCTGCGGTTTTTTCCATTGTTTTCATCTTCCTCCTCCATTTTCATGACTTTGAAGACCTGGAGCTTGCTAGATCTTGGATTTGAAGCGATTTCAAGGCTTTTCGAGACCAGATCTACACTTCTCTTGGTAAGAGCTTCAATTTAAGTTAAAATTTTTTTATTTTCACCATAGGAATCTCTCACATTACTTAGATTGGAATTTTGGAATAGAATTTTGGAGTTTGTTACATTGTGGATTTGGAATTTACTGGAATTTTCTTACAAATTTTAGAAGTTCACATGGCTCCAAGGATGAGCAAAGGGAAGAGAAAATTTAATTATGATGAAGAAAGATTTGTCAATGTTAAAGCGCAATTTCATTTTAATTCTTACCTTTACAATAAGAAGTGCATTTAAGATTAAGCTTTTGACAATCTTGGTGGATCTGTTGAGAAATTAATTGCCGAGCGAAAATGGGAGAGATTTTATTATTTTACTGTGAATGCTGTTTTGGGTGTTGTTAGAGAGTTCTATGCTAATGTGCTCTGGACTGAGACAGAGTATGTGTTACTTAGAGGAAACATGGTTGAATTTACTCCTCAGCGTATCAATGCATTTTATCAGACTTAGGAAGCTTTTGTTTGTGAAAATGAAAATTTTGATACCCGAGAGGAGAATATGAAGGAAGTGATTGCTTTTCTGACAGATGGAAAAGGGCAATGTAAAGTAAGTTAAAAATAGATGATTAACTTTCCTGCTTTCAAGTTAAATGTTGCATCTAAAGTTTGACACTATTTCATTTCTATAAGACTATTACCTTCTTATCACCACAGTGAAGTTACAAGGGATAGAACAATTCTGAACTGTTGTATTCAGAATATGAAGAAGATTGATATTGGAGCTATTGTCTTCAAGAACATTCAGTTTATTGCTAGAGGCGAGACCACTGGAGGTTTAGGACATCCTGGCCTAGTTCATGCGCTGTGTGTTAAGTCTGGAGTAGAGTTCAACAGTTTTGAAGAGGTAGCTATACCCCTAAGACCGGTTACTAAGACTATCATTCATACTTATGAGTCTTGAACCGGAACTTTACAACTGCAAGAATTATGAACTTATATTTATTTATTTATAATAATTTCGTAAAGTCACAATTTCAAACGCAAGTATACGTATTGTTTCAAGTAATATAGGGCTCTATTGGAGTCCTAATTATCGATCCCACAGGGAAGATTAAGGAAAGATTAATTGAAGAAATTTATTAGATTTTTAAATTAAAAGTAATTATAATTTTATTTTTTTTCAAAAATCATATTTTAGGTTTAATGAAATTTCTACTAAATGTAAATAAAGCAGTAAAAAAGTAAAGGTTAATGCAAGAATAAATAAAACAATTTTCTCCTTTTCAACTAATCCAAGATTTTTCAGAATAATTATCATTTTTGGAGAACTTGAGATTATGGTATTGCGCCAAATAGAAGTATTCATATTCTTTACCTTAGCTCAATAGTATAAAGAACATTAGCTAATCTATAGATCGGTTCAGGATGTACTATTAGTATAATGGATTAATCTAGGTTCACTAGTGACCCGTTCCCTTTCTATAAATCAAATTATTAGAATTTAGTCCGTCACTCTAAATACTAATTAATTCTATGCCCAATAAACAATATCTCCCTATTTATTTGCACTTCACCTTGAATAACTCGCTCAAGGCCTTTGATTCCCTAAGGACTCATGTGATATCTACTAGTTAAGAAATCATCTCTGGATAGGTCTCATAATTCTTCAACAGGTTTTAACAATTTAAATGGCAATTTTAAAAAGTAAATTAAGATCAGGTATGAATATCATCGTAATAATTTTTAAATTAAGTTAAGTTCTCCAACAAAATCAAATTATCTTATTATCTTTTCATAGTTGAAAGGAGAAAGAAAAGTAACTACTCAAAACACATTGAATTAACACAACAAAACATATTCATAAAACATTGAACCAAGTTACAAATACTAATCTGGAATGTTCCTTCATGTTATCCTGTGACTCCTACTGACTCCAATGCAAGGTACAAGACTTCAACAGCAACAACACTTACAAACTCTCACTTACTACTCAAGGAATTGAGTAGTAACACTCAAAATAACTAAAATAAACTCACTAAATACTTAATAAGAAAATATGGTGGCTCACTAAATCTATCTCCTGATGTTGGAGATTGAAGGGGGGCACGGTTCTCTGTAGAAATGTTTCCTATTTATAGAGCTTCAAAAATTACCAGGGGTTGATTAAGGCACCTCTTCAAAATTCATCCAACTTCAATGAATCTTCTAGAATGTAACTGTGGCGCATAGGGACCGGGATCTGGCAGCTAGACGCCAGAGTCCATGACCAAGTCTTCGCACCTCTTCACTTTGGATCGCACCTCTTCACGATTAAAACTGTTTTCCTGTGTCCAGATGCATTGTATCACATTTCCTATGTATTAGGAGCAACTTTCATTCTTCTAGAAGGTCTGATAACCGCTTAACACCGTCAAAATAACTGCCTAAAGTTGTCAAAAATCTTATCTGCTTTAGTATCGAACTGGCGCTTAGGCGCCAGCGCCAGACCTATAATTTTGGCAACTTTACTTTTTAGCTCAATTTTTGCTCCTTTTTGCTCCTTTTTCCTTCTTGAACACTTTTTTCATCACCTATATCCAAAAATATAAAAATATCTTTCATTAAAGCATAATATCCTTAAAAATTGAATCATAAATAAGGCATAGAAATAGGTACTTTTGAAGTGGATCGAATTCCCCTAGACTTAAATGTTACTTGTCCTCAAGTAACCCTTTTTATTACATAGAATATATAACATGTGGAATGAAGTTTAAATATTTAAGATTCCTTGTAATTTTTTATTTTATAAATCCTTTAGAAAATCATTAACCAAATTTCACTAATTAAGGTTAATTTTAAGAATTTAAAGAATACTTAACTACCAAATCATAAGACTTTCAATTTTTCATTTATTTCAAGAATAATTGTAATTTATCATATTAAGGTCACATAGATAATTTACAAGAAAAAGACTTTCATGAAAAAAAAAATTAGTAAAGATATTTGTACATAAAAATTAAGTTAATAAACGTAATTAGTTTTCTTCCTCTAAGATAAGTCAAGTGAAGCAAATTTTTGATTAGGCTCTCCTCAAGCTTCTCCTCACATTTCTTTTTCTTTTCTTTTACTTTTTTTCTTTCCTTTTCTTTCTTTTTTTTTAAAGGATATTTTACAATCTTCCATTTTTAATTTGTGAAGATTACTATATCTGGATAGCATGTTAATGATTTTGAACTTCAGTATCCTTTACTTTTATTTAAAAACTTATACATTTTCACTTAATAAATATGACATAAGTATTTTTCAAAACTTTTTTCAATACTTTCTTTTTCAAGTAATAATCATGATTCCTTAGTATTAAAAATATAATTCTTTTTACTATAAATAGAAAAATTTTAAATCTTATTATTCTTTAAGTTAAATAATTCTATTTTTAAAATCAATCAAAATTTTTAAAATTTTAGTTAAGTTTACTAAATTATTTATAAATTAAAAAATTTAAGTAATCTTAAATAAAATTTTCATTCCTTATGTTATGTTAATATTTTTTTTAAAGAAAATATTAGTACATTAAGGACAAATAATATTTAAATTTCAAAGAATTTTCCCTTCCCCCAAACTTCAGTTTTGGTATAAACATAAATCATGAAAATTTCTAAAGTATGAGAGAAAGAGCAGCATATTTTTATCAGGAATTTTTCTAGGTATATGAAAAATAATCTAGAAAGGAAAATTTTATTTCTACACATGCTTTTGATGAATATAAAAAAAGGTCAATTTTAGTAGCAGGATTAATTTCTACAAATTTTTTTTATAATTTTATAATTTTATAATTTTAAACAAAAATAACTAAACAAAACAAATGTACATATTACTATACTAAAACAGAAACAAAACATCTCATTACAGAAATAAACTCTAACAATCCAACAATCATCAGTACAACAAAAAGTGTCTCATAACAGTGCATCAAACATAAAAACAAATAAATCATCACATACATGCAAAACTAACACAAAACATAACATAAATAATACAAATACACAATCCTAAAAATCTAATCAACATTAGCAGTCTCCTCATCCTCATCATCATCAAAGGAATAGTCTACATTCTAGTTCTGGATATCAAATGGTGAGAATCTAGGGTAGGTTGGGAACTAGACTGAATGATCACCCTTCAGGAATCTAACAAGAGATTCAGAATACTCAGCATCAAAATCACTCTTCCTCTGGGTGTACTCAGAAAGATGATTTAATTTCAAATCAATAGTATCGACTCAACACTGGGTCAAAAGTAACATATTCTGTTACTCTATAAATTTCTCATTCATATTCTCCCAAAAACTAGATGGTGGCTCAGCAGCAGAAGAAAAGGGTCCAAAAGTAGAAGGTCTACCAGAAGTAGGTAATGAATTAGAAGGCGAGGTAGAACTCTTACCTAAGAGTTGTAAATACTGACACTTTCTCGTCTAATGGGATTTGTAGACTTGAGCTTCTCCTTTGAAAGCTCAGCAACAACTCCAGCACTTTCACAAAGAGAATAAATCAAAGATGGGAATCCCAATCCCATAGAAGTGCTAGAACGAGCAGTGGCCTCTACAGAATCATAAATAATATTACCAACATCTTTCAGCTTTCTCTCCTATATGCAGTAGTTGAGGATAGCTTTGTCCTTTGTAACCTCACTCAAATGGTTCGATGGAAGGAGGCGAGCAGAAATAAAGTAATGCCATGCCTTAGAAACACCATTTAGCTTAGAAGATGAAAAATTTACCCATTTTTCATTCCGGATCTTCCAAGCTCCAGTACCATCTGTCAAGTATGCAATAATCATCTCTAAATCTCCCTCATATGGAGATAATCCAGAGTAATAACACTCGATGTTTGGTGGCAGGCCGTAGAAAATGTTGATTCCCTCTGGAGTAAATTCTACTCCAACTCCTCTCACGACGATCTTGAAATCTTTGGCATCCAAGAAATTTGCATAAAATTCCTTAACGACAGGGATAACGACAATAGCAATGGAGTAACAGAATCGTTGCCAGTTTAGGGCAACGATCGGGTATTCAATCCTTCCACTAGGATTGTAGAAACTCCTCTCCTAGATAAATTTCCTCGTCATAGCAAAATCGTTGTAACGGAAATGTGCTGCGGCAGTAACAAACTTGCTACGATCAAAATTTTCTCGTTCTTTCCTTCACTTAGATTTTGGAGCCATCTAAACTTAAGAAAAGAAAACGCAAAATAAATTAAAGGAAAGAATAAGTTTATTTAAGCGTTAAAAAGCTTAAA